>CM068302.1:21308172-21884427 GCA_034768395.1 Linum lewisii | reverse complement strand
GGGGTCCGTTTTGGGTTGATTTGGCGGTGTTTTGGTCGTTTTTTCGTCAAAGTGAAAATTTGATTTTGAGCTGAGGGAGTGCACCCGTCACCACGCACGCCGTGCATAATCACCCGTGCACCGTGCACGTTTGGTGCACGGGCTGTCCAGGAGCATCGAAAAAATTTTCAGCTCCGGGGTGCACGCCGTGCACCCTTGCACGCCGTGCACCCTGATTTTTCACCTTTACTTTATTTCGGTTTGGTTAGTGGTTGGCTCGGTTGATACTTGATTTTCTGGTTTGAGTCATTGTTCGGTTTGGTTTTGGTTCACCCAACCCCCCTTTATCCCTTTCCTCGACTCACCCGACCCCCACCCTTTCACTCTCTTTTTCCCAATCCAGCCGCCGACCACTACACCAGCTCCAGCCGCCGCCGCCCGTACACCAGCCGACTTGCCCGCCGACCGCCAGCCGCCGAAGCTCCTGCCCGCCACCACACCAGCCTACTCACCCGCCGCCGACCACCCCCTGCCAACTCCAATCGACCGCCCTGACACCCATCCCGCCGCCGCCTCTCCTTCCCTCACCCGCCCAGCCGCCGCCGCCACCAACATCCGCCCCGCCCCAGCCGCCGACCCTCCTGCCCACCCAATCCACCCGCCCCCATTCCCAATCCCGCGCCACCAGCCCCAAATCCAACAGCCGACCGCCGCCATCTATTTCAACCACCACCCGACGCCGCCGCCGCCAGACCTTCTATTCGCCGACCCGCCCGCCGGCTCTCTCAACCCAGCCGCCACTGACTCTCTCTGCCCAATCCCGCCATCTGCCCAGCCCTCGCCAGCTCCCTTCTCCCGCCGATTCTAGCCGCCGCCTTCTCTTTCAATCCCAGCCGCCACTTGCCCAGCCTCTTCAGTTGATTTCGAACCAGGTTTAGCTTCGTGGCTTGGCTTGAATGCTTGCTTGATTCCTTGTTTAATTGGGTGAGGTTTGTTTGCTGAATGGGCAGATTTGGTAGGGGGTTTTGTTGATTTGCTTGTGCATTATTGGTTGGTTTGCTTGCTAATGAGGGTGCTACCATTTTGTTGCTTGGACATTAGTGGTGTGAGTGTTGCTTGATGGACTAAATGGTGGCAGTTGGTGATATGTTGGTAGGCTTGGCATGTGACTTGATGAGCTGTAGGTGTTGTTGTTTTGTTTGGTGGGAGTGTGTGTTCATGTGCAGGTGTTTGAGTGTTGGCGTGTTTGAGCCATGGAGTTCTGTGGGTTGATCCTGTTGGCTTTTGTCTATGCCTTTTGTCTTGCTCTGTTTCAGTATGGTCTATGGTTTGATTTGCAAGTTCTGAATTCAGGGACTGAATTCCATTCTTTGTGTGAGGAGGGGTGTGGTTAATCACCACTCATTGGTTTAAATTTTGTGCATTCCTCCTTACATTGCGTGGACTTAGGCTTATATGTTCTTGATTCGTGTTTTTGATCCATGATGCATGCCTTTTGCTTAACTGTGGATTTCAATGATTTGATTTTTGCTAGCATAGGTTGTTGCACTTGAACGTGATGATCTTGAATCGTGCTCGATATTGTGCTCAATGTTTTGATCATGTGTTATGATTCGGCGCCTCGATAGGATTTGTGTCAGGAGTGTGCCCTTCTTGTTGAATCTTTGTTTGCACTTCTTTTGCAGGATGCCTCCTAAGGGTAAATCAGCCTCTTCATCCTCCGCCCCTAAGCGATCCAAGGCACCAGCTTCCAAGAAGCGGAAGGGACAGACTGGGGAGTCTTCTGCTCCTCCACCACGGTCACCTTCGCCGCCCCCAGCTCCTCGTGGCATCGACCCTCCTGAATCAGTGGTTCAGAGGATCTTCGACTTCGACCCCAGAGATCGGGCTTACAGTCGCTATCAGGTTATGGCGAGATGGCCCGTGGCGAGGCAGGGTAGATTTGATTTTGAGGGGTTGCAGAGTCGTGATGGATGGTTGGATGCTTTGAAGACTTTTGCTGATGGAGCCGGTATTTGGCCGCTCTTGGAGGTTGACGAAAGGGCGTATGAGTGGCCTACGAAGGAGTTCTTGAGCACTCTCACCGTGGAGTGTCACGAGACCACTAGTGAGGTTTGTGTGCGCTTTAGGCTCGGAGGGATGGCGCGTGTGTGCTCCATTGACGAGTTTGGATACCGCCTTGGGTTCTATGAGTGGGCGGAGGTTCAAAGTGGCGAGCTCTCTGGGTTGGCTCTCATATCTTCTCTTGCGGGGGACGCCAGGTGTGCATTCTTCAAGGAAATTGCACCGAGGGCTAGAGGTTATTCAGCTCGCTCATCCAAGGTCACAGAAGTGAATCGGCCTATGCTGAGCTTCCACTTTGAGTCCGGCCCCTCCAGCACTTGGGCAGTCTTTCCACCGCCTCCCCCGTTTGACGGCTACCATCCTTGGTCCCAGTGGCCTGGGCACCCACGACCACCACCCCAATGAGAGTTGCAGGATCACTCACCACTTCTCAGGACTTTGGATTTTTCCTTTCTTTTATTTCTGTTTATGACTGCATGTTTTGTTGTGTTTGACTTCTGATTTTCTCTTTTCATTTCTGGCATTGAACTTGTCGTGTTGTTGGATCACACATCTCATCCGTACTCTCATCTTGTCGACTATGGGTTGTGTTTGAGTGGTGTGCCCTCCCTTGTTTTCTACAGGTACCCCTGATTCAGGTCCTCGTCCTGAACAGGTTACTTGACCCGGGATTCCATCTCCGGCTTCTCTTCTTCACCGCGCGGTATATTCGTTCCACCTTATCCTCTATCTCTCTTGATCATTGAGGACAATGCTCATGTTAGTCGTAGGGGAGTTTGAGGTTTGGTGTGATTATTTGTCGGTAGAAGTCTAAAGCTATGTTTTGATGTGTTGCATGATCTTAATTGAATATCGAATTCCTCTATGGTAGAATCGTTCGGTTCTTGACTTTCGGTGTGTAATTGACTTCGAGCCTTCACAATGATGTTTAGATTGTTCCACTTAGAACCTATAACCGGCATGTTAGCACTAATATCAAATGAGTCTGGGCCAGAACTGAGATTTTATCACTCTTGTATGTTGGTTGATTGGTTTGATACGTGTTTTTATACCACTCGATAACACCGGTCTAGGATGATGAAGGCAATCAGAATTTCTTCCCCTCTTCCATATTTTTCATTCTCTTTTTGATCTTTCGTGATTGTGGCTTGAGACTAGACGGAATCCAATTCGAAATCTTGTACGGAAGTTGTTAAGGGGCTAAGGATCAAGTGGCTAAATTGTGAAAAAAAAAATGCTCAAAAGAAAAGCTAGGCAAGCTCGGCACCTAAGTGAAGTGTCGGGTTGAGCACTAAGCAAAAGGGCAAAGGCTGTGAGCTAGGCAGGTTCAACACCTAAGTGAAGTGTTGAATCGAGCACTAGTATGCAGTAAAAAAAAAAAAAAAAGAGTTCTCAAATGTAGCCCTTGATCCTAGCCAGAGTTGTAAAGTTCGGATCTAGAAGCGGATGAAGTCGAGTCGATAGCCACATTCACGACTCAAGATCCATGTTCCGATTTCAAGTCCTTTTGATTAGAGTTGGTGTTGTCGTGGTCGGTTTTGTGTGTCCCAATCAACCACTACTTGAAGTGTGCAGAGATTAGTGAGGTTTAGACTTGTTTGGTTGATGTTCTTGCATGTGTAGGTTTAGTTTGTTCGTGGAACAGTTTAAGCTAAATTGTGATTGCTTGAATCTCGATGGACCGAACTTGTCATTTGTGAACTCGGATGTTTTCTAATTCATTTGCTTGAGGACAAGCAAAGCTTAGTCGTAGGGGAATTTGATGTGACTCTAATTAGTGCATTTTAAGCTTATTAATGACCTATGATATGCCCGTGTTTATTCGTGAAATGACATGACTTTTATGCGTTTATTTGAGATTTTGTGCAAAGTGTCATTTTGTTGTCCGGTTGCCACTTTGGAGCCAAATTTGTGGGCTATTGGAGTTGCCTCTGTGCATTTTCAGGTAATGGCTTCAAAGTACGGATGACAAGGAGCGCATAGGAGCAAACGGGAGGTCATTTGGAGGCCGGACGAGGGAGATTTGAGCCTTGCAAGATCGGGTTTTCTGCAGAGTGCAGGGGTGCACGCCGTGCAGATGTGCACGCCGTGCAGGGGTGCACGCCGTGCACTATGCACGCCGTGCAGGGGTGCACGCCGTGCACTGTCCCCTGCACTATAAATACTCTTGTTTTGGCCATTTTGAAAGGGAAGATCATATCTCTTGAACCCCAAACACATTTCCACGAACCCTCAAACCCTAGAGCACGTTTTTGGAGCAATTTGAAGCCATTGGAGCTAGGATTGAAGCCAACAAACCTTGGGAGAAGTGCTTACAAGTGGAGAAGTGAAGATCATCTCAAGGATTCATCCATGGTGTTCTTGGTGACCATTCTTCCTTCTTCTCTCTTTACTCCCTTGGCCATGTGTGGCTGATTTTCTAGGGTTCATCTTGGATGGGTAGATTAGTTGTGCTATGATAGAGAGATGATTGTATAGAACTTGCCATGATTGATCTTGGTTGTATGAGGATGATTCCTAGACTTGTTCTTAATGCCATTTCATGCCATGTTTGCTTGATTTGGTCCATTCATTGTGATTTGATGCATGAGAGTGCTTGGATTGCATAGATTGTAGGTCTAGGGATTGAAGTGAGTGTGTTCTAAGAGATTAGATCATCTTATTTCAACCATTTTCACTTGATTTCTCTCTTGGGCATTTTATCGAACACTTGGTGTGCATGTGGATTTTCATTGAATTGAGTTTGAAAAGGCCTTTTGGTGAATCTCTTAGTGTTAGGGCATTGATATGAGAGTGTTGTGCCTAGCCTTGTGGTCATAGAGTCTTAAGAGAGGGTCTTGTGTCTTGGGAGTTTGAAAAGGCCTTTTGGTGAATCTCTTAGTGTTAGGGCATTGATATGAGAGTGTTGTGCCTAGCCTTGTGGTCATAGAGTCTTAAGAGAGGGTCTTGTGTCTTGGCATTTCATCAAACACTTAGAATGCATCCTTTTTTCACTTAGCTTGAGAGCGAGAGCCTAAGTTGAGTGGTATTGGGATAGGGATTAGGTGCTACGAGAGTGCATCGAGTCTATAAAAGTGAAATGCATGGTCATCCGAATGCAAACTCGATCTTGATTGACTTGTTTGTTCAATTAGTCATCTTGAGCATGATGAAACTACCCACCAAGAGAGCCCCTTTGTCTTTGATTTGCACCACTTTATTTTTCTTTCTTCCTTTTAGTTTCCTTTAAGTTCTTAGTGTCTATTTCAAATCAAAACTCCTTTCAAATGAATAGACCGTCTACGAGGAATGTGAGTAGAGGCCATTGAGAGAACCCCGTGGAATACGACCTTGGTAAACCCGCGTTTATCAAGTTTTTGGCGCCGTTGCCGGGGACCTTCTCAATCCTTTGAAAGCATTTAGTAGTGGACCGATCTATTCACTTCCTTCCAATTTAGTTTTTGCTTCCTTTTACTTGTTGTTTGGTTTTGTTATTCCGCATTATCGTATTACTCGGTGTGTTTGTTGTGCTTGTTTGAAGGAGATTTTGGGTTGGTGCATGAGGCGTTCAGCTCGTCTTCAAGCACGAATCCAAGGACTAGAACAAGTGCTCAAGTCACCTACCACTTCCCCACCTCCTATAGTTGAAGAAGAAGAAGTTGATCGCATCTCACACCACACTATGTCTCAACACGGGGATGACGATGACCAATCGGTTCATTCACACCACACTAACGATGATGATCACTCACAAAGGGTGCAAGACGTACCTTGGCGATTATGCTCGTCCTACTCTTGAAGGGGCAGCCTCTAGCATTGTTCGAAGACCCGTCAATGCTAGGAACTTTGAGCTCAAGCCTAATATGATCCAAATGGTTCAAAATGGAGTGGTGTTCAATGGCATTGATGGTGAATGTCCATCTAGGCATCTCAAGGACTTCTTGGAGATTTGTGACACGGTTAAGAATGATCAAGTTCACCCGGATTGCATACGACTCCGACTCTTCCCCTTCTCACTCAAAGGTCGAGCCAAGTCTTGGTTGGAGAACCAACCTAGTAGAACATTCACTACATGGGAGGGCCTAGCCGAAGCTTTCCTTGAAGAATTCTTTCCTCCCTATATGACGGATGCAATCCGAGACCGCATCAACCACTTCATACAACACAAGGAGAGCTCTTCCATGAGACTTGGAATAGGTTCCAAGCCATTCTTCGGTCTTGTCCTCATCACAACTTCGCCGAATGGAGCTTGGCGGACATCTTTGCTAGGTCCCTTGATTTTGAGAATACAAGGATGATCAACCAAGCCGCCGGAGGTGACTTAAGGCTCCTTCAGAGTAAGTTCTGGCGGATTCTCGTATGAAGTGGTAATCCGACTCGAAGCTGGCTCAATATGTGTGGGCGCAGTGATGGGTGTGAATGTCGCCTTCTGTTCGTCTAGTTCATCTTGCCATAAGCACTGCTCTGGATCGTCTAACGCATTATCAATCCCTGAAATCAAACACAACTCTAGCGGATCACTAGATAAAGCATTAGTAAAGGAGTTGGCCGAGGCCAACTCTAGGGGATCAACAACATAACATTTATCATCTTGAGCAACAGAATATGTCATGCTATCTTTAATGCAGAATGCAACACTCTCTTGACCTACGCTTAAAGTTAACAGGCCTTGTTTGCAGTTTATATTCACACCAGCAGTTGCTAAGAAAGGTCGACCTAGGATAAGTGTTCCGTCTAACTCACGAGTATCTAAAACAACGAAATCTGCCATTATAGTAAACGAACCACAGCAAACAGTTACATCTTCTATCATACCTCTAGGTAGTTTGAAAGACCTATCGGCTAACACGAGATGCAGAGTGATCAGTTTTAATTGTCCTAGGTTCAGCTTTTCATATAGATAAACATGCATAACATTAATAGAAGCACCAAAATCAACCAGACTGCGATCAATTTTAATGCCATTGATAATGCACGGTAATGTAAAAGAACCGGGATCAGAACACTTAGCTGGGGGTGGTGGTGGCTGTCGCATGGGAGACGGCGCACCGAGAATAGAAGCGCATTCATTAGTAAGCGTGACAGAGTACACCTCTCCGTTCTTCACTTTCTTCACCAGGTCTTTAAAGAACTTCCCAAGTGGTGGTATAATCTCTACGACTTCTGTCACTGGTATCTTAATCTCTGCAGTCTTAAGAACATTGTACCACTTCTTATACTGAGTGTCGTGATCCTTGGCTTTGCTCCTTGCAGCTTTTGGAAGGGAATCCTAGGTACATATGGCGCCAAGACAGGCTCGGGAGCTATCTTGGGCGACGGAGGAGGAGGAGCATGTGCTTCTTCTTCCTCTTCTGTGATATCTTCTATTTCTGGCATATCCATGGCAGCACTAGTATCTGGTAACATGTCAGGTTCCGGAGCCTTTGGATCAGTTGTTTGCTTGCCGCTCCTGGTGGTAATAGCTTGAGCGTGTTCGCTCCTTGTATCGGAATCTGCTTGAAATGCTACTGGATTAAGGAGAGGATTGCTAGTAAAAAGTTTAGTCATATTGCTTATAGCATCCTCTATCCTTTGACTTTGAGCTCTTTGTCCTTGATTGAGTGCCGCTTGAGCTTTTAACTGAATGTCATGGTCGTCAAGTCGGCTCATGATCTGATCAAACTTCTTCTCATAGTCCATGTCTCTATTGTAGTACGGCTTTGCTTGAAACTGGTGTTGTCCTCCAACGAATCCCGGAGGTCTATAATAAGGATCTACTAACCGGTTGCTCTGGTTCCGCGGCACATAGTTTCTGTAACCGGCGTAGCCTTTCTGATTGTTGGTGAAGCCTTGATCAATGAAGTTTATCTCTTCCGTAGACCAGACTTCTGCTGTACCAAAATTGAGGCAGCTTCCACCGTTATGAGCACATGATCCACACCATCCACAGTCAACCGAAAAGATGGTAGCTGACGGGGGATCGAGGGGAATACCAGCTGCTTGTAGGTGTTTCTGAACTTCTGCTTTGATCTGCTCTGCAACACTTATCTGACTCTGACTCGTGGTTCCTTCTCTTTGCCTCTCCCAGTTTCTAGATTTTGAAGCACAGCTAGCAAAATGCAGAAGAGCATCTTGAGGAGTAAGGGCGGTGCAGTCTCCGCCAGCTAGGGAGTTGACCCACTTTGAAGATTCTTCGCGCATACCACGAGCGAAGAATTCAGCCAGTTGTCTTTGTTCATACCCATGGTGAGGACAGTTGAAGAGAAGAGATTGGATTTCATTCCAAGTGTCATACTGGCTTGCATCCTCTCTCTGAGTGAACCTGGAGATGCGATCTTTATAAACAGTTGTTCTTGCGGGAGGAAAGTATTCCTCAACAAAATCTTGGGCCAATGTCTCCCAGTCAGTGTAGTGGCCTGGCGGCTTGCTTCCAAGCCACTGTTTAGCTGCACCTTTGAGAGAAAATGGGAAAACTCGGAGATATAAGGTGTTCTTGTTGAGGTTCCCAGACTTGAAGGTGCCACAGACAGCCAAAAAGTCATCTAGATGGGTGCAGGGGTTATCATCTGGTCTCCCTTCGAATTGTACGTCCTTAGAGATTAGTTCTAGGAGAGGAATCTTAATCTCATAGTCAGGATCATCGTCATTAGTAAGCACGGTGATGGGGATCGAAAGTTGGATGCACGCGGCTTACTGTAGTCCGCAACACTCTTAAAAGTGGCATTGCGGTAAAGGAAGATGGAACGGAAGTGATCCATTTCTGTACCTGCTATGATCTGCACTAGACAAAAACAAACACAACCGGTGTAAAATCGAAGTGTAATGGGAAATGAAAGATGGAAAGGTAGAAGAATAAAAATGCCAACTCTTCTTTCAACGAAATAGAAGAGTCCCCGGCAACGGCGCCAATTTGATGAACGTGTCGTTGTGATGCGTTCAAACAAATAACTAACAAAGCTAACAAAAGCTAGGGTAGATCGTATTCCAGGGGTTTCCTCTACTTCCTTACTCAAAGATGTTGGCAATTTAATTCAAGTTTAAACACAAGTTGTGCGTGGTGTGAGTTCCACGACTTCTATACTAAAATGCAAAGATAAGTTGAAATGAGAATTAAAGCGAAGAAAGATTGAAGATTGATTGATTGACTAGAAAGATGACAGACAAGCTTAGACTTCGAATCCCCCTTAGATTACCAGAGCAACAGCAGTCAACAGACCAGTGATTTTCGATTCTAGTTCATTCAGTTCATAGACACCATCATAACTCCTGACCCTTAGGTTTAAGACTGGCGAACGTTCGCTCTATCCGATCTAGCTACCACGATTAATTAGCCGCCCGGGTACGGTCTCCTCTCGCAACGACTTAACTTAACTGGTGCAAATTCTAATGATTAATGAGTTACTCTAGCAATGGATCAACCCTAATCGGTTCCTACGAAAGGCACACTCCAATTATAAGGTTGATTGTTCGATTTGCTGTTTTAAAGTAAGGCGAGCGTTCGCTTCTTTCCTTAGCTTAACAAGAATCTAATCTAGGTGGCCAAACCAGTCAAGAAACACAGATAACGAAGAACAAATCAAACATGAAAGATGAAACTGAATGAATTTTGAATCTAATCACCGCCGATCCGTGACCGCTTTAAGCCCTGGGTCACTTAGGGTTCATCTAATCTAAGCTACACGAGTTCAGCTAATCATATTCAATACAGAAGAATCGAAGACAGACAAAGAATACATCTCAGGTAGGAAGACAGAGAAGAACTGTAAAACCTAATTTCGATGTTTCCTGGCAGCTTCAATCTTCTGGATCTTCAACTCCTAGCAATGGCTCTCCGAGATGGATGGATGGCGTCACGATCCGTTCCTGGCTCCTCGAACTCTATCTACTCGTTTTTCTTCTCTCCCCTCTAGCTGTGTGTTGTCAGTCGTAAAATTGTAAGTCCCCTCCATTAGCCGCCGATTTCTGTATTTAAACTTACCCGAGAGTTTCTGATTTCCCTTGATATTTTCGCCAAAAATAATAGAGGAATTTCGGCGAAAACTTCTTCTTAATCGGGGCAGTGGATTCCTTCTTTCGTTTTCGGCGAAAACCCAAGGGTATTTTCGCCGAAAATATATGTGTAAATGGAGCAGGAGTTTCTTTGACTTGAGTGATGTCTCCGTTTGATTTATGTGTGATTCTTCGGGTTCCAACGTCTAAGACACGTCCTCGGCTACGGTATTCGATGGCAAAAACCTGTGCTATCATAAAAAAACACTAGAAAACCATCAAATAGACCCGAAACGGCCAAGGTAACACAAATGGCATGAGATCGGGCAATCGATTGAATATTCGTTATTCTACCCTCAAAACCATGTCTTAAGCAAAGAAATGTGGCTTAAGTGAGGCTGATAATCACGTCAAATCGAGTGTCATCATATGGTCAATCACAGGCTCGTAGAGCTTCAAATTAGGGTTAAGGAGAAATCGCATCAAATGTCTGAATAAACCTCAATTAACATAAACGGGTTAAAAACCCAACATCATCCATACAAAATCTAACTAGAGTTTCATCTAATCTGAAAAAACTAAGGAGTTTAGCTACTCGTGGCAACGAAAGAAATCAAAGATACAAAGGTGAAGAAAACATCTTACTCCGAGATATCCTAATCCTCATGACTCTAAGAAATCTCCCGAGCTAATCCTCGCTTCTCCTCGCTCAATTGTCTCTTCAAAGCTCCGTCTTCTCCTCCTAGAGTGTCTGGTTCATCGGGGAAGAAGAGAAAAAATTGAAGTCTATGAAGTATGTTTCCTCTCTCCTCGAAATTGGGTTAAAAACACAATTTTCATCAAAATCCGGAATTAAAGCAAAAAGTGTGGGAAGGGGTCGAAAAGTGCGCCGGCGCACTTTTCCTTAAAGCGCACTTTTTCTTTGTCAAAAATCCTGACGAATGGTAATTGCAAAGTGCACCCGGCGGTCCTCGAAAAGTGCGCCGGCGCACTTTTGGACTCAGAATGCGCACTTTTGATGCTGCTTCTTGCTCCAAACTTCTTTTGGCAATTCCCAACTCATTCGTACTCCGAATTGTTCCCCGTTTGAATCACCGAGCTCATAGGGAGGCCCTCCACAATATGGAAATCTGAAATCTCATCAAAATAACTCGAAAACACATCAAATGACCCAAAAGAGGGCCAACGGGGATAAAAACACATTTTACATAAAAACCATTCAAAATCATCACGATTCAGAGTCAAACAAGGAAATGTCATTCAAATGTGGCGAGATGAACGCGATAAATCATGGGACATCAGATTTTTACATTGAGGATGGAAATCAAACTTTTCCTCTTTCACCCCTTGGTCAAACAATCTACTCTGAACTTCCATTGTAACCACAAACAAGTAAGGTGAGATTGGATCACCCTGACGCAGACCTTTGCAAGCATTAAAATTTCCACAGAGAGTTCCATTCAGGTTAACTGTAAGCATTGTCGATTTCAGGCAAACTTCAATCCAACTCACAAAGATAATAGGGAACCCCATTGCCTTAAGCACTTGAACTAAAAAATCTGAACTAACACTATCAAAGGCCTTCATTAAGTCAACCTTCACAGCAATTCTAGGGGAGATGTTCTTAACATTATAAGTCCTTAACAACTCATGAGCCAATAGTATGTTATCACTAATGAGCCTTTGCTTAATAAAAGCTGATTGTGAGGAACTAATTAAACTAGGCAGGACAATTCTCATTCTATTTGCAATAGCCTTAGAGATTATTTTATATATAACGTTGCAACACGAAATAGGCCTATAATCCTTGATTTCACAAGCATTTGTTCTTTTGGAATCAAAGTCAGAATGACTGAGTTCACAAAAGCAGGAATTTTACCTGTACTGAAGAAGTACAGCACATCATCCACCACATATCCCCCAACAGTACTCCAATGTTGCTTGTAAAAGGACACTGGAAACCCATCTGGCCTAGGAGCTTTATCCCCCGGCATACTATTGAAAGCCTCCAATATCTCCTTGACTGTTACCTCTTGAACCAGAGTATCCCCTTGAGCACTTGTGAGCTTTTTGTTTATAACCTCATCAAGCTCCATTCTATCCACCCTCTCTCAGTGCCTAACAGGTTACTGTAAAAATGAACTACTACATCTTTCATATCATCAAAATCTTCCACCATAACCCCATCATTTCTCCTTAATTGTCTTATAGTATTTTTAAGAGACCTTGTCCTAACCTGGTTGAAAAAATACTTAGAGTTCTTATCCCCCCTCCCCAATCCAAAGAGCTTTTGATTTGAGGCGAAGGAAACTCTCCTCATCTTTCCAACTTACAAGTCTGTCTACAATCTTACACCAGTAATGTTCGCTGTACTTGGATCCTCAAATACCAACCTTTTCTTGGCAGTCAGCTCCTCGCGTTTCTGGATCACCCTTTTACTGATGTTAGAATAATGCTCCACATTTAGCTTTTTCAGTTCAATCTTCAAACTTCAAAGCTTACCATAAAGCCTAAAATAAGGATTATCAGTTGTTCTTATACTCCAAACTCTATTCAGAATCCCTCCAAACTGAGGGTGCTCAGACCAATACCTATAGTATTTGAAAGCTTTTGGTCTAGACACCTGATCATTGCCCATTGAGAAAAGCATATCACAGTGATAAGAAACACTACAAGGGACATTCTCAACTGTACTCCTTGGAAAATTGACATGCCAATCATTACTTACCAAAACTCTATCTAACCTCCAAGATATAGGCTCCAATGCCCTATTATTTGTCCAAGAGAAGGGACCAGAAGAAGAATGTTCTTCAAAATCACAGTTTCTAAACAAATCTTTAAAGTCCTCCATGCTTGTAAAGGAACTAAGTCGATTAGAAGCTTCACCAGAGTCCAAAATGGCATTAAAGTCACCTCCCACTATCCAGGGACAACTCCCTTTTCTAATAGACTGAATGTCATTATAAAGATCTCTACGTTTATATAATTCAGTAGAGGCATAAACAAACGTGCATAACATTGCCTTTGGTAAATAAACACGCACATGGATAAATTGAATACTCTTCTGAAGAATCTGCAAAGGCACATCCGGCTTCCATACTAACCAAATTTTACCAAGGCAATCTTCATAGCAAATATCAACCTTCCAACCACCAAATCTTTCCTTAACCAAAGCATCAGCCTTATCCCTTTTCAGTCTAGGTTCCAGTAAAGCCATGACATCTACTCTATACATATTAATATACTTAAGCAAAACATTAAATTTATCAAGAGCATTAAAACCCCTGATATTCCTGATGAACCTAAGATCGTTGTTCGGGTTCAAACAAATAAACTAACAAAGCTAACAAAAGCTAGGGTAGATCGTATTCCACGGGTCTTCTATGATTGACTACTCAAATAAGCTAGCAAAATATTCGGGTTTAAGCACTTCGTGCGTGGTGTGAGTTCCACGACTTCTACTTCTAAGAAATGCAGAGAAATTTAAAAAAATTTAAACTAAAGCAGATTGGAAATTAGGGTTGAAAACAGAGATGACAGACGAACTTAGGCTTTGAATCCCCCTTCGTTCCCAGAGCATTGGCAATCAACAGATCAGCGGATTTCGATTCTCATTCAATCAATTCTAAGACACCACCATAACTCCTTACCCTTAGGTCTAAGACCGGCGAACGTTCACTCTATCCGTTCTAGCTACCAAGATTAATTAGTCGCCCGGGTACGGTCGCCTCTCGCAACGACTTAACTTAACTGGTGAGATTACTAACGATTTATGAGTTACTCTTGTAGTGGATTAACCCTAACCGGTTCCTACGAAAGGCACGCTCCAATTATAAGGTTAATTGTTCAATTTGAAGTTCTAAAGTAAGGCGAGCGTTCGCTTCTATCCTTAGCTTAACAAGAATCTAATCTAAGTGATCAATCCAGACAAGAAACATGAACAATGAAGAACAAACCAAACATGAAAGAGAAACTGATTGAACTTTGAATCTAATCACCGTCGATCCGTGACCGCTTTAAAGCCCTGGGTCACTTAGGGTTCATCTAGTCGAAGCTCTAGGAGTTTAGCTATGCATATTCATTACAAAAGAATCAAAGACAATGAAAGAGTTCATCAAACAAAGGAAGAACAGAAAAGAATCTGAAAAACCTAATTAAGATGACTCCGGCAGAACTTCGATCTTCCCGTAGACTGCAATCCTAGCTCCGAGTCTTCGAGATGGAAGGGATGGCGTCACGATCTCTTTTCGGCTCTTCGAACTCTAACTCCTTGCTACAGAACTTGAGAGGATTCTCTAAATTCTGATGTATTGTGTATTATGAGGTATGAGGTATATTCCTTCTCCGAATTTGGGCCGCCGGTTAAGTATTTATACTTAACCCTAATACCCACCGAATCAGCTTAATATTTTCGCCGAAAATCTTGAGGAATTTTCGGCGAAAATTCCTTCATAAATGGCTGGTGTCTGGCTGCTTCCCTCCTGTGATTTTCGGACTGATGGTTCTCGGCGAAAACTTTGGGTTTTCGCCGAAAACTTCCTTAGCTGAGCATCAATGGATTTTTTCCTTGCATTTTCGCCGAAAACCATGGGTTCTTTTCGCCGAAAATGTTAGTGTAAACGGGCAGACTTTTGGTTTGACTTGATTGGCTCCTTTGCTCGATTCCGGTGCAATTCCTCGAGGTTCCAACGCCTTAGACACGTCCTTGGCTACTTTATTTGACGGCAAAAACCTGTGCTAACATAAAAACACTAGAAAACCATCAAATAGACCCGAAACGGGCCAAGGTAACACAAATGGCACGAGATAGGGCAATTGATTGAATATTCGCTATTCTACCCTGAAAACCATGTCTTAAGCAAGGAAATGTCGCTTAAATGAGGCTGATAATCACGTCAAATCGAGTGTCATCAATTCCAAACCCAGAAAATCATTTCTTACGTTTGTTGTGCTGCTGACGGGTCAGCACAAATGCTTTAACTGGGGGAGAAGTTACCTTACTTGACTCTGCAAAGTCACCAAAGGTGACCATTCTCCCTGCAACATCAGTAGACTTACCCTTCATATGAGAGTTAGGGCCCATATTAGATATCTCCACCTGAGTTTCGATAGCTGTCTGGTTAGCAAATGATTCCTCCTCCTCACATGAGGATTTAGATTCATTGTCTGCTACCCCTCCAGCAGAAACATCACCAGGATTGGCCTCAGGTGATCCCTCCATCCCATTAAGGACCTCAAGATCATTGCCTGAAGTACCAACCCCATGAGCTGTAACAACCTGCTAGGCATTCCCCTTACCCTTACGTTTCTTCCTCTTCTTTTTCTTCTCTTGGGCACCAGGGCTCAAGACTACCACCTCCTTCACAGATTCAGTGTCATCCTGTTGATCTGGTGCTTTCTCCTCTTCATTTGAAGACTCAAAAGCATTGCCAGACCCCCCTCCGACAGGCGAACCACCAGCAGGCGCAGGTGAACCCTCCCCCTCTTCAGAGGGTTCAGGCACATTGCCAGTTGCTCCACTTGTAGTCGCTACAGACTTCTGCCGAGCATCCCAACGACGAACTGGACCATCTCCAACTCTATAGGTACGACCTGAAGGAAACAGCACCCTCACCACTGCTGGCTCATCATCACCCATATCGAGTCGTAGCTCAGAGACTTCAAGAGCTTTAGAGCTCCTCAACACACACACCTTAATCGTAAACCCAAGTCTAACGAATTTGTTCATAGGCTTACCGAACTGAGTTGCGAGCCAACTAATCCCTTCCGGTGTTATTAGTTCCGCCCCGGACATCCTTTAGCTCAACCCACGCCGTCTTCAGTTCCTTCGAGAAGTCAATCCGCTGGATACCAGGAAACCATCTTCAGATCACCATCGAGCTTTGTGAATATGCCACGACCTCTGCATCACCCAATCACACAATGCCTCCGATGCAAATTCAAACAGATAGCAGCCTACATCCATCTGGGAGACCTCAATCTTCTCCTCCTACCCCCATAGCCAGTTCACCACCGAACGAATGACCTTGATTGGGGGACCTTCTCCAGCGAACTGACCCACCATAGCTCTTCGCAGCTTAGCTACCCCATTTTCAACCACAGCCATCGGAATCTTCAACACACCGTCTACAACTGCACTTGTTATTTAACTAATTTCGGTAATTTTTTGTTGGTTTTGATGATCCATTCATTTCCTTAAATGTATATTTTGGTAATTATCAAAAAATATCGATACCAAAATTGTTTTCTTCCATTTGGAGTGGTGTCAAAAGTTTGTTCACCTTATCGATTTGTTTGCCCACCCCCACCTTCTCCTTTAGTCTAGGTGATCTTGTCCCTCTCTTCCGTGAGAGTGCTCGACAAAAAAAATTTTAAGTGAATTAATTACGTTTGTAGCAAAAATAAAACTAAAACGTTAGATGGTAGTTATAAAACACAATTAATTCACTTTGCACGTAAAAAAGTGTCTCTAAATGAAATAATTAAATTGATATTAGTTTAAATTTAATAATATATAGTATTTAAAGATTAAAAACATTATTCTATTTAGTTATATTTAGAGGCAAATAAGATTATATGTCGCTAAAAGAATTTTGCCACGACTTATAGAGGCATTTGTGTGTTATCTACCTCTAAAACTGTAAACTAATATTCATTAAATTTTAAAATGAATAAATAAAATACAATTGGAGGCAAATATTTGCATTTATAGAGGCACATAAAGTTTTTGTTATTTAAAAGTATGTTTAGAGGCAAATATTCTATGTGGCTCTGTGAATCTGCCTCCGTAGCCATGTTATGTTGTAGTGCCCGAGTAGTGTAGAATTCATTACGGTCCTAGCAGGGAAGTCCTTCTTGACTAGATACTCGTGTTGTCACAGTGGTGGAGATGTGGTCGAAATACAAACCTATGACAGAATTCGGTAACAGAAAACAATCGAGAGCAGAAACACGCCCTTAAACACAGAGAGTGAGAGTTCCCATTGTACTAAATATATCCTGTGTGAGAAGTCTGGTCGGTCAGGTCAAATTCATGCATGATTGATTGCTAATTACTTGTCGTGTGCAGTTATGAGTGAGACCAGGTAGTTTGGCTGATCAGTATGCATGTTAGGTTTCTTGTTCTAGGATCGATCTGTCTAATAATTCATTGTGTTTGATTGAGCTCCAATTTAATCGATCTTATCATTTATGAACATGAGCGTTTCTATTCAATTTGCTTGAGGACAAGCAAAAGCTTAAGTGTGGGGTATTTGATGACACTCGATTTGACGTGATTATCAGCCTCATTTAAGCGACATTTCCTTGCTTAAGACATTGGTTTTAGGGTAGAATAACGAATATTCAATCAATTGCCCTATCTCGTGCCATTTGTGTTACCTTGGCCCGTTTCGGGTCTATTTGATGGTTTTCTAGTATTTTTGTGTTAACACAGGTTTTTACCGTCAAATAGCGTAGCCATGGACGTGTCTAAGGCGTAGGAACCTCGAGGAATCAAACTGGAATCGATCAAAGGAGTCAATCAAGTCAAACCGAAAATCTGCCATTCACACTTACAGTTTCGGCGAAACCAGGCCCCAGTTTCGGCGAAATCAACAATACAAATCAGCTGATGCCAAGTGAAGACTGATTTCGGCGAAACCATTAAGCTCTTCGGACCGAAAATGCAAGGCAGAGAAATCATGGCTATTTACACAAGAATTTTCGCCGAAACTATCCCTATGGTTTCGGTGAAAATATCAGCTCAGCCCGGCCCAACTAGGGTTAAGTATTTATACTTAATCCGGCGGCCCGAAGAGATACACAATTCATAATTCGAAAAACAGAGTTTTTGGGGGAGAATCATAATTAATCATAATACAACTTTTCGAGATCAGAATTCTCTGAAGTTCTGGAGCGAAGAGTTGGAGTTCGAAGAGCCGGATAGAGATCGTGATGCCATCCCTTCCATCTCGGAGAACCGGAGCTAGGAGTGCAACTTACCGAAGATCGGAGTCTGTCAGAGTCGTCTGAATTAGGTTTTTTCAGATCCTTTTCTGTTCTTCCTTGTGATGATGAACTCTTTCTTTGTCTTTGTGTCTTTTGTAATGATCATGAGTAGCTAAACTCGTTAGAGCTTAGACTAGATGAACCCTAAGTGACCCAGGGCTTTAAAGCGGTCACGGATCGGCGGTGATTAGATTCGAAATTCAATCAGTTCTTTTTCATGTTTGATTCGTTCTTCATTGTTCATGTTTCTTGTCTGGATTGATCACCTAGATTAGATTCTTGTTAAGTTAAGGATAGAAGCGAACGCTCACCTTACTTTAGAACATTGAATTAAACAATTAACCTTATAATTGGAGTGTGCCTTTCGTAGGAACCGGTTAGGGTTAATTCACTGCAAGAGTAACTCATTAATCACTAGTAATTACACCAATTAATTAAGTCGTTGCGAGAGGCGACCGTACCCGGGCGGCTAGTTAATCTTGGTAGTTAGAACGGATAGAGCGAACGTTCGCCGGTCTTAAACCTAAGGGTAAGGAGTTATGGTGGTGTCTTAGTAATTGATTGAATGAGAATCGAAATCCGCTGATCTGTTGATTGTCAATGCTCTGGGGAACGAAGGGGGATTCAAAGTCTAAGTTCGTCTGTCATCCTTGTTTCCAAACCCTAATTCTCAATCTGCTTTAGTTTAATTTGTTTTAATTTTTCTGCATTTCTTAGAAGTAGAAGTCGTGGAACTCACACCACGCACAACGTGTTTTTCCTTGAATAATTTGCTAGTTCTGAAGTAGCCAATCATTTGAAGGCCCGTGGAATACGATCTATCCTAGCTCTTGAGCTTGATAGTTATTTGATTGAACCTGCTCATCACAACGACGGTTCCATCAAATTGGCGCCGTTGCCGGGGACTTCTTTTGATTGTTGAAAGAAGAACTGGCAATTTATTCTTCTATTTTCCATCTTTCATTTTTCCATCCACTTCGATTTTACACTGGTTTTGCTTGTCTTTGTTATCTGTAGGTTTACAGGTGTATGCCTCACCGTCCTTGGACTCGCTCTCAGACCGAACAGGCTAGGATTGCAGGGAATCCAGGCAGTTCTGCTACACCTCTACGATCACAGATTCTGAAGGAAGGCAGATCCAATCCATTCATCACTCCGATCAAGATCGAGGAACCGAAGGAGAGTTCCTCATCTCCGTCTTCACCGCACTCTTCATCCGCTTCATACACCGAGTCACTGTCACCCCCTCCATCTCCCACCATGACCGATAGATTACCACCAAACGGCGATCAACCGCCGCCACCCCCACCTGCACAGAAGAGTCTAGCAGACTATAACAAGCCGAGCGCGACTAGCGTTCGATCTGCCATTGCCGTTCGCGCATTGAAGGAGATCCTGACTATGAGATCAAGATTCCATTCCTGACCATGATCTCCAGGGATTTACAGTTTGAAGGCAGGCCCCCAGACAATCCGTGCACTCATCTTGCAGACTTCCTTGATCTCTGCAATACTTTTAAAAACGGAAACCTCGACAAAAACACTCTTTGTCTGAGGGCTTTCCCGTTCACTTTGAAAAGTGCTGCTAAGAGGTGGCTTACTGGCAAACCACCTGGCTACTACACTAACTGGGATACTCTGGCTCAGGACTTTGTTGAAGAATACTTCCCTCCGGCCAGAACAACCGCCATCAAGGACAGCATCGCCAGATTCTCCCAGAAAGAAGGAGAAAGTTTATATGACACTTGGAATCGATTCCAAGAACTTCTCTACACCTGCCCTCATCATGGATTCGAGCAGAGGCAGTTAGCTGAAATCTTCTCTCGAGGACTTCGAGAAGAATCTGCCAAGTGGGTCAATTCTCTAGCTGAAGGGGACTGCACTACACTCACTCCTGAAGCTGCTCTTCTGCACTTCGCACAAGTCAAGGAACTGGGAGCGACAATATGAAGGATCGAGGAGCAAGCTAGATTTTGAAGCAGCTATCAAGGCAGAGGTAGAGAAGCATTTGAAGAAGTCAACCACACCAATCAAGCCACCGGCAGCTTCTGTCTATGTTGCCGATTGCGAGTGGTGTGGAGCTTGCTCACATAACGGAGGCCGTTGTCAGAATTTTGGTAAGGCAGAAGTCTGGTCTGCCGAAGAGGTAAATTTCATCCAACAAGGCTTTGTTAATAATCAGAATGGTTATGCTGGTTATCGTAACTTCAGACAGCAAGGGAACTACCAAGACAGACCTCCCTATAATGCTGGCACCAATCATAATCAGAACCAGAATAACCGCCCGGCTGGTCAAGTTCAGGATCAGAAGCCTAACCATCTGCCGGCAGGTGTCTACCAGCCGCCGCATCGCAATCCAGGTAATTATGGAACTGCTCCTGGCAATCGCCAGAATCAATATCTTAACAATACCTATCCAGGACAGCAGCATCAAAGAGATAATAATGTCAGTGACCTGGATAAGAAGCTCAGCCAGATCATCACAAGACTCGATGATCATGACAATCAGTTCAAGGCTCAAGCTCTTCTCAATCAAGAACAAATAGCATCTGGACAACGGATTGAGCAAGTCGTGAACAACATCTCGAGCATGCTAGCATCTGGTCGACCATTTGGCCAGCTTCCAAGCCAGACAGAGCCAAATCCGAGAAAAGAACAGGCTAAAATGGTAACTGCTCGAAAACTTCCGAACTTAATTGCTGATGCCTTTTCTGTTTTACGCAGGATCGCTGAAACTCCGGAAGAAGAGGAAGAAGAGGAACAGGAACCGGCGCCTAAGGAGGATCCTCCTCTTGCACCGTACGTCGTGAAACCTCCCTTTCCTAGAGCACTGCTGCCAAACGCAAGGATCGAGACTGGCATGAAGGGGAACAAGGAAGGATACCCTAACATTCGTATTAAGAAACCTGTCTCTCCATATCCAGCTAAGTTATCTGATCCTGGTTCTTTTACTTTGCCTTTGGTCATCAATGATGTTGAAATTGAACGTTGCTTAGTTGATCTAGGAGCATCTGTTAATGTCATGCCTGTGAGTCTATATGAAAAGTTAAACCTAGGGGAACTTGAACCGCCCAGTATGCAACTCATCTTTGCTGACAGATCGCTTAAAACCCCTAAGGGAGAGATTAAAAACGTTGTCACCAAATGTGGTCCGTTCACGTTCTTAGCTGATTATGTGATTATGGATACTAGTACAGATGACGCTACTATTCTCATAGGTCGACCTTTCATGGCTACTACTGGAATGAATATTAACGTTCCTAATGGTTCTTTGACTTTAAGAGTTGGTAAAGAAACGAAAACGTTCCGTCTTAAAGACAGCATGAAATATGACTCTGGGAATGAAGAATCTCACTGCTTAGCTGTTGAAACGGTGGAGTTGACTCCGGTCAACTCCGTTACTAATGCTTCTTCCAGTGTCTCTAGATCAGTTGTTGATACAGGTATTAAACAGGTCATTGAGAAGAAGCAGAAACCTGTCATTCAGAAGCCGCTTAAGAAGAAGAAGGAACTGCAAGCCTCTTCTAAACCACCGAGCAGACCTCGAGGAAAGAACAAGAAGACAAAGACCCAAATGGTCTGGAGACCAAAAATTCCACCGTCTTCCACCGAGCTAGTTGCACCACCACATCGTTCCGAGAAACCGGCGCCGGAGCAAGTATGGAAGGAGAAACCGAAAGCATCTCCTAATGACGTACTAACGATCACCGATACTGGTGATAACAAGCCGAAGAAGAAAGAAAAAGAGAAACGGACAGTCCTCATTCCTTCCATCGTCACACTAAAGAAGGATGACCTCTCGAGAGAGCTGTTCGGACCATTCAAGTTCGTTGATCATCTTCCCGACGGACGTACCAAACTACTACATGCAAACGGGAAGAGATTCACGTTTACCGGAGAAGTCCCGAAGCTGTACTTCATGAACTCCGACGTGAGCGTGAAGGAGAACCTAAGTTGGGATGTCTCCTAATACCGTCCAGGTATCGTCCAGCTCAAGGACGTTAATAAAAGAGCGCTTCGTGGGAGGCAACCCACGGCTGGAGTCAGTTTTGTTCTGTTTCAACCTTGGTATTTTAGAGTCGGTTCGGGAGAGCCAAAAGTGTCAGTTTGTTTGATTTATTATTTTTGTGTAGAGCGTGCATGTCATAGAGTCAGTCGCAAGTTGATTGAGGTCGTTCCGATTTTTCTGGATTTAACTGTGATTTTCTGAAGTTGGCCTGATTTACGAAAATATTTTAAACCCGAACAGTTCAAAATTTTCGGCGAAACCACCCTTGTTTTCGGCGAAACCAATTTTCAAAATTCGGACCTTTTTCCCTGTTCCTCATTTTCGGTTCGAAAATTTTCTGATTTCGGCGAAACCATCCCAACTGTAATTTTCGGCGAAACCGAGCTTCCATTTTCGGCGAAACCGCCTTCACAAATCGGTCAATCCATTTTAACTAGTAGTTTCGGCGAAACCACTCCCCTACTTTCGCCGAAACTGATTTGAAAATTCACCCAATTTATCCTTTAAAAATCCGGTCCACTTCCTCTCTCACCTTCTCCCATTTTCGCTCATCACTCCGAAAACAACCCCCTATCTCTTTAAAAAAAAATCGCCGAACGCCCCAAATCTCACCACCCGCCGTCGCCGCCGTTACACTCGCCGCCGCCGTCGCCGACCGCCGCCGCTCCTCCCCCCTCCTCATTCCGATCCCAACAAGCCCTAGAACGTTCGAATCGGAGCTTTGCAACTCCAGTTCTCCGAAACCCCAGTTTTCAAGTTTTTCACCGATTCCTCCCAACCCGTTCAGTTTTTGCTTCCATGGCTTCAAGGTCAGTTGTATAACTTTTCGATACGAATCTTTTGACATATGGATTGCTGAATTTCGTCGGGGTTGACTTTCGGTTGACTTTTCGGTTTACCTCGTTTTGCGTGCCAACTGTTTCGTGCGAACTAGGATTGACTGAACTTATAGAACTGTTCTAGGATGCTTAGGGAGTTCCGTGCTTAATTTCCATATCATTTGGTCATGTGTTGCTATGCATACGATTGATTCTTTGTTCTGTTGACTTGTGAGATATATCGTTTGACTTTGAACTGTGTTGATCATTTGGCTGCCCCAAGTGTCCATACTCGTTCATATTTTCGTGCTTGCCAATTGAAATACTATTTTACCATCATTCTTTGAGTTGTGACAGTCTTGCCATGATTAGGGTTAAATATGACTTAATGTTGACTTTCTAAAATGTCGGTTTGACTTTTTGAACTCTGATTGTGCTTACCTGATTATAATTGTTCTTAAGACTTGTGTTCTATTGTTTATGGATACCGGTTACCTTGCTTTGCTTACCCCACTTAGTTTCCCTCATTTCTTTGTGAAATTGAGTTTTTCTACTAAGTGTGGGGTAGGATCTTAGTTGACTAATCAGGTTTCACTCCTGGTTTTAGGAACACTTTTGAGCGCAGGACTAAGGCACGCCTCGATGGCGCCTCGAGCTCAGGAGCTGTCGCTCCCGTCACACTCGCCATTCTGGGCCCTCCACCTGCACTCCCTCGCCATGCTGGATACCATCCCACCATCGCCCGTCTACCGGACTTCTACTTTGGGAACTTCCAGAAGATCGAACACATCCGTGGAGCTGACGTGCGTCCTTTATCCATGGAGTCACTCCAGGAGCATGATGAGGATTCCTACCGGAACGTGCATGACGCCCTAGCACCGGCCGATCTCCTAGAGCTGACCACCATAGCCGCCGAGTTCCCAGACATTGCTATCCAGGAGTTCTGGGCGACATTTGACTTGGACGAGCATAAGAGGAGACGGGGCCAGAAGGTGATCACCTTCTTTCTTGGTGGGGTGTACAGGAAGCTCACCTACGATGAGTTTGCCGCTCATCTGGGCATCCCCTACGAGCACTATCACGATCACCACCTCGGTTGGGGCGAGGATGATGACGACGAGGAGTTGCACATGACAGGCGTGCCTGGCGATCGCCTCGAGAAGAACAACTCAGTTAAGTCTCTCTCTCACCCGCTCTATAAGTTTATTCATATGGTTTGGCGGAGGTCACTTCTATATGTCAGAGACAAGGATCGCCACCATATCCTTAAGGAGGAGCTCGTGCTTCACCGAGCCATCCGAGAGAGCTACCCTCTCCACCCCGGCTGGGTGCTAGCTCACATCTTCAGCCAGCGGACCAAGAGGAAGAAGCTACCACGCAAACTCTTGGGAGGCAACTTCATCAGTCAGCTCATCCTCTCCTTCGGCATCAGCCATGAATATGGCCCTAACATTCCACGACACCCAATTATGACCGTTGGAGGAGACTTGGCGGTCGAGTACGACTTAGAACTCGACCTCAGTCCCCATGTAGCAGCAGATCCCCCACTCCAACCTGCGGTCGAGTCGGAGCAGCCGCAGCCGCCGCCTGAGTTTCAAGATTATATAACCTCGCCACACCATCAGGCAGGGTACATCCACCAGTCGCCACCGCGCATTCCAGATCCATTTTCGGCGCATACTCACCAGCCGCAACACCACCCCGCGGACATTGGTGAGTTATACGAGCGACTACAGGAGTGGCGCATCACCGACAACGCCACTCAAGAGGCGCGGTGGACTATTATGCAGCAACACATGCGCCGAGCCGACCGGCGATATGAGCGACAGCTGGAGTGGCAGCGACAGCTCGGCGATTACTTCCACTTCCCCCACCCTGACACCTCTGACCAGTGATGTTCAGGTGGTGTCCTTTTCCCTGTCCTTTCTTTTCATTTATTCTTTTCGGACTTCGGTCCACCTTTTTTCTGTGTGGATCCGGGGCACTTGTCCCGGTTTCCTTTTTATGTTTTATTTGTTTTTGTTTTGTAGGCAATTGGTAGACTCCCTTTGCTTCAGGTTCTGTTACACTTCCCTCCGCTCCGAGGATCCGTGCTGACCCTCTGAAATCAACCGTCCTTTTCCAGGTTCTTCCATTCCACTCTGAACTCTAGAATTAGTCCTGTGAGGACACAGTCCGATTTTAGTGTGGGGTAGGATGCTAGAGAACCTTGCATGAACTTGATTACCCTTTATTGTGTTTTGTGTGCCTCGTGATTCCATTCCAGTTCTCTAGCATTAGAATGGCTCAGTTCTTGATTCTTGATGTTAAGTTGTTGTTCAACCTTTCATAATGATGCTTAGACTACTTAACCTAGAACTTGAGAACCAACTTGTATGCTTTGATGCTAAATTGCCTGGTCAGAACAGAATTTTAAAATCACACTTGTAGTTTGTAGCCTTGATTGCATGAAAATGACCGAATCCGACTAGCAAACCAACTATGAGCTTTTGATCCATTGCACGTAACTTGCAATTTTAATTCTTTCTGAGTGGTTTTCTGTTTACTTGAATGAGTTAGAATTTGCATGAAACCTACTCGAGACCACACGATGACACGAGTTCTAGAAGGATAGGGGCACCTAGATTCAGCTACTAAGCCAGATAGCCTACCTTAACGATAAAATCCACTAGGTTTAGACCCTTGAGCTTGGCCTGTTCTTTCGGTTCGATAATACATTACAACCATTTCCCATTTCTTTCATTCCCCATTGATCCCCTGTGGTTGTAGTTCTAGATTGACCTACCGGAAGTCGGTTTGTGGTAACCTGCCTATAGTCATTAAACAGGTGGTCTTATCTATCATGTCCAGACGTATAAACCCCTCTAGCAACGAAAAGAAAAATCGGCACAAAAGGAAAAATAAAGTAAGAAAAGAAGCAAACTTCAGAAAAAAAATGAAGAAAGAAGAAAATCAGAAAAAGTTCAAAGTTTAGTTCAAATAAAACGTTCTTCTCCCTACAAATGGAAGGACGAAGTCGTAAGAAAAGTTGAAAAGAAAAATGTATGCAAAAGAAAAAGAATAAGTGCTAGGTTGCTTGAGGGTATCATAGGACGAGCGTTCATCATTCCACCATTGTTTGGTTAGACGGTAGGAAGCCATAGATTAGATTCGAGGGAAGTTAGTCAAAAGCTACACCGCACCAAGCCATCATCATTCATTCCCATCATCCATCTCATTATAAACCCGAGTAGTGTAGAATTCATTACGGTCCTAGCAGGGAAGTCCTTCTTGACTAGATACTCGTGTTGTCACAGTGGTGGAGATGTGGTCGAAATACAAACCTATGACAGAATTCGGTAACAGAAAACAATCGAGAGCAGAAACACGCCCTTAAACACAGAGAGTGAGAGTTCCCATTGTACTAAATATATCCTGTGTGAGAAGTCTGGTCGGTCAGGTCAAATTCGTGCATGATTGATTGCTAATTACTTGTCGTGTGCAGTTATGAGTGAGACCAGGTAGTTTGGCTGATCAGTATGCATGTTAGGTTTCTTGTTCTAGGATCGATCTGTCTAATAATTCATTGTGTTTGATTGAGCTCCAATTTAATCGATCTTATCATTTATGAACATGAGCGTTTCTATTCAATTTGCTTGAGGACAAGCAAAAGCTTAAGTGTGGGGTATTTGATGACACTCGATTTGATGTGATTATCAGCCTCATTTAAGCGACATTTCCTTGCTTAAGACATTGGTTTTAGGGTAGAATAACGAATATTCAATCAATTGCCCTATCTCGTGCCATTTGTGTTACCTTGGCCCGTTTCGGGTCTATTTGATGGTTTTCTAGTGTTTTTGTGTTAACACAGGTTTTTGCCGTCAAATAGCGTAGCCATGGACGTGTATAAGGCGTAGGAACCTCGAGGAATCAAACCGGAATCGATCAAAGGAGTCAATCAAGTCAAACCGAAAATCTGCCATTCACACTTACAGTTTCGGCGAAACCAGGCCCCAGTTTCGGCGAAATCAACAATACAAATCAGCTGATGCCAAGTGAAGACTGATTTCGGCGAAACCATTAAGCTCTTCGGACCGAAAATGCAAGGCAGAGAAATCATGGCCATTTACACAAGAATTTTCGCCGAAACTATCCCTATGGTTTGGGCGAAAATATCAGCTCAGCCCGGCCCAACTAGGGTTAAGTATTTAACTTAATCCGGCGGCACGAAGAGATACACAATTCATAATTCGAAAAATAGAGTTTTTGGGGGAGAATCATAATTAATCATAATACAACTTTTCGAGATCAGAATTCTCTGAAGTTCTGGAGCGAAGAGTTGGAGTTCGAAGAGCCGGATAGAGATCGTGACGCCATCCCTTCCATCTCGGAGAACCGGAGCTAGGAGTGCAACTTACCGAAGATCGGAGTCTGTCAGAGTCGTCTGAATTAGGTTTTTTCAGATCCTTTTCTGTTCTTCCTTGTGATGATGAACTCTTTCTTTGTCTTTGTGTCTTTTGTAATGATCATGAGTAGCTAAACTCGTTAGAGCTTAGACTAGATGAACCCTAAGTGACCCAGGGCTTTAAAGCGGTCACGGATCGGCGGTGATTAGATTCGAAATTCAATCAGTTCTTTTTCATGTTTGATTCATTCTTCATTGTTCATGTTTCTTGTCTGGATTGATCACCTAGATTAGATTCTTGTTAAGTTAAGGATAGAAGCGAACGCTCGCCTTACTTTAGAACATCGAATTAAACAATTAACCTTATAATTGGAGTGTGCCTTTCGTAGGAACCGGTTAGGGTTAATTCACTGCAAGAGTAACTCATTAATCACTAGTAATTACACCAATTAATTAAGTCGTTGCGAGAGGCGACCGTACCCGGGCGGCTAGTTAATCTTGGTAGTTAGAACGGATAGAGCGAACGTTCCCCGGTCTTAAACCTAAGGGTAAGGAGTTATGGTGGTGTCTTAGTAATTGATTGAATGAGAATCGAAATCCGCTGATCTGTTGATTGCCAATGCTCTGGGGAACGAAGGGGGATTCAAAGTCTAAGTTCGTCTGTCATCCTTGTTTCCAAACCCTAATTCTCAATCTGCTTTAGTTTAATTTGTTTTAATTTTTCTGCATTTCTTAGAAGTAGAAGTCGTGGAACTCACACCACGCACAACGTGTTTTTCCTTGAATAATTTGCTAGTTCTGAAGTAGCCAATCATTTGAAGGCCCGTGGAATACGATCTATCCTAGCTCTTGAGCTTGATAGTTATTTGATTGAACCTGCTCATCACAACGACGGTTCCATCAGTGGTGATGTATGACATGTTGCACGGACGAATGCCTCTTCGGGGGCGAATCGGAAGGACACGTTTTTTCGGATCTTGACGATGTTGCTGGATCTCGCCAGGGAGGAGACGTCGCTGAATGACTTAGATGGAAGAAACTGAAGTTGATTAGCGTTTGTAGAAAGCGGTCGATGAAAAAGATGGTAAAAGAGGTGCTCGGTTTGCGATGGGGGTGGTGTTATCAGTTGACCGACGAAGACGTAACGAACGACGGAGTTCCACTGGTGAAGTATGAAGACGAAGACCTAGGGATTATTTACTAATTATTAAAATTAAAATTTTAGTCCTTATATTTTAAGATATATTATATTATATATATATATATATAATATGATTTTTTAGTATTACAAGTTATAATTCCAGTCACTATTTTTTAGATTGTTAATATTATTGGAATAACTTTTGAACTATAAAGTGGTTGTCGAATAATGTGGTAACTTGATCGTATAACTAGTTTTGATAACTAGTTATCAAAATAGTTATGAGATAAGATAACTAGTTAACTCGATTGATTAACTAGTTAACATGATAAGATAACTAATTAACTCGATAAGTTAATTAGTTGACTCGAGTAGATAACTAGTTAACAACTTGATAACTAGTTAACTCGATAAATCATGATGTTAATTAGTTACCCAATCATGATGTTAACTAGTTAATAACAAATTAATTAGTTAACTAAATTTAATAACTAGTTATCATCTAAAAGTTTGTTAACTAGTTATCTAAATCATGATGTTAGCTAGTTATCAAATAATCTCGCGAACTAGTTACCCAATCACGATGTTAACTAGTTATAGATAACATGTTAATAAAAAATTCAGTTAATTGAATATGGTAATTTGTTAACTAGTTATTAGAAAAATAACATGATAACAAGTTATTAGTAAAACAACATGTTAACTAGTTTAGTTAACTAGTTATCTGCTGATAACATGTTAACTAGTTATCGGCTGATAACTAGCAGATAACTAGTTAATTGTAAAAACACATGTTATCTAGGTTACCTAGTTATCAATAAAAAAATCATGTTAACAAGTTATTAGTAAAAATCAGGTTAACTAGTTAACTTGTCTTCGCTGAAAAAGTCATCAGAGTTTGGTCGGTCACCGGAACAGTAGTCGATGCATCGCCGAACGGCGACAGTGGCTGGTCGGCGAAAAAGTAGGCGACGGTGGCCGGTGGCCATAGTGTCGCCGTCGGTCACCAAAAAAATATTAAGTATTTAAATTAAATATAGTAAATAAATTATGTGTGTAAAGTCCTAAATACCCCTAACAAATTTAGACCATTAGATTGGTCAAAGGATTAAACTAGATCTAATGATTAGAGTAGGGTTTGGAACTTTCCAAACCCTGCAAAATATCGAACGCTAACTCGACTCCATAATTAAAAGAAAGAAATGATTTGATTAATTCATTATTTGTATACATATTTTATGTATATTAAAGTTTCAAATTTCATGTCAATTTTTAGTTTCACATCATATTCTTCTATGGTGTATAAATTCATAAATTGGTTACTAAAAACTTTCTAACTTTTTAGACTGGACTATAAAATTAGATGGTAAAAACAAATATCGTGGTAAAATTAGTAAATTAGTAAAATAATGAGAATTAAAATTAGTAATTTTAGTGGAAGATGAAACATTTACTTAATATGTAGATAGAATATATGTTTCCGGTGTGATATTTAGTTTGTTTTGTTGCTATTATTATTGGTGGATGATGGGGTTGTTGTTATCTGCTGTTTGTTTTGTCTATTACTCTAACACCATAATATAATGTCACTACAAAATCACAATCTCCCTTGTCCCCATTTCACCCATACCCAAACAACCAAACATACAACAGTTTTAATAGATTTATAATAATAATAATAATCAAAACTAAAAAAAAAAAAGAATGGGAAGTAAAGTAGTTGTGGAAAGGGAGATTTGGACCAACTATCTGAAGCAGCAATGGATGGAGCCAGCCATGCACGCCATTCAAAGTTCATAGTACAGATACCCCCATTTCCAAATATAATATAAATTCATCAAATATTATTAAAGTAGTGGGTGGTGTGCTTTCTTCATTCTAACATTATCTTCAGATATATTATATTTATTTCTTAGAGGGAATAGCTTCCTTTCTTTCCCCACAGAATTATTCTACCTTTTTCCACTTAAAAAAAAAAAAATAAAAAAGAATGCTACCTTTTCTTTTACGTAGAATATAATTCTTCATGCCCTTCATTCATTCAAAATAAAAATAAAAGATTGAATTATTCCTTTCATGTGTGAATTGAGTAGCATCGGAGTAAGCAGAGAGTCGATTAGTTAGATTCATAATTAATGGATGTCAAGTAGTCGATTAGTTAAAAAAAATAACAAATTTTTTTAATGTTAATTGACCAACTGGTTGAAGTTGGTCGATTATATCGGTTTCGGTCAAAATAGTTGTATAGGGTCGTTTGTTATAGAGTTTCTGGGGCTGAGTTTTAACAAAACACATCATTTGTCAATTTCCTTGTTTGTTTGACGAATAAAGTGCAGGGGAATTGTGTTTGAAAAAATCCAAAAGCCCAATAATCCTCTCTAGCTAATACTTCGACAAATTTTGGTCCCCCAAAAATTTTAAGAAACCTTGTATATTAGTGGGCCCACAATGCTTTATTTTCTGCCTTTACGATCTTACCCTTTACTTTTGTGCTAAACAATTATCTCTCTTCTTGCTCATTCTATCGCTGCAGTCAAAGCTCTCTCCTCCATCGTTCATGGTGACGGCGGGACAAACTTATACACCAGATTCTGTTGTAAACCTACCTGATCCGTCACATAAGAGTTGCGAACTCAGTGACCTAAGAAAATGTATTCTTTCATCCATATCAACTTACCATCCTTCGTCTTTCGTTTTGGGACACACATAGAAGTCTCGACCCAGAGGCTGAAGTTCTTGGCTTACAAATCTGAACGACTGAATGAGGCACATGTGATGGGTCGAACTCGCTTGTGATTATAACGCCGACCTTCGATTTCCTTTGATGAAGAGGAGTCTACGAACAAGATTGGTGTAAGAGGAGACTGACAGAAGGTTTTGAAGATAAGAGGTTGGGATGAAGATGAAAGGGTATTTATGTCTTTACCATTAAACACATTCTTTTTTAATTTATTTAATATGACGGCAAATTGAAAAGGACGTGGGTACCAATGAATTTCAGTAAATTCAAAAAGTAAGAAACACAAAAACTCCACAATCCCCAATCCTCAATTCCCCTAATCCCCATTCCTCCTAAACAAACGACCCTAATTGTAACCAAAATATGAAGAAATTCAACTGACTATTGAAATCGACCAACTTATTTTTAACGGCGCAAAAATTTGATCCGGTCATATATAAGGGTGTGTCAAATATACCTAGCTAAGCTACGATCATATTCTCGAGGGCCTTTTATAGTAGCTTACTCAACCATGTAGTTGGTTTGATTGAGAGAGTAACACAAGGGGGGATTTGGTAATTGAAGTACCACCCAGACTCACAAATGGTCTCATAAATCAATAACAACGGTTGCTAGCTACAAACAACTAACATCAAGAGGCTCAAAGAGCATGGAAGTAGGTGAATTCAGCCACAGACAATGTAAACAAGGTAATCAAGAAGGAGGATGATAAGAATGAGGATGGAAGGGAATATGCGAGTTTCCCATAAGGATCATGACTATTGACTCAGATGGCGAATCTAGGATGAACAAACCTCGTTTCCATGCATTACAACCGATAAGACACGTAAAAAACACATCCTAATTAAGACTCTCTCGAGAGCTTAAAACTGAGGTCAAACACCAACCAACCAAACTCTTGTTACGAATTGATCAAATGCAAGACGTACGCAAAATGTTCGACAAAATGCCTCTAAGGATTTTCACCCAAAGCGGACCTAATTCTCGCCCCTCTCTCGAGTGTAACGAGAAATCAAGAGATTAATCCTAAGCTTTATGACACAATCACGCTCTCTGGACAAATCGAGCCAAGTATCAAAGCCAAAATAAAACATAACACTTAAACATGGAAAAAATACAATGAAGAACAAGAGTATTCATGGCAATGGCATTAACAACAGGAGTTAATCATCATGCAACACAAATAGCCAACTAGAAAATTCTCTTAGGGTTCCACAAGTCTAACCCATGAGGGTTCAGTTACACATGATAGAAGAAAGAAAGATAAAACCTAGAATGTAGATCAAAACCATGATTCATCAAACTTAGGTGTCTTCTTCTCTTATCTGTGCTCCCAAAGTGTTTGATGATGAGTAATTGATGAAGCTGTAAAAACAGTGATCAAATACTACCAAGCTAGAAGTAAGATAGATCGTATTCCACAGGTCTTCTAATAATTATCTACTCAAATATGAAGGCAATTTATTCAGGTTTAACACGTTGTGCGTGGTGTGAGTTTCACGACTTCTAGACTAAGATGCAGGAAAATTAAAATGAAGTTAAAAGAATGAATGATTGGTTGGTTTCACTACATGAAAACAGGCTTTTAGTCACGGTTTTTTTGTCACGGTTATATAAACGTGACTAATTGGTCACGGTTTACTTTAAATCGTGACTAATTAGTCACGGTTTTTAAAGGACCGTGACCAATTGGTCACGGTTTTAAGTGAACCGTGACTAATTAGTCATGGTTTTTAACAAACCGTGACTCATTAGTCACGGTTTTTAACAAACCGTGACTCATTAGTCACGGTTCAATTAAAACCGTGACCAATTGGTCACGGTTCATGTACCAAACCGTGACTGATCAGTCACGGTTTTGGTTGAACCGTGACTGATCAGTAACGGTTTGGAACACGAACCGTGACTAACAAATTTCCCTGATTAAACCCTTTTCCCAACCAAAAATCGGTCACGGTTTGTCTTACAAACCGTGACTGATCAGTCACGGTTTTGGTTGAACCGTGATTGATCAGTCACGGTTTTGGTTGAACCGTTACTGATCAGTCACGGTTTGTAAGACAAACCGTGACTAAGCAAATTTCCCTGATTAAACCCTTTTCCCAAACGAAAATCGGTCAAGGTTTGTCTTACAAACCGTGACTGGTTGGTCACGGTTAAGGTCGAACCGTGACAATATCTGTCACGGTTTGAGACTGACCGTGACCAACCAGTCACGGTTTGTAAGCCAAACCGTGACCTATTTTTATTCTCCCGTGTCCAACCAAGAATCGGTCACGGTTCAGTAACCAAACCGTGACCAACCAAAAAACCCCCAAATGTTGTCGGATCTCCATCTCCACAATTCTAACTAAAAAAGCTCTCCTCCTTCGTCGACCCAATCCGATGCCACGATCATATCTCCGGCCGCCCTCCTCCTTCCTCGCCACTCCCAAAGCAGGCGTTTCCACCAGCGATTCACCGGTCGCCTGAAAGCTCGCTCCAGTCCTCCTCCTTCGTCGCCACTCCCTCAATCTCAGCAGGCGTTTCGGCCGCTTGAAATCACCCTCACCCGGCGTTTGTACTCTCCCTCATCCGGCGATTCACGAGATAAGAGGTTAGTTCCTACTTCCATCCGTGACTTCACTGTGTTGTTATCGAATCGGACGGCTGGGGATCAGACCTGCAACTACATTGATATTTGAATATGTGGTTGTGGATTAGGGTTTACAGTCTTTTGCTATAGATCATATTATAGTCTTTCCACTGCCATGGTTGCAGTTGTTGTGCGTTGTCCTCAAGTTGCTGGATTATAGGAGTTGAGCTAGTTTAGAAATGTGATGGGTTGTTCGAAGTGCAAGACCAAAAATCAACTCTGTTTGGAGTTAACTTGGGGTTAGTTGGTAAGTTCTGCATTAGTCTTAAGACAACAGGCTAATAATGGTACTCAGATGCATATTGTTTACTTAACTTTAGGGTTTCAATCAGTTTTCCATTTTGGTAATCATTAGGTTACATGAAGAAGATAGGAAGCATATTTCATTATGAGTTGCTCATTTGCTTTCTGTTAATGGCTGAATCTGCAGACCTCTGTTACTGCTAACTTCATTTTGTCATGCTAAAGCACTTTGACTCCAGCCAATTGCTTAGGAACTTGACATTAGTTGTTTGTGTTTCAATCTAACAGTAACTGAATGCTTATGATGATGCTCTGCTATTATGTGTCTGATTCCGAATAAAGTTTGTTTTCGCCTTCTGGTTCGTCTGAGTTATTTCCTTCAATCCACAAGATGTGCTCTATTTTCCAAAAAGTTTCAATTGCTCTACGTTTGGATGCGGTCCATGTAACTTGGTACAAAGTTTGGCGGTTAAACTAAAAGTCGGGTTGGTGTCGGTTTTGAGAGACATGGAGGATTATAAACAACAATTGTCAACTACAGTCGATAACTTAAAAAATCAGTATGCAGATTGCTTATTTGGTAACTTAGCACTTGAGATTCATCTTCCGTGTTTTGTTGCTTTCTACTGATATGCAATCCATCTTCTTATTCGACCACATAACTCACACTTTACTTGTTAGACATGCCAAATTGGTAGTAAATTAGGGACGTCGTAGAGTTTTCGTTTCCTTATTCACTGAAGAGAATGTTGTATGTTGCTCCTATATCTAATACATATCCACCATCTTACTACCTTCATTATGACTAGAACTCTGACAGAAAACTGATATCATTTTGTCTTTCAGTACGGTCTCTCCAACATACCTCAAGGAAACACTATGTTCTGGATGGTTGGCAAGCACTTTGATAAAAGCTTGTGACAAGTAGGTCTCTCCACAGTTTCTCTCTACATTTTACCAATTCAGTGCTTGTGGCTAAGAGAGTGTTTGACCAATAAGTGTAATCAAAATGCAGTCTTTGTTTTGTTTATTCTTGTGTATGTGATTGTATCTGCTTTCTGGCATCTGTGTTCTCTGTTTTGGGCTCGGATCTGTTCTGGGTTTTGCTTAAAGATTTGGTTTTGAGCTGTCAAGATCTGTTGTTTTTCAGGCTGAATTGATTTAACTTTTTATCGTGTTTTCTGGTTTGTGGGTTCAGTTAATTTCGGGCTTTCTGCCCTTGTTTAGCTTAAGAAACTTATGGGTTTTGATTGCAGATTTTCTTCTTGCTGTCAAGATCTAACTTTTTCAAGACTGAATTTGTTGAGCTTTTTGATTGTGTATCTGGTTTGGAGGATCAATTAATGAAATGAACCCTTTATTGAGATTGATTATCTTTGTTAGTTTCCGGGCTGTTCTGTGGTATGAGATTATTTCAGATGAGTTCCACAGGTTGGAAATCACAGATTAGTTCATGTTGTTTATTAATTAATAGGAAAGTGATAGAGTTGGTCCTTTATAATCATCATTGAACAAGTTTGTTAACTATTTAGTCTATGTACAGTATGTTGTTTGGATTTGCCTTGAAAAGAGCTGCAACTTAAAAAATAAAACTTTACTATATGTAATCCTTCAATTCAATTCTAATAATATATTCCATTATGTGTTTATGAGGAATAATACTCTGCTTTCATGGTGGCCAACTCATCAGAATCTTATCAAGAATAATAATACTCTTGTTTCCTGGTGGCCAACTCTGGAAGCGCCAAGCTTGCTAGCCTAGTTATATACTTAGATTCTGACAGTGAAGATTATGTACAAGTGTGTAATGGATTCTTTTAGAATCGAGCAGACTCTGTTGAAATGAAATGAACCCTTTGTTCTTGGTGTAGTATATTGATTCTAGTTTTCCAAGAACATTAGTATGATTATGATGCATCGGTGAACAACAGTTGGAAACTTACAGAACTTTACTCTGTTGCTTTTCTCTTTTACTTCCTTTTGACTTGAAATGTTTTGCTCCAACAACTAATCTCCCCACTATATATAAAAATGAATTGATACGTTTTCCTTCAAAATCTGTAATTTGATAAGTTAAGTGTTCTGGCAGGTATTTGAGTCTTCTAGCCAAGTATCCTGTTCGTACCAAGGCTGTAACTTCCGGACTTCTCAATTTCGTTGGAGACATAATCTGCCAGGTACAATGTTTCTGCAGTCAATTAGTTGGTGTTTGACAAGTTATTGGCATACACTGTAATGAGTTTACTGGTGTTGTGTGATAAGAGTAAAACTTTAGCTCAAGTGCATCATATTTTCCGTCTGGATTCATAACTCAATGCAAAAATATCATCCATGCATCACCTTCTGATTTAATAAATAGGATTAATATAGTTTTTAAATAGAATCTATGGTATATAAAGTACATATTGTTATCATTGGATTATTAGATGAACAAGGTGAATTGTTGTTATATCTTCCTCTCCTACTGTTTTTATATCATTGCCACATCCTTCCTATATTAGTACATTCAAATTAATGTTGTACACTTATGAATAGGTTAATTTAATGGACAAATCATGGATTTATTTGCCTCGCAAGACACCTGAGTATTATGACGGTATCGAACAATTCCTCAATTTCGCTTTAGCGCATGCTGATAATGGGACACATATTTTGTGTCCTTGTCCAAAGTGCAATTTCAAGAAATGGAAAAGTAGCAGTGAGGTGCGTGATCACTTATCTAGAAAGCGGTTCCCTAAGTATTACGTCAATTGGATTAGGCATGGGGAAGCACCAATTGAACATGAGATTGGTGGAAATATTCAAGTTCGAGAAGCGGCTGCAAATATTCCTGCCACGACTATTAACGTGGCAGAGTGTGCAGAACCCGTTGAACCAGATATGATGCATCAATTTTTGAATGATGCGTTCGGAGTGCTTCCACAGGAAGGGGGTTATGGTGATCAAGGTAATGTTCATGTACATGATGATGAGGAGACGGAAGATGTACCAATGGCTGAGCAGAACTCTGAACCAAATGATGAGTTTTTTCGGCTAATGAAAGAAGGACAACAACCACTATATGACGGGTGCACGAAATTCTCCAAGCTATCATTATTGATGCGATTGTACCATTTAAAGTACATGCACAAGATAAGTGAAAAAGCCATGACAAAGATCTTAGAGTTATTGAGAGAGGCTTTCGATTTTGCGAAGATACCAAAATCAATCTACGAGGCGAAAAAGGATATAAAAGCTCTTGGGCTTGACTACATCAAGATAGATGCTTGTAAAAAGGATTGCATGTTATATACAGGCGATGCTTTACACAAGGAGAAGTGCACAGTTTGTGGTGAGCAGAGATATGAGGATTCAACAACTAGTGGAGCTGGGAATGGGAATAAGAAGAAAAAACCAAAGCCTAAGAAAGTATTTAGATACTTTCCTCTAATACCTAGGCTATAAAGATTGTACATGTGTCAGCAATCAGCCGAGAACATGATTTGGCATGCCACAGAGAAGAATAGTGATGGGATGATTCGACATCCAAGAGATGCTCACGCGTGGAAGACATTTGATGCTCGTTATCCAGAATTTTCTGATGACCCACGGAACATCCGACTCTGTCTAGCTACTGATGGTTTTAATCCCTTCGGTACAATGAGCACTTCTCATAGCACTTGGCCAATTGTTGTAGTCCCATATAACACCCCGCCTTGGTTGTGTATGAAACAAACAAGTCTTATGCTTTCAAGTATCATTCTTGGTCCGACTCAACCTGGTAACGACCTAGATGTTTACCTCCAACCACTGATTGATGAATTGAAGTTGTTGTGGGAAGGAGTCGAGGCATATGACTCATTTAAGAAGGAAAGGTTCATCTTGAAAGCAGCACTACTGTGGACGATAAGTGATTTACCAGGTCTTTGTAACATGTCTGGTTGGAATACGTACATTGGTACCGCGTGTCCATGTTGTAATAAGGATCAAGAACCCTTTCGACTAAGACATGGTAAGAAATGGTGTTTTATAGGTAGTCGTCGATTTCTACCAAGAGGACACCGATTTCGTTTGCAAAAGGCAAGGTTCAATGGTCAAACAGAGTTGCGGGATCCTCCAAGAAGAGTTAATGGTTCTGAGATCTTGGAGCAACTGGCCAATGTGAATGTCACCTTCGGAAAGGGGCAAGTAGCCAACAATGGTAGGGTTAGGAGGAAAAAACCGGAGCAATGGAAGAAAAAGAGCATCTTTTTCCAACTACCATATTGGGAGTTCAACGAGTTACGTCACAATCTCGATGTGATGCATATAGAAAAGAACGTGTGTGACAACATATTGTACACCTTATTGAATGATAAATTGAAGCAGAAAGATGACCTATTTGCTAGAAAGGATTTGAAGTGGATGAATATCAGAAGTGAGCTTTGGCCTTTGGAGGATGGGAAAACGTGTCCTGCTGCTGCGTTCACTCTTGGTAAGCAAGAAATTGATGAAATGCTCAGAAGCTTGAAAGGGATATCTTTTCCTGATGGTTACGCAAGCAACATTTCACGTTGTGTGGACCTCCCTCATCGTAGGATGTTTGGCTTAAAGAGTCATGATTCACATATAATCCTGCATGATTTACTGCCTATTGTGATACGAAATGTATTGCCTTTTGGCGTGTCAAATGTACTGGTTGAGATATGCTCTTGCTTGAAGCAGTTGTGTGCACGATCGCATTCCATACCCGACTTGGAAAAGTTACATGATCGAATTGTATTAGCTTTGTGCCATTTGGAGATGATTTTCCCTCCTTCATTCTTCACTGTAATGATGCACCTCTTACTGCATCTGGTAGAAGAAGTAAAACTTGGTGGACCAGTTCAATACCGATGGATGTATCCCATCGAGAGGTATATGTAACAAGTCCTTATAATAGTACATTAATTTGTAGTTTCTAAACAATGATTGCAACACTGAACTATGTCTTTGGTTATTAGATTTTTAGGGAAATTGAAAACTTTTACTCGAAACAAGGCATATCCTGAAGGTTCAATTGCTGAAGGATGGAGGTTAGAAAAAATATGCACAGTCTTCTCCCAGTATTTTGATGAGAGTGTGGATACAAAACATAATCAGGAAAGACGAGTTGCTGATGCTCCTAGTGGTTCTTATCATGATACGAATGTTAATTTCTCGGTGGGAAAGCCATTTGGTGGTACTGGGCAACCCTTTCAACTATCTGAGATGGAGATGCTTCAAGCTCATCGTCATGTGCTAGTTAACTCTGCTATAGTGGAGCCTTTTCTCATGTAAGTCGTTGTCAAACGTTATGAAGTATCCCTTTGGCAGTGTGGCCTTTTATCTCATCATAGTAGCTTATCTTCAATCAATGTAGGGAGTGTAAGAATGCCACAGAAACTCGGATGGGCAGGAGACGTACAAATGCTACTGCGGTTCAAGGATATGTGCACCGACACTTTGTAGAGTGGTTTAGTGAACGGGTAATGAACCTTAATTTATTTGTGGTAATCATGTGTGTACATGAACAATTATCTAATATTAGGTGACAAAATACCTGCAGATTCTAAATGATCCGATTGGAACTCATAGTGACGATCTCATCATGCTTGCACGAGGTCCAGTATCTTGGGCCACAAGATACACTGGATATTATCAAACCGTGACTAAATATAGTCACGGTTTAGGATCAAACCGTGACTAAATATAGTCACGGTTTTATACGGAACCGTGACTAAATATAGTCACGGTTTGATGCTAAACCGTGACAAAAAACTTAGTCACGGTTTTATATTAAACCGTGACTATTTTTAGTCATTATAGTCACGGTTTTTAAAACCATGACTAAATTTTTTAGTCACGGTAAAAACCGTGACTAATGAATCTGAAAACCGTGACTAAATACCTTTTTTGTTGTAGTGTTTAGACAGACGACAGACAAGCTTAGATTTTGAATCCCCCTTAGATCACCAAGGCAACAACAATCACAAGACCAGCGGTTTTCAATTCTCATTCAATCAATTCCTAAACACCACCATAACTCCTTACCCTTAGGTTTAAGACTGGCGAACGTTCGCTCTATCCGATCTAACTACCACGATTAATTAACCACCCGAGCTTTCGCTTCTTGCGACAGAAGAATTAACTGATGCAGTTACTAATGATTAATGAGTTACTCTTGAAGCGGATTAACCCTAACTGGTTCCTACGAAAGGCACACTCCAATGAATAGGTTAATTGGTTGAATCGATGTTCTAAAGTAAGGCGAACGTTCGCTCTATCCTTATCTTAACAAGAGACTAATCTAGGTGATCAAGAAAGACAAGTTTTAATGTTTTAAAGCAAGGAATCTGTCTGACGACAAACCTAACTCAACACAAACCTAATCTAGGCGATCAACCAGAAAAGAAACATAAACAATGAAGAAGAAAACAACCATGCAAAGAGAAACTGATTGAACTTTGAATCTAATTACCGCCGATCCGTGACCGCTTTAAAGCCCCGGGTCACTTAGGGTTCATCTAATCTAAACTCTACAAGTTTAGCTACTCATATCTGACAAACAAGAATCAAAGACGACAGAAGGATTCATCTTAAACAAAGGAAGAACAGAAAAGGATATGAAAAACCTAATTGCGGATGATCCGTGAAGCTTAGATCTTGAGAATCTTCAATTCCTAACTCCGAGCGTCTTCCGGGACGGATTGATGGCGTCATGATCTCTCCGATAGCTCCGAAATACTCTCTCCACTCTCCTCAAGTTGTGGTTGATCTCTCCAAACTGAATATTAACAAATCTGGCTTCGAAAAGTCTATTAATACCCCCAAAAACCCTTTCCTTGTTGGAAGAGAAGGAAATTTCTCGTATGGGGAGCTTACACGGCGTGTAAGCTCACAGTGCATTTAGCGTACACGGCGTGTAAGCTCCAAAACGCAGCACTTTGAGCTGGGCAGAATTCCAACTTGTTTCGATCATTCCTGCCCCGTTTGAACTCCGATTTGGTCCCCGTTTGAAGCACTGGACTCGTGAGAGAGTCCTCTATAAAGTGGTAACCTGGGGGATCAACATAAAAGCTCACAAAAGGGTAAAAATAGCCAAGAAATGGACAATGTACGCACTAGGAGCTTAAAATTACATAATAAACATATTTTCACCAAATACTCATCAAAATGGCGTCAAATGGGCATGAAATGATGCTTAAATGGGGCTGAAAATCATGTCAAATTGAGTGTCATCAGTAATGATGATTGGGGATCAGTGGAAATGAGTGGATGGTGTATAAGGATGATGGGTAGGCTGTGGAGAGGTTCCCCCTTTGTCAAAATCACTCTGGGCACGAGCTAGGGCAGAACTCCCCTTGAAAACCCAAAAAAACATTCATTTTATAGTGTTGGACCTAGGCTTGTCGCACCCCGGCCACGGCCAAGGGCATGCACAGTTACGACATAGGCCACGGCCAAGGGCAAGTGTTTGATGAAATGCAACAAGGTATTTCGACTTAGAAAGACCTAGCACACAACCCTCATTCGAGTGTAATGCTCTACTAAGCAAGAAACCATGACACTCAATAATAAAAACACCCTCTTGAGATAATCCTTACCAACCATCAACCTAACCAAGCATCTAAATCAATAGAACTAAAAAAACATGGAAATAAGAACATGACATCAAATCAATGAACTTGCATAATCATAGAATCGAAATCATCCAAGGAGTTAAGTGTGTCTAATCTATCATCAATACCCCTAATGTTTCACTCACTGAACCCTAGGGGGTTCATCTACACATAGACATGGTGAGGAGGACAAAAAATGACCTAGAAAGAAATGAAGGGAATGATTCTTAGATTCTTTGATCCTGAAGGTCTTCAATCTTCAATTTCGTGTTTCTAGGATGATTGGGATAGTAGGGAATGGTTGGATGGTGACTGGGACTCCTTGGAGTGAAGTTCCATGTTTTTGAGATCACTAGTATTCCTCAAAATCGAGTTGGGAAGAAGAAAATAATGTCCTTCAAAATTTCTTTGAAATGATCCTTAAATAGGGTAGCTGGTCGTACCCTTGTTGTGGTTGCACCGTAGTCACGACATGGGCTTGGCTGCAGTCGCGACATAATCCCAATTTCCTTCGAATGAAATTTGTCCTATTTTCTGCATTGTTCGTGGGTCACTGCTTAACTTCTAGACCCCATGTCTTGTCCATAACTCGAGCTCCCAAACTCTGATTCAGTCACTGTTTGAACCCGTGCTTCGTATTTACGTACTCTATCGTAGCATGACCTGAAAACTAATAAAAACAAACTTGAGAACTGATTTACCCCAAAGGGGTTTCTTAAAGATAACCTTGCTTTGGACTAAGGTCATATTTACCTAGGGCCTCTAAAGTAAAATTACTCAATTAGGCAGAGCGTTGTCAATGGTTCTGCCATTAAGGGTGAGAATATAAGCCAAGTAACAGAAGTCAATGGAGGTCAAATCAAAGTCAACTGGGGCTCAATGAGCAAGGAAATGGGCGAAAACCATTAGAGACACTACAAACAATCCAATAATGTCAAAGGAGGATGAAATGGATGAGAATGGTAGGGTCTAGACATGTCCCCCCCAAAGATCGTGACCAATCTATCAACTATGTGGATCTAGGATGGAAACAACTCATTATAATTCTTGAAATCGATTAGACATAACAAACATGGGTCCTACGACTCTACTGAAACCTTAGACAAAAGATTAGCCACTAACCAACAAGACTCTTGCCACTAATTGTCCAAATGTCAAACACACGCCAAGTGTTCGAAAAAATGCCTAAGGGAGAAATCAACTCAATTGGACTCGAATCTCACCCCTCTCTCGAATGCAAATATGAAGCAAGAAAATACTCTCAAGCTCTACAGCCTAAACACCCTTTCGGGACAATTCAAGCAAGGCATCCTGATGACTCGATTAATACATGATCTGGAGGAAAACCTCGTTCAACAAAGATACCTGGCTTTTGGCCAAGGTCTGTTTGTTCGGCTTACTCAGTTCTGAGAGAGGTGCTCAAATTGGTAGGACAAAACACACACACTTCGCAATCACAATCACAAGAGAAGAAAGGCTTAAGCTTTAACGAACTAACTCAAGCACGGGCTCAAAGAGCATGAAATTAGGGGTTGATGATTGGGAGGAAAACCTCCTTCAACAAAGATACCTAGATTTTGGCCAGGGTCGTATTCCTGCGGGTCTCTTGGTTCGACTTACTCAGTTCTGAGAGAGGTGCTCAAATTGGTAGGACAAAAACACACACATTTCGCAATCACAATCACAAGACAAGGCAGACTGAAGCTATAACGAACTAACTCGAGCATGGGCTCAATGAGCATGAAAGTAGGGGTTGACAACAAGTTGTTCAAAGCGCGCACAAAGACAAAACACATGATGGATGAAATGGAAGAGAGAAAAGGGTCAAACAAGTTTCCCCTTTCAGGTTCGTGAATCATGATCACTCAACTTCGGATAGAACAGTTCTAACAAGCCAGATAAGATCTTTCAACTTAACACCGACACAAATCCTAAGCTCATGGTTCAAGACATTTAGGACTCAGCATTAACCACCAATCAAAAGGGCATTGGTCACCATTTACAATGATCTAGTAGAATACGCACAAGGTGTTAGATTAAAAGATTTTTGGTCTTTAAACCTAAAAAGTCATAGCTAGCATGCTCTCTTTCAAGTTATGATGCAACTATGATCATCCCTATGATAAAAATGAAAGGAAATGCTCCTGAATCAAGGCATACAAAGTCAAACAACAACCCTAATCATGCATCTATATCAAGGATACAAGAAATAGGAGATGAAGAACACATAGGTCTGAATCACATCTGAACTGTAATAACGCTAGCCCTTCAAACTGCGACCTAGCATAGTGTTGAGCGTCTCGATTCCGATTCAACCACCATTTGAACCCATGGTTTCGTATTAACATGATCTAATAAAGGTATGACCTGAAAACTCATCAAAAACTCCTTGGAAAATGTGAAAATGGACCTCAAGAATCCCGAGAGGCTAATTAAGATGAATAATCATTAAATTGACCAAAACCATTCAAGAGACAAAATAAATACTCAATTACCATGCAAATATGTATCAAATATGAGGGATTAAACACAGACATATTTCGAGTGATCAAATTATCCCACACTTGAATGTTGTTTGTCCTCAAGCAAAAATCAGAACAACGAATGCACCTATGCAAACATGTACACATCAAGAACATCATGAATCATAAACCAATGTAAACGGTGTCTTAAGTCTCAATGAACTAGGGTATTAAGCTCGACCACACACTTTAAACCAAGCATGTTCCTAGTAATAAAAGAGGAACTAAATCTAGCAGAGCTAATAACTAACCGGCTTCAGAAATGGCAAGATAGCACAACCTCTTGTACACTTACTCTAGGACACACCCAACACTTGTTGGATAAGGGATAAAAGCTCAACATCTTCAATTTAAGCACTTTTTCTTGCCCTTTTCATTAACTATTCAGTGAATGGTTGTGGATACTACCAGGTATGGAACAACCGAGATCCTTTTTGAATCCAGCGTTATCCTAAACCCCAGTGATGATCAAGAGTGGGTTAGAAGAAGAATTCCACATTGAAACTTCCCTTTGGGACTATAGAAATGGGCGGGCACGTATGCTAGGTCGTACATTGACCAACAACTGACACTTTTTCATATTTTTCTAAACGCAATTTGGCAAATAATTTTTGTTCTTTCTTGGGAATCCCTTATCTAGACCGGGTGTGGCATCAAACTAGCGAATTCAGAAAGAAATTACACCAAGTCTTCCAAATTTCTAGGTCAACCAATCATTAAGCCGACCAAAGCAAGTTCCTAGACTACTAACAGGATGACATAATGGGCGATGGTCATTTCGCGGTTCTCACACAATTCACTAAGCCAAGACACCACATCGGTTTCATAAAAAAATTCAAGAATATGGACACTATCACAAGGAATTATGCAATGTAGAGAGTCAAAGCTACGAGGTGAAAGGGGAAAGCAGTGATAGAATGAAAAAAAATCGCCAAAAATTGGCCATAATCACCACCCATTTCAGTCAAGTTCACTATATAAATATATCCATATCATGCATATCCCACCCCAAACTTAAACAAGAAAATGTCCTCATTGGACAAGCACAAATATAAGGCAAAGTAGGAGAAAAGAGAAGATGATACCGGGAAAAGATGCACTCTCATGGTGAAATCTGGAAGGACCAGACTTCCAGTCAAAGAAATTGGATTCTTTTCGCTCTTCTGTTGGCAAACACTAAATGCATGCTAATTGGTTTCAACTCTCCTAGGTTCAATTTCTCAAACAGACAAGTAGGCATAACATTAATAGAAGCACCTAGATCAATTACACTACGATCAATCTTCACATCATTAATAGTTCCCTTTCTTTTGTACCTTAACCATCCACATAAAAAAATCTTGAGCATCCATAATATCATCAAAATCAAAGTATAGTCATCCCAAAGTTTTCAGAAAGAAAAGAAAAGTAGAGTCTTAAAAAAATAAAATGCAGAAAAGTAAAGGATAGGTGGAGGAGGGTGTGAACCCTTCCTCAAAGTAAGCCGAAGCTCAAGAGCATAATAGATATATCCTCTGTGGGGCTCCCTGATGTGCCATCAGTCCTCCTACGCCTCCTCTTACTCTTCCGTAAAGCGGCTGTCAATCCCGGCTCCTGGGGCAATCTTGGACGGAAGTACTGGAAAATGGTATCCAAGTCGTCGCAGAGGTGAGTCATATCTTCCCGGAGTTCAATCATGTCTGCCTCAAGCTGCCCCAAACGGCTCTCTACTTCATTCTTTCTTGCTCTGTTGTGGTTATCTTCTGGCACAGAGTCAGACTCGGATGAGACGTCTAAGGAGAAGGCCAGGTGCAGAATCTTGGCCTTTTCAAGTGCCTTCAAATCAATCGCCACTGGCTGGATGTGAGAAGGTAAGTCTTTTCCCCCGAACTCATCAAAGAGGTTAGGAATCTCTAGAAGTCTTCCCACGAAACCTTCCCCCACCAAATAGTTCTTCTTTGTCAGCCTTGAACTCTCCAACATGTTAGCCATTAGGGCAATGGGATGGAGCTTGACCATGTGGTAGACGGCTTGTGCAATGTCCAAATCTGTGTTAGTGACACACCGGGCCCCCCGCTTTCGAGGTGTGATGGTATTGTGACAAAAAAGATGGGTAAACTTATAGAAAGGATGCCCAAAATATGAGACATATATTTCTTTCTCATCAAAGACATGGTCGGCCCCGTTGGTCAGAACGTTCCAAATGGCATTGCGATCAACATCAATCTCCTTTGCAGTTGGGAATGCATCAGAGATAGGCTAGAACATCTTGCCCCCCTTAAGTTCTTGTTCAGTGGAAATCCCCATCTCAAGTGCGAACTTGTCAAAACTCCAATGAATGTGCTTGCTTCCCAAGGAGAACTCTATTGAGGTGTCGGAGAAGCTGACTATCAAATGGAATTGAATGAGTTCCCTTAAAGGACATGGGTCAAAAAGGTGAATGAGTCCCCAGATACCAATCAGCTCCATCGTTTCCTAGGCTGCATGAAATTCTTCCCCTAATGAGTCTAGGTCCACAAAACCATGTCTGAGTCCTTGGTAGTTCTTCAATACTTCATAGGTAGCTCGATGGGACTTGTTGGTGAAGTTGAAGAGGGGGTCCTCCAAGGTGAAAGCCGAATCTCTAGGACTTCTCCTTGGTGCCATCCTTCAAAACAATCAACAAACATCAAATGGGATTCATTCAAACAAGTTTCCACAACTTAAAGCACAAAAATTCTCATCAAATGAACATGGTTGGACAAAAATCAGATCATGCACAAGAATTATCCTAAGGTTTCCAAGTCAACATAGATTTCCTAAAATGAAAGTTCTAAGCACAATCAATCAACAAGCATAGTCCATAACATATGCTAACATCAACCTCAACATCATACCACCCTACACTTAGCATGAAAATCACATATTAATCCTAGCACAAGACAAGATGTTAAGCACTAAAACTCATATGCAAAAGTGTGTGGAATGGCACAAATCATTAATTCAATGGCATTAGGCAAGTAAGAACAAAGAGTATAAGAATCCTCAACTTAATCTCATGCATCCTAGCTACATAATTCATCATGCCAAATCAAATAGAGACAAGAACATAAGATTCAAGTCATCTTTAATCAAAGAACATGGCAAAAATCAACAAAGTGAGGCAAAAATCCGAAAATCAAAATTGAACAGTGAACAAGCCATCACAAAGTTCAAATCTTCATCTTAAGTCAAGGGATATGGAGTGTGTATACCTTGGATGCGCAATAGAACTTCAGACCTAAAATCTCAACGCATAAAGTAGGTACATAACCGACATTTTATGCTAACAATTCTAGGAGAAAAAATTATTCGTCATGCAACATTCCAAACTCAGTCAATCCGAAGCACTAGAATCATGAAATCAATTCAACTCATCAAGACAATTGATAAAAAATTCTAAGAATCAAGTTCATGCATAACAATTCTAGCTCTTCAACTCACGAAAATCCCAAAAATTCAAGAATGACAAACTTAGCATGCTCCTAACCAACAATCAGTCATCAATAATAGCATAATGTGCATCATACAATTCATCAACGAAAATTTAAGCTAAGAGAATCAAAGAATAATCAAACCAACCTAAAAAAGCAAGAGCAAATTCGTGATCAAAGGAGGTTTGGATTTTCTTCTTCTTCCTAGAGTGGGAATGAGGAAAAAGAGAGGTAAACTTGAGGGTGAGGGTAGAGGAATGATGGAAAACGAGTTTGGGTAGGATTTGTGGTATAGAGTGAGTGGGATGGTAGGGAATAAGAAGACTCAAACTTTTGAGAGCTTCTTAATTGGAGGAATAAGAGATAATGTGGGTTGGGGGTTTATGGAAGAGGGGATGAATGGAGGATTTAAAGAGATGGGAGTGAAAGATTTGGGTTAGGGGAGGTGTATGGAAGAGTAGAGGGTTAGGGTTCATGTATTTGGGGTTTGGGAGAGAAGAGGAAGAGAAGAAGAAAAAAAAAACCAGGAAGAAGAATAGGGAAGAAAATTGCCCACAAAATTTTGAATTTAAGGGAAAATTTCTGCTAGCAGCCGGCGTGCACGCCATTTTCGCGCCGACTCATGTGCAAAAAATCTCAGCCCTTTTTAATTCGATAAATTCTAATTTGGCTCACAATTTTGATCCCGAACTTCTTTCTTCGACCAAAAATAACAATCAAAGACTCGAGCAATCATCATACATCAGAACATCAAATAATAACACCCAAAACCGGCACAAAACTCAAACAAAGTCTTAAAAAGTAGAAAATAAAAAATGTCTTTATGTACAAAAATATTGGGGTGCCTCCCAAAAAGCGTTAAATTTCTCGTCATTAGCTCGACGATACCTGGACTTTCTTTCAAGGTACACTATTAGAGGGCTTGGAGTGTTTAAATCTCGAGTTCCACTATATCTTCTTTCCTTCGCCTACCAGCAATGTTTTCTTCTTTCCTTTGCCTTCTTTCTTCACTTTCGACTTCTCAGACAACAATTTCTTCACATCATCAGCTCCTACGTCCTTCCAAGCGCTTCCCAGGACTTACGCTTCTCCCTCAATCGTGCCAACCTCCTGTACCAACAAAGAATCTTGCGGAGGTGAGGTCAACTTATCAAAATAATTGAGCAAAGCATCAAAATCCAAGTTTGTCTGCCTCATGGGAGATGAAGGAGGGAAAATAACTATCAGGGTAGCCATTTCAAATATGATCACTTCCGCCCCTAGCCGGAAGTTTATTCTCCTGCTAAGCACATCTATGATGGCTCTAACAGTAAAGAGGAATGATCTACCGAGGCTGAGGGGAGTATTGAAATCTTCCTTCATATCAAACACAACAAAATCAACTGGGACATAACAGTTATTTATTTTAATAAGAACATTTTTAACAATCCCTAAGGGTTGTTTAATGCTCTCGTCAGCTAAATGAACATCCATACTAGTATGAACTAACTCCGTCAATCTTAGGCGTTGGCATAAGGATAGGGCATCACATTAATACTAGCTCCTAAATCAGCAAGAGCCCTATCTATGCAATGAGAACCAATATAGCAAGGAAAAGAGGAACTTCCCGAATCTTTTCACTTCTTGGCAACCTGCTTTTGGAGAAGTTGTGAACATTTCATCCCAAGCGCAACTTCATCAAATTGCACCAGTCCCTCCTTCGTAAGACATAACTTTTTCAAGTGGTTGATGCTTGATGGCTTCTTGACAATGGTGTCCAAGAACTCTCTATTGACGCGCACCTTCTCTAGCATCACTATCACTTGATCTGTCTCGTCAATCACTGGAGGAGGTAGCACTTCCTCAACAACCTTCACAACTTCCAACTGAAGTCCTTCCTTCTCAAGTAGAGTGTCTTGCAAAAACTCAGAGTAGGAAGGAATCTTCACTAAAGCATGCACAAAATGAGTCATTATCTCTTGCCTCTCAAGAACCTTGAGATAAGCGTGGGAAGATTCTTCTTGCGACTCATCCCTTACTCGATTAGGGAATGGGATAGGTGGGACATAATGAGCAACTACTGCCTTAGCTTGAGGGGCTTCATGGAAATAATAACCATTATGATTTCTTCTTCTTCTTGCGCCACCACCGACTTCAGATGCTCTTGGTGTGGGTTAGGCTCGGTGGTGCTAGGTAAGGTTCCTTGTGGTCATAAATTTGATTTGTCTTCACCACAAGCTTCACCAACTCAGCAATATGTTGCTCTATCTTGTGAGATTGAGCAATCTGACCCTTGATTTGCGTCTCTATAGTTGCAAACCTCATGTCATACTTGCACTCCATGCGATCAATCCTCTGCTTCTTGATCTCCATCCTATCCAACCTCTGCATAATCACTCTAGTAGTCAGTTCCATGCTACCAGATGATCCATTATTAGTCCTCCCAGCTGATCTGGAGGTTGGTATAGAGGTCGAGAAACACTTCCTGATCCTTGGTTCTCGCAATTTCTCTTCTGGTTTTGGTTGTAGTCACGGTTGAACCGTGCTTGCTACCTGAATCCTCCTACCCAGGCTGATTCTAAGGATAACCCTGAGAAATTAAGTTCAGCTCATCACTGTTCATATGAAGATTGCGTCCAAAGTTGTGGCATGCGCCACCATTATGGTTGCATGTCCCACACCATCAACAAGGCTCCTAGAAAGTTTTGGCTCCAGGGTATGTGAGACAAGCGTGCTCTGGATGAAGAGGATCACCACAAACATCAGAGCTCTTCCCTCTAGACGAGGAACTTCCAAACTTAGAATGTCTAGATGACATCTGATAGACAAAAATAAGTTACACTTCCCCCCATATTTGATACGTTTTCATGTGGTTTTTAACCGTTAATGTTGTTCTTTTAATGAGTTTGATCAACATTATGATATTCATCTCAATTGGCCTCTTGGTATCATTATGGTTCATTTTCACGTTTTCCAAAGAATTTTTATGAGTTTTCAGGTCATACCACTATTTAGATAATGTTGATACAAAGCCACAGGTTTAAACGGTGCTCAAATCAGACTCCAGTCGCTTAAGATATTAAGTTCTAAAGTTTTAACGCTACTCTAGGTCGTTACGCTAGGTAAAGTTAGCGTAAATGCAATGAGATGCTAAGGAAGGAAAGCAGCTTAGCGTCCTGTTAGCGAGCATCAGCGTGCAAATGGCGTACATATGGTGTGTAGTTGGTGTGCACGCTAGTTACATGCAGCACCATTGGGAAAATTTCTATAAATAGAGTTTTTGGAAACCTATTTGCCAGAGTTGGCCAGACTTAATTCACAACTCGTTTTCAACGAACACCCCCAACCTCTAGCACCTGGAAAACTCTATAGGAGTCCAGAAATCATCTCCCCATCATCATCGTTCAACTCCCACATCACAAAAACAATAGCAGAAGATCCAAATTCATCCGGACACGAAGAAATTGATGGAGCTTTTCATCTCTTTCTTTCTAGGTCGTATTTCTCAGATCTTCATTATGTACTGCTGTAACTAAACCACATAGGGTTTGGTGAGTGGAACTTTAGGGGTATTGATGATTGATTACACTCCTATTTCTTTGGATTTATTTCGGTTTAATTCAAGTTCAGATGTGATTCAGACCTATGTGTTCTTCATCTTCTATTTCTTGTTTCTCTGACAAAGATGCATGATTAGAGTGGAACACAGAAACCCTAATCATGCATCTATGTTGGCCGAGAATTAGGTCCTCTTTGGGTGAAAATCCTTATGAGGCATTTTATCGAACACTTGACGTGAATCTTGCATTTGGTCAATTAGTGACGAGAGTCCTATTGGTTAGTGTTTGGCCTATGACTAAAGTCTCAGTAGATTCTTAGGACCCGTGCCTAACATGTCTTATCGGTTTCAATGCATGTAAACGAGTTTTGTTCATCCTAGATTCACCAACTTTGACTTACCCGTCGTCCCTTCGACACAAAAAGTTTCAAGACGAAGCTCAATGAGTGTGTGGATGCTTGGAGTCAGAGCGATCATTAAGAGGATGACCAAAGGATGCTAAGGAATGGATGCATGGTGCTGGAAATGAAAACGTTGGGCACCACACCGACTGATGCCGAGAGCCACTTAATGCCAGACCGAGGATCAAAGATGTTGATGCTGATGGCCATAATGGCCAAGTAGGATTCTAATGCTGAGCCGGGAACTGATACTGATGTCGATCTGAACGCTGATGCTGAGTCAGACATTGATGTTATACCGAGTACGGATGACAATCGAAGAAGCCTATTGATGACACTGCAAATATCATGTTTATCTGCCCTGATTAAACGACATTTCATCACTTGTATCATGTTTTGGAGACAGTTTAGTGGATTTATATTCATTTACGCTATTTCTTAACATTTTGGTTACCTTGGCCCATTTCGGATCTACTTGATGTGTTTTCTAGTATGTCTTTGAGTTCATGAGTTTTTGCCATCAAAATAAGTAGCCGGCAAACGTGTTCGGGAAGCAATGGAACCTCAAGAAGTGACCCGAAACCATCAAAGAAGTCAAATCAATCAAAGAAGTGCATAAATTTGCCCAGTACTGAAGTTCTCCGCGAGAACTTCCATTTTCTCACCGAGAAATTGTTCACAAATCAGTCCAAATGCTTGTCGAAATCGTTCAGCAGTTCATGAAGAAGTTCTCGACGAGAACTTCAATTTTCTCGCCGAGAACATTGTGAAGGAATTATTTTGACAAGATTTCTGAAAAATAGTACAAAGAAGTTCTCGGCTTGAACTTCAGCATTCTTGCCGAGAACTTGGGCAAATCCGGGTTAGAACTGGAAAACCCCATATTTAAGGAGCCCTTCAGCCCCAACTTGTTATATTCGATTTTTCAAACTTTCCACACACTAGAGGAGATAGGTTAAGAGTATTTTTGGAGTTCTCAGAGAGATTATTACACAATCTGTTCATCCTGGAGGTGCTCGGAGCTAGGAGTTGAAGAATTTCTCAAGATTGAAGCTGCACGGAATAGAATTAGGTTTTATAGTCTTTCTCTGTTCTTCCTTCATAAGATGAATTCTATTGTTAATTTTTATTCTCTTATCTCAAATATGAGTAGCTAAACTTATTGAGCTTAGATTAGATGAACGCTAAGTGACCCAGAGCTTTAAAGCGGTCACGGATCAGTGGTAATTAGATCTTAATTCAGACAATTTTTATTCATAATTGATTTGTTCTTCATATATGCTTCTTTTCTAGCTTGATCACCTAGATTAAATTCTTGTTAAAATAAGGATAGTTGGCGAAGTCCACCTTGTTTTAGAACTTCAAATCAATTAATTAACCAATTCAATGGAATCATTCGTCTAGTAGGAACCATTCAAGGTTAATTCGTTTCAAGAATAGCTAACTAAAATCAATCAGGTGCATCAGTCAATTATCCATTGCAGAAGTTAACGCACGAACGAATAATCGATCTTGGTAGCTAGTTCAATAGTAGCGAATGTTCGTGGACTTAGACCTAAGGGTAAGGAGCTGTGACGGTGAATAAGAATTCAATGAATTAGGATTGAAAACACGCTGGTTTTGTGATCACCAATGCCTTGGTAATCTTAGGGGATTCGAGTCTAAGATTTTGTCTGTCAATTGAAATCAAACTGATGACACTCGATTTGACGTGATTATCAGCCTCATTTAAGCGACATTTCTTTGCTTAAGACATGGTTTTTAGGGTAGAATAACGAATATTCAATCGATTGCCCTATCTCGTGCCATTTGTGTTACTTTGGCCCGTTTCGGGTCTATTTGATGGTTTTCTAGTGTTTTTGTGTTAGCACAGGTTTTTGCCGTCAAATAAAGTAGCCAAGGTCATGTCTAAGGCGTTGGAACCTCGAGGAATTGCACCGGAATCGATCAAAGGAGCCAATCAAGTTCAGAAAATTCCTGCCCGATTTACAAAGGAATTTTCACCGAAAATACCCTAGTATTTTCGGCGAAAATATCAGCACAAATCAACTGATGACCGGCTGAAGGAGTTTTCGGCGAAACCGTTAAGTTTTCGACCGAAGCGAAAATTACAGGAGATACCAGCCAAAGGACCGTCCATTTACACCATCATTTTCGGCGAAAATAATCCTTTATTTTCGGCGAAAATAATAGAAGAAATCCGGATCAATTAGGGTTAAGTATAAATACTTAACCGGTGGCCCAACATCAGAAGACACATCATAATATACTTTTCGTAGTCAGAATTCGAAGAATTCTCTGAAGTTCTGGAGCGAAGAGTTAGAGTTCGAAGAGCCGGAAAGAGATCGTGACACCATCCCTTCCACCTCGGAGACTCGGAGCTAGGAGTGCAGTTTACCGAAGATCGAAGTCTGTCAGAGTCGTCTAAATTAGGTTTTTCAGATTCTTTTCTGTTCTTCCTCTGGATGATGAACTCTTTCTTTGTCTTAGATTCTTTTGTGATAAACATGAGTAGCTAAACTCGTTAGAGCTTAGACTAGATGAACCCTAAGTGACCCAGGGCTTTAAAGCGGTCACGGATCGGTAGTGATTAGATTCAAAATTCAATCAGTTTCTCTTTCATGTTTGATTTGTTCTTCATTGTTCATGTTTCTTGTCTGGATTGATCACCTAGATTAGATTCTTGTTAAGCTAAGGATAGAAGCGAACGCTCGCCTTACTTTAGAACATCGAATTGAACAATTAACCTTATAATTGGAGCGTGCCTTTCGTAGGAACCGGTTAGGGTTAATCCACTGCAAGAGTAACTCGTAAATCGTTAGTAATTGCACCAATTAAGTTAAGTCGTTGCGAGAGGCGACCGTACCCGGGCGAATAATTAATCTTGGTAGCTAGAACGGATAGAGCGAACGTTCGCCGGTCTTAAACCTAAGGGTCAGGAGTTATGGTGGTGTCTTAGTAATTGATTGAATGAGAATCGAAATCCGCTGATCTGTTGATTGCCAATGCTTTGGGGAACGAAGGGGGATTCAAAGTCTAAGTTCGTCTGTCATCTTTGTTTTCAACCCTAATTTCCAATCTGCTTTAGTTTAATTTTTAAATTTCTCTGCATTTCTTAGAATTAGAAGTCATGGAACTCACACCACGCACAACTTGTTTGCATCCGAATAAATTGCTAGTTTTTGGAGTAGTCAATCATAGAAGGCCTGTGGAATACGATCTACCCTAGCTTGTTAGCTTTGTTAGTTATTTGTTTGAACCCGAACAACGATCCTAGGTTCATCAATAGGTTCATCTAAATTTTCACTGATTTCCCCTGTTTCATATTTTCGGCCGAAAATTCATTGTGTTTTTGGCGAAAAAATCATTTTGAAAACCGGCGGTGATTTTAACTAATATTTTCGGCGAAAATTTGAACTTATTTTTGCCGAAAATACAAGGCAATTTTGGACCCTATCCCTTTAAAATCCAGATTTCGGTTTCTCTCTCTCCACTTGCCATTTTCGAACCCAGCCCGAAAAAAAAATACCCCCATCCCCTGTTTTTTCAAAAACCGTCGCCGCCTCCCATTTTCTCTTCGCCGCCGCCGCCGCCATCGCCGACCGCCGCCGCTCCCTTCTCCTTCCTTTTTCGATCCCGTTGAGCCCTAGAACGTTCGAATCCGAGCTCTACAGCTCTAGTTCACCCAAACCCTTGTTTTCAGAGTTTTTCACCGATTTCTCCCAAACCGTTCGTTTTTAGCACCCATGGCTTCAAGGTAAGTTGTAGAACTTTTCATTACGAATCTTTTGACATATTGATTGCTGAATTTCGTCGGGGTTGACTTTTGGTTGACTTTTCGGTTTGCCTCGATTTGCGTGTCGACTGATTTCGTGTGAACTAGGTTAGCTGAACTTGTTGAACTGTTCTAGCATGCTTAGGGAGTTTCGTGCTTAATTTTCATATCATTTGATCATGTGTTGCTATGCATACGATTGATTCTTTGTGATGTTGACTTGTGAGAAATGTCGGTTTGACCATGAACTGTTTTTGATCATTTGGCTGCCGTATGTGTTCATTCTCGTTCAGATTATTGTGTTTGCCATCTGAGATCATATTTTACCATCATTCTCCGCTTTGTGATAGTCTTGCCATGATTAGGGTTCATTATGCTATAGTGTTGACTTTCTGAATATCGGTTTGACTCTTTGAACTCTGATTGTGCTTATCCAATTCTGGCTGTTCCTAAGCATGTATTTTACTGTCTATGATTACCGGTTACTCTACTTTGCTTACCCCCACTCGGTTTTCCTCATTTCTTTGTGAAATTGAATTTTTCTACTAAGTGTGGGGTAGGGTTTTAAGTTTGACTGATCTGGTTTCATTCTGGTTTTAGGAATACCACTTATGAGCGCAGGAACAAGGCACGACTCAATGCCGCCTCGAGCTACAGAGCCCCCGCTCCCGTCACACCCGTCGTTCAGGGCCCTCCTCCAGCATTACCTCGCCGGGCTGGGTACCATCGCACTATCGCTCGTCTACCTGACTTCTACTTCGAGTGCTTCCAGAAAATCGAGCATATCCGGGGAGCTAAGGTACGCCCTCTCTCCATGGAGTCCCTCAGCGAGCACGACGAGGACTACCACCGGAACGTGCATGACGCCCTAGCACCGGCCGGCCTCCTAGAGCTGACCACCATAGCTGCTGATTTCCCAGACATCGCCCTTTAGGAGTTCTGGGGAACTTTGATCTGGATGAGCACAAGAGGAGGCAGGGCCAGAAGGTTGTTACCTTCTATCTGGGTGGAGTATACAGGACGCTCACCTATGATGAGTTTGTTGCTCATCTAGGCATCCCCTACGAGCACTATCATGGCCATCACCTCGGCTGGGGTGACGATGATGACAAGGAGGCGTACCATGCACTCTGGAGCCACATGACTGGAGTGCCTGGCGATCGCCTTGGGGAACACAACTCAGTTAAGTCGCTCTCTCACCCTCTCTTTAAATTTATTCATATGGTTTGGCGTAGATCGCTTTTATATGTTCCAGATAAGGATCGCCACCATATCCTCAAGGAGGAGCTTATGCTTCTCCGAGCCATCCGAGAGAGCTACCCTCTTCACCCCGGATGGGTGCTTGCTCGCATCTTCCGCCAGAAGACCAAGAGGAGGACGCCACCTCATGCACTCCTGGGAGGTAACTTCATAGGTCAGCTCATCATCTCCTTCGGCATCAGCCATGAATATGGCCCGAACATTCCCCGACACCACGTTAGGACCGTTGGAGGAGACCTAGCGGTCGAATATGACCTAGGGCTAGACCTCAGTCCCCAGGTGGCAGCAGATCCTCCCCTCCAGCATGTAGCCGAGTCGGAGGAAGATGATGATACTGAGCAGCAGCAGCCCCAGCCGCAGCCAGAGTTCCATGACTATATGCCCTCGCCACATCATCAGGCTGGGTATGCACACCAGTCACCGCCGCACATTCCAGATCCATACCAGGCGCCTCACCCTCAGCACCGACCGCACCCCGCGAACATTGGTGAGCTGTATGAGCGACTGCAGGAGTGGCGCATCACCGACAACGCCACTCAAGAGGCGAGATTGACTATTATGCAGCAGCATATGCGCCGCGCCGACAGGCGGTATGAGGCACAGCTGGCGTGGCAACGTCAGCTCGGCGAACACCTCCACTTTCCACCCCCCGACACCCCTGACCAGCCATGATCAGGTGGTGTCCTTTTCCTTGTCCTTTCTTTTTATTTATTCTTTTCGGATTTCGATCCACTTTTTTTATGTGTGGATCCGGGACACTTGTCCCGGTTTCCTTTTTATGTTTCATTTGTTTTTGTTTTGTAGGCAGTAGAGAGATTCCCTTTGCTCCGCTCTAGTAGACCGCCTCCGCTCCGAGGACCCGTGCTCATCCCCTACACCAATCATCTCGGTCCAGGTTCTTCTACTTCACTCTGAACTCTAGAATTAGTCCTGTGAGGACACAATCCGATTTAAGTGTGGGGTAGGATGCTAGAGAACCTTGCATGAACTTGATTGCCCTTGATTGTGTTTTGTGTGTGCCTCGTGATTCCATTCCAGTCTCTCTAGCATTAGAATGGCTCAGTTCTTGATTTTTGATGTTAAGTTGTTGTTCAAACCTTCATAATGATGCTTAGACTGCTTAACCTAGAACTTGAAAACCAACTTGTCTACTTTGATGCTAAATTGCCTGGTCAGAACAGAATTTTAAATCACACTTGTAGTTTGTAGCCTTGATTGCATGAAAATGACCGAATCCGACTAGCAAACCAACTGTGAGCTTTTGATCCATTGCACGTAACTTGCAATTTTAATTCTTTCTGAGTGGTTTTCTGTTTGCTTGAATGAGTTAGAATTTGCATAGGACCAACTCGAGACCACACGATGACACGAGTTCTAGAAGGATAGGGGCACCTAGATTCAGCTACTAAGCCAGATAGCCTACCAAATGATAAATCCATTAGGTTTAGACCCTTGAGCTTGGCCTGTTCTTTCGGTTCGATAATACATTACAGCCATTTCCCATTTCTTTCATTCCCCATTGATCCCCTGTGGTTGTAGTTCTAGATTGACCTACCGGAAGTCGGTTTGTGGTAACCTGCCTATAGCCATTAAACAGGTGGTCTTAGCTATTATGTCCAGACGTGTAAACCCCTTAGCAACTAAAAGAAATATCAGCACAAAAGAAAAAAAAGTCAAGTAAGAAAAGAAAGAAAATTTCGAAAAAAAAAGTGAAGAAAAGAAACATCAGAAAAAAATAAAAAAATTTCAAAGTTCAGTTCAAATAATACGTTCTTCTCCCTACATATGGAAGAACGAAGTCAGAAAAAAAAGAGAATAAAAATAGTATTCGAAAAAGAAAATAAGTGCTAGGTTGCTTGAGGGTATCATAGGACGAGCGTTCATTATTCCACCCGTGCCTGGTTAGACGGTAGGAAGCCATAGATTAGATTCGAGGGAAGTTAGTCGAAAGCTACACCACACCAAGCCATCATATACATTCCCATCATCCATCGCATCATAAACCCAAGTAGTGTAGATTTCATTACGGTCCTAGCAGGGAAGTCCTTCTTGACTAGATACTCGTGTTGTCACAGTGGTGGAGATGTGGTCGAATTGCAAACCTATGACATAATTCAGTAACAGAAAATGATCGAGAGCAGAAACACGTCCTTAAACACAGAGAGCGAGAGTTCCCATTGTACTAAATATTTCCTGTGTGAGGAGTCTGGTTGGTTAGGTCAAATTCATGCATAATTGGTTGCTAATTACTTGTCGTGTGCAGTTTACTAGTGAGACCAGGTTGTTTGGCTGACCCGTATACATGTCAGGTTTCTTGTTCTAGGAATTAGCTGTCTAATAATTCATTGCGTTTGATTGAGCTCCAATTTAATCGATCTTATCATTTATGAACATGAGCGTTTCTATTCAGTTTGCTTGAGGACAAGCAAAAGCTTAAGTGTGGGGTATTTTGATGACACTCGATTTGACGTGATTATCAGCCTCATTTAAGCGACATTTCTTTGCTTAAGACATGGTTTTTAGGGTAGAATAACGAATATTCAATCGATTGCCCTATCTCGTGCCATTTGTGTTACTTTGGCCCGTTTCTGGTCTATTTGATGGTTTTCTAGTGTTTTTGTGTTAGCACAGGTTTTTGCCGTCAAATAAAGTAGCCAAGGTCATGTCTAAGGCGTTGGAACCTCGAGAAATTGCACCGGAATCTATCAAAGGAGCCAATCAAGTTCAGAAAATTCCTGCCCGGTTTACAAAGGAATTTTCGCCGAAAATATCCTAGTATTTTTGGCGAAAATATCAGCACAAATCAACTGATGACCGGCTGAAGGAGTTTTCGGCGAAACCGTTAAGTTTTTGACCGAAGCGAAAATTACAGGAGATACCAGCCAAAGGACCGTCCATTTACACCATAATTTTCGGCGAAAATAATCCTTTATTTTCGGTGAAAATAATAGAAGAAATTCGGATCAATTAGGGTTAAGTATAAATACTTAACCGGCGGCCCAACATCAGAAGACAGATCATAATATACTTTTCGTAGTAAGAATTCGAAGAATTCTCTGAAGTTCTGGAGCGAAGAGTTAGAGTTCGAAGAGCCGGAAAGAGATCGTGACGCCATCCCTTCCACCTCGGAGACTCGGAGCTAGGAGTGCAGTTTACCGAAGATCGAAGTCTGTCAGAGTCGTCTAAATTAGGTTTTTCAGATTCTTTTCTGTTCTTCCTCTGGATGATGAACTCTTTCTTTGTCTTAGATTCTTTTGTGATAAACATGAGTAGCTAAACTCGTTAGAGCTTAGACTAGATGAACCCTAAGTGACCCAGGGCTTTCAAGCGGTCACGGATCGGCGGTGATTAGATTCGAAATTTAATCAGTTTCTCTTTCATGTTTGATTTGTTCTTCATTGTTCATGTTTCTTGTCTGGATTGATCACCTAGATTAGATTCTTGTTAAGCTAAGGATAGAAGCGAACGCTCGCCTTACTTCAGAACATCAAATTGAACAATTAACCTTATAATTGGAGCGTGCCTTTCGTAGGAACCGGTTAGGGTTAATCCACTGCAAGAGTAACTCATAAATCGTTAGTAATTGCACCAGTTAAGTTAAGTCGTTGCAAGAGGCGACCGTACCCGGGCGACTAATTAATCTTGGTAGCTAGAACGGATAGAGCGAACGTTCGCCGGTCTTAAACCTAAGGGTCAGGAGTTATGGTGGTGTCTTAGTAATTGATTGAATGAGAATCGAAATCCGCTGATCTGTTGATTGCCAATGTTTTGGGGAACGAAGGGGGATTCAAAGTCTAAGTTCGTCTGTCATCTTTGTTTTCAACCCTAATTTCCAATCTGTTTTAGTTTAATTTTTAAATTTCTCTGCATTTCTTAGAATTAGAAGTCATGTAACTCACACCACGCACAACTTGTTTGCATCCGAATAAAATGCTAGTTTTTGGAGTAGTCAATCATAGAAGGCCCGTGGAATACGATCTACCCTAGCTTGTTAGCTTTGTTAGTTATTTGTTTGAACCCGAACAACGATCCTAGGTTCATCACAAACCCAATCAATCAATCTGTTTCTTAATTCAATCTCATTTTCCCTTGCGTAATAGTGTAGAAAGTCGTGGAACTCACACCAAGCAACTTGATTTAAACCCGAATACTTGCTAACTTCTTTGAGTAAACGATTAGAAGAAACCCGTTGGAATACGATCTATACCTTCGTGGGACAGTTACTTGATACCATGTTCTGCAGTTTATCAAATTGGCGCCATTGCCGGGGACTCTTCTTTATCGTTTGAAAGAAAAGTTGGCAATTATTTTTCTACTTTCCATCTTTTCACTTTCCATCACACTTCAATTTTACATCGATTGTTCTTTTTTTGTTGTTAAATTGTAGGTTGAATGCAGGTATATGAACCGTCCAACCACTCGTTCGTAGCTCAAGCCGATCAATACGAAGAGCTCATACATTCATGGCAGTTCCATATACCGGCAAAGTAACAGCAAAGAAGGAAACAAGTGCTAACCGGTCTACTTTCCCCCATAAAAATTGAGGAGTCAAAGGAAGACTCCTCTTCTTCTTCCACATCGTCCACTTGATCATATTCGCCACCACTTACTCCTCCTGCAATGGCTGCTCCACGCACCATGGCGGACTACAACAAGTCGATCGCAACTAGTGTTTGGACAAGCCTCGTCGTTCCAGCCAATGATGCAGATCCTGACTATGAGATCAACATCCCATTCTTGGGTATGATCTCTAGGGACATTCAGTTCGAAGGAAAGCCGCATGACAATCCTTGCAATCATCTAGCAGACTTCCTTGCCATGTGCGCTACATTCAAGAGTGGGAATCTCGACAAGAACACCCTATACTTGCAAGCATTTCCATTCTCACTCCAAGGTGCAGCTAAGAGATGGCTTAATAGCAAGCCGCTTGGCTAGTACACTCAATGGGATACTCTCACCCAAGACTTTGTAGAGGAGTACTTCCCTCCATCAAGAACCACAACTTATAAGGACAGCATTGCCAGATTTAGACAGAAGGATGGAGTCAGCCTTTATGATGCTTGGAATGAATTCTAAGAGCTTCTCTACAACAGTCCTCATCATGGGTTGGAGCAGAGACAACTGGCTGAGATCTTTGCTAGAGGAATGAATGATGAATCCGCCAAGTGGGTCAACTCTTTGGATGAAGGAGACTGCACTGCCCTCACCCCCGAAGCTGCTCTCCTTCACTTTTCTAGCTGTGCCTCCAAGTCCAGAAATTGGGAGAGGCAATCTGAAGGAGCTAAGAGCCAAGTGGATCTTGAAGAATAAATTAAAGTTGAAGGGCAGAAACACCTGAAGAAAATTGGCGCACCCATCAACCCGCCATCTGCCTCTGTCTTCATTACTGATTGTGAGTGGTGTTGGGGATGTGCACATAATGGAGGAAGCTCTCATAATTTTGGGAAAACAGATGTCTGGTCTATAGAGAGACCACCATACAACTCTGACATTAATCAGAACCAGAATAATCGACCATCTGGGTCATTTCAAGAGTAGAAGCCGGGTAATCAACCAAGTGGAGCTTACCACCCACCTCACCGGAATTAGGGTAATTATGGTACAACACTTGGCAACCGCCAGAATCAGTACTTCAACAACAGTTACCAAGGACCACCTGGGTTCACTAGAGGACAACAACCCTAGAAGATGGTTCAACAAGAATCCAAGGAGAGCGAGATAGATAAGAAACTCAATCTAATCATGGCCAGACTCGATAACCACAGTGCTTAGTTTAAAGCTCAAGCAGTCGTGAATCAGGGACAGATAGCTCAAGGATTGAGGATGAGAATCAGCTCAACAACATCGTCAGCCTCCTTTCCAGTGGTCATCCCATGGGACATCTGTCAAGCCAAATAGACTCGAACCCCAGGAATGAGCATGTCAAGGCCATCTCGACAAGAAGTGGCAAGCAACTAGCTGGTCCTACAGCCACTGATCCGGTCATGGTTCCTGATGACATTTCCATTGGCATGTCAGAGATCAAGGCAGAAGAAGAGGAGGTGACTACCCCACCTCCTCTGAAGCCAGTTCCTGCGCCACCTCTCCCTCCTCATTAGCCAAGGATTCCATTTCCTAAGGCCATATTGTCGAAGGAAAAGGACTATGACACCTGATACAAGAAGTGGTACATAGTCTTGAAGAACACAGAGCTCAAGATGCCACTCACCAAAGCTATAGAGATAATGTCGCCACTTGGGTAGTAACGAGGAGTGCTCTGCCATCCTATGCCGCTCACCATCCATACCCCCCTCCAGCTAAGTGTCGCGATCCCGGTTCTTTTACTTTACCATGCATTATCAATGGTATTAAAATTGATCGTAGCTTAGTTGACTCAGGTGTTTCTATCAATGTTATGCCTGCTTACCTATATAAAGAATTGAATCTAGGTGAACTGAAGCCGATTAGTTTACATCTGGTGTTAGATGATAGATCTGTTAAAATACCTAGGGGAATAATATAGGATGTACCTGTTCGTCGTGGTCCGTTCACTATTTTTATCTGATTTTGTTGTGATGGATATCCAAGAGGTAGATGTTACCCTTCTCCTAGGCCGACAGTTTCTGGCAACAGCTGGCGTGACCAACGATGTCCGGCATGGCTTGTTGACTTTAAGGGTCGGAATGGATAGTGTTACATTCCGCCTCAAGGACGGTATGCAATATTCTGCTTAGCAAGAGGCACTTTGTTTATCCATTGGCTCGGTGGAGTTGCTCGAGGCCAACCCTTGTACTAATGAAAAATCTAGCGTGTATTCAGAGATTTTTTTAACAAGAATTGAGCAGAACATCCATCCGAAAAATGAGCTTCTGGCGTAGACAACTAAGGAGAAAGATGGAGAGAGGCGTGTAAGGTTAAAAAGAAGGTGGCTTGGAAACCAATTAACCCTCCATCATCCGCCAAGCTGCCGGACGAAAGCATGCACCTGAAGGATCTGTTCGGGCAATTCGAGGTTACTAGCACCCTCCCCGATAGTAGAGCCAAACTCACTCATGTCGACGGTAGGCGATTTCTCTTGACCAGAGGTACACCTAAGCTATACTTTGAAGATGTCGATGCTAGCATGAAGGAATTCCTGACTTGGGACGCCTCTTGATCTCCACCCAGGTATCGTCCAGCTCAAGGACGTTAAACGAGAGCGCTTCGTGGGAGGCAACCAACGGCTGGAATCAGTTTTGAATTATTGAGTCAGCCTTTGTGTTTTGAGTCGGTTCCGCGGGGAACCATAAGTGTCAATTCGTGGTTTTTAATTTTCTCTTGTGCATATTGAGTTCTTGGTGATTTTTTCCAATTTTTTGTTGATTTTTTTCGCTCTTTTGAAGTTGGGGAGTCAATTTTGTTTTATTCAAATTTTCGAGTGCCCAGGTCTTAAGTTCTCGGTGAGAACTTCGCTGTTTTCAACCCAATTTCCAGCGTCAAATTTTTTTTATTAATTGTGAAGAAGTTCTCAACGAGAACATTGGATTATTTGGTCAATTTCTGCGTCAGCTTTTTTAATAATTATTTCAAAGAAGTTCTTGGCGAGAACTTAAGGAAAATTTAAATCCCCCCTTTTCCTTATCCGAAACCAACCAGATTTTCAAACATCCCTGATATGAACCGCTGCAACCGTGGGTAGACGACCCTTGAACACCACAAGCTGATGATCCTAGCAACAAGAGGAACCTTCGGAACCGGGGCGGATAAGGACTTTGACCCACTAGCTATAGAGAGCTAGGAACCAGAAGTATCAAGTCGAGGGCGCCACGCCAAGAGATGGATGCTCTTGATGATAAGCCAAACCTTAAGCCATGCTCTTGCACTGAGGTACCTCAGGTTCAGGGTCAGGAGCTGGAGTAGTAGGAGCAGGATTGCGACTTGGTTGTTTGGGAATAGGAGGTGAATTACCCTACGTGCGTTTATGTGCAGGCGATTGAGTCTGAATTCCTTTACGCTTACCACTTCGCGTATTCACACCCGTTTCCATTCTTCTTTGATCTAAATCCCTGCAATAGTAGTAAATGCTACAGGTTGTCAACTAACATTTCATTTGTAACATCCAGTTTCAACCGTACCAAAATTATTGATTAATCCGTTATAACACGTATTACTATATTCATATATATTTAAACAAAAAGAGACAAGTGGGGGGAGATGAATCTCCACCACCACGCATCATCATTTTCATTATCCTTATCAACACTAATAGGATAGAGTGTTAAATCATTTATAAATGATAATTGAACCAATAGTAGATAAGTAGTAAGTAGTAGTAACTGAACCAATTGTTCAACAGTAAAAAGTAAAAACACTTGGGTTGTCAACCGTCAATTTCATTATTACTAAATAAACAAACAAATATTTAATTATTATTACTATATATAAAATAGTTAGTTCATTACACACAACACAACTATAGTCTGTAGTGGTAATGTTTTCTGTGAACTATTAGAGTACTATAAGAAAAAACATAAACTTTAATTTTATGTGATTTTCATTCTAATTACAATAGGAGTAATAAGAATTGATTTTCACTTGCCCTACATTTCGGAAGAGTTACTACGAGTCTTCGAGTGAGCAGAGGGAAATGATGAGCTACTTCGAGTGAGTTACTCCCAGACTTCGAGTGAGCTACTCCCAGACTTCGAGTGAGCTACCCCAACTTCGAGTCTATCCGTTCAATACCTAAATACAACAATCAATGACAATACAAAGCTCATATGCGTTAGTACAACAAAGCTCAAATAACGAAGTTAATGAAAACAAGCAGAGAATGAATGCTAGAAGAACAACATAATGAGTGCTAGAAAAACAAGTAGTCTGTACTCTCTAGTTCAGCTAAAGACAACAAGGACAAACCATCAGACTCATACTTCATAGCTAATACATAACTTTCCCTTCTTAACTGCTAATCAACTACTGTTGTCACCACACCACCCACACTTAATATCTAAATGCTTATGGCATGTTATGTGATGGAGAGATACATTGATATATTACATTTGGTTTCTAGAAGGTGGTCATTAACATTCCCGCAGCAACACATATCAGACACAGACACACAGTAGTTCCAAACCTATGGGAATTGCAAGCCAGCTGAAAGAGCAGGCACTTCCCCACCTAAGCTCTCAATCACTTCATGATAGTAACTAAGTAATCACTTGAAAGAAACTGGCAGCCCTATTTCAGCTTAAACTCAATTGAAGTACAATCAATTACAAAGGAATCCCACACTTGAAGCTGGAAGCAGAGGCGGTATTAACTAGTAAGTAAGGGTACCTACCTTTAAAGAGAGGAAATGCCTCCTGGGAGAAAGAACAACAAAAGAGATGAGCAGAGCTGCAGAAGGGTGGAAACCTTCGAATCTGAAACCGAGCCAAATGATGAATTAGAGGGCTGCAAAGAGGAATTGAAGCTGGAAGTAGAGGCGGTAGTAAGGACTAAGGGTGCCTACTGATGTGAACCGCTGCAACCGTGGGCAGACGACCCTTAAAAACCACAAGCTTATGATCTAGCAACAGGAAGAAACCGTCGGAACCGGGGATGGAAGAGGACTTTGACCCACTAGCTATAAATGAGCTAGGAACCAGAAGTATCAAGTCGAGGGCGCCACTTCAAGAGGAGGATACTCTTGATGATAAGCCGATCCTTCAGTATCGCAACATGCAGATACAATAAGTGGTTTCAAGAACAAAGTTCTATAAAAGAGGGTTTATTTCAAAAGGGTTCTTAAGTACAAGAGGTGGCCGACGGCCTCCTTATATAGGTGAGGGAACAAGCTCTCCTCCCTAAAGAATACTTCCTAAATAAGAATAAAAAAAAGAGTCCTATTCCTAAATAGAATCCTAAAACCCCTAAATAATCCGACTAAAAAGGAAAAACAATTAAATAGTCTTAAAAACCAAAAATACAACTCAAATAGGACTAAAACACTCAAAAAACCCTAATCCAGCAATTTAGGGTTTCCTAGTCCGGGTGGGACTAGGACTCGTCAGGTCCGCCGGTCTCAGGCTGGGCTTTTGCTTCAGCTCTGGGCTTCTTCTCAAACGGTGGTCCTTCGTCGGGCCTTGGGGCCTGATGCTCCGGGCTTGTCCAGGGGCTAGGGGCTTGCCAAAAGGCTCGGGCCACATGGTGGCTAGCCTCATAAAGTATTCCCGATCGGCCCGGCTCTCGGTCTAGGGCTCGGGGCTGGGCCTTTCTGGGGTCTTCTCCATTTCTTCTCGGGGCTTCCTCTCCTAGCTTCGGGCATCTCCTTAGGTAGCTCCATATGCGGCTCTCATTGGCTAGGGTCGGGCCAGGAGTGGTGCCTTGGAACTAGGGGCTCCTATTCTTCTCAGGACTCGGCTCCGGGTCAGTCTTGGGTGGCCATCCCTTCTTGGCCAGGTATTCTTGAGCTCTCATGTTCCTGTACTCCAGGAATGCTTCCAAAGGGTCTCTGGAGTGTGCCTCGTCTTCAGGGCCCTTGGAGATTAGGCCAGGATCTGGCTGAGGCTCGTCCTCAGCCCTAGGGTTTCTACAATCGGCCAGCAGCATGGCCTGGAGTGGCATTTCTTCCTTCAGAGTTTTCCTACCTGTATAGGGAGGCCTTAGTCTATATTTCATCTCATACCTTGGTTTGAGAGCTTGTAGGTGGCCTGCTCTTGGTCCTACACATTTCTTGTAGGGCCCTAGGGTTCTGCCTTGGACAGGTGACCCTGGCGAGGTGTATGAGTACCTGCGGGTACTAGGGCAGTCGGGCTGGGTCATATCGAGCTGGGTCATATCACCTACCAACAATAGTCCACCGTCGAGGGCTGAGGCGTCACCGGCGTCAAAGCTTCAAAGATGGAGGCCGGCGTCAAAGCTTCGGGAGATGGAGGCCGGCGTCAAAGCTTCGGGAGATGGAGGCCGCCGAAGCTAACGAGAGTACGCCGTCGAGGGCCGATGGCTCACCGGCGTTGAAATCTGGAGTCAACCATCGCCGATTTTTAGTTACAGTTACAGAGAAACTGAGAGAGAGAGTGGTGAAATTGAAATTAGGTTCCAGAAAGTGAGTGAGAGAGAGAGAGTGTGTGTATGAGTTGTGAGTTGTGACAGTGTGAGTTTCTTTTCGGTTCTGGCTCGGTTTTTTCGGTTTATTTTCGGTTTTGATCGAAATCCTGCAGAAATCAAAAATTGGTAAATTGATCAACCGACGACCGGCCCGCCTCGGTTAATTTTTGGTTAGCTCACCTTGATTTCGGTCCGGTTTTCAGTTTAAACCCAAAAACTAGCAATCGACTGCCAGCCCTACTTGCACATACTCGAAGGGGTTTAGAACAAAGTTCTGAAAAGGGGTTTATTAATTGATTAAAGTCTGAATAACAAAAGGTGGCCGAAGTGATATGATCCAACAATGCTGCCCTGATGCCAACCGGTACTCCAACACCCCACCAAGGTCACCAGGCCGAGATAAGACCCTAAGACCTCACAAAAGGCATAAAGAGCCTAGGGCAGGCCATCTTCAAGCCCTAAAGCCAAGGTACGCTCTGAAATATCGACTAAGTCCTTCCCTTGCAGGTAGAAAGGCTCCACGAGATGGAATGTTGTTCCAGGCCATGCTGCTGGCTGAGGGTATAAGCCCTATCACCGAAGAGAAGCTTCAACCTGTTCCTAGTCTGACCTCCAGAAGCCCTGAAGAAGAAGCTGGTTCTTTGAGTGACCCTCTGGAAGCATTTCTGGAGTACAGAAGGAAGAGAGTCCAAGAACCCTTGGCTCGAAGAGGAGAGCTTTCAAAGATTGACCTTGAGCCGAGCTATGAGAAGAATTGGAGTCCGTGGCCCCGAAGCATGACACTTGGACTGACCTCGGAGAGCTACGTCCGAAGCTACCTGGAGGCCTACCTAAAGCTTAGGAAGGAAGGCCCGAGCAGAAAAAGAAAGGAACCGAAGAAAGGCCCGACCCGAGCCTTAGACCGGCAGCCGGACCGATCCGAGGGATCCCATGAAGTCGGCCAAGAAGCCCGGTCACTGAACCAGCCCGAAGCACGAAGCCCGCGAGTGCCACCCAAGTCAAGCCCGGCGCTCAGCCGGTCAAGCCCACCGGGCCGCCACACGCGCCCAACCGGCCCGAGCAGCCGTACACGGCCATATTAGGGTTTTTGACCTAATTTAGGTCTTTTATTCTGCTTTAAAGACTACAACTATTATTTTATGTTTTATTCCTTTTTATTAGGCTTATTTAGGGGTTTTAGGATTCTAATTAGGAATATGACTCTTTATTCTATTCTTATTTAGGAAGTAGTGTTTAGGGAGGAGAGCTTGTTCCCTCACCTATATATAGAGGCCGCCGGCCACCCTTGTTCAAACAGACTTTTTATGAAATAAACCCCTTTTTGATAGAACTTTGTTCTTGAAACCCCTTATTGTATTTGCATGTTGCAATACTGAAGGATCGACTTATCATCAAGAGCATCCATCTCTTGGCGTGGCATCTTCGACTGGACACTTCTGGTTCCCAGCTGTTATATAGCTGACGGGTCAAAGTACTCATCCGCCCCGGTTCCCGACGGTTCTACCTCGTTGCACGGTGTTTAACTTGCGGTGTTTAAGGGTCATCTGCCCACGGTTGCAGCGGTTCACATCAGTTGGTATCAGAGCACGGTTCAGCTCACGGACCACAATCTATCCCAGTCTCCAGGTTCACCTAGATTCATATCCTTTACTGCTTTCTTTAGAAAATTGATTCAAAAATTCCCTTCTATTTTGATTTCAGTTTCGAGTTGTAAGTTAAGGAAAAAGAAAAGAAAGCAAGGCTACCTTGCCACGTTACTTCCTTTCATTGTAAGTTTGTTTCTAAGAAGAGGGGATAGAAAATTGCTTCCAATTGCTAGCAGTAACCATGGCAAACGAGAGATTAGCCAACGTGGAAGGCCACATTCAGCATCTGGACGCTACTTTGGCCGCCGTCCAAGAAACCCTAGCCAGGCTTGAAGCCAGGAGAGGACGAGATGAGCGCCGAGAAGACAGCCCCGAAGATCTGAATAGAAGAGCCCGACGGCTAGCTCAGGAGATTGACGATGACTTGAGCAACCTCAAGCTCACCGTACCTAAGTTTGCTGGCAAATACAATGCCTACGAGTACTTGGATTGGGAAAGAAGTATAGAGGACTTCCTCGAGTGCCATCACTATTCTGAACGAAAAAAGGTAATACTCGCCACCCTTGAATTCACTGAGTATGTTGCTCTATGGTGGAGCCAGTACAAGAGCCGAGTTCAAAGAGATGAGGAAGACCCCATCGAGTCATGGCGAGACCTCAAGAGAATCATGAGGAAGAAGTTCGTTCCTGGAACTTACATCCGAGATCTACACACCTCCCTCCGGAACTTAAAACAAGGCACCATGTCCGTGGAGCAATACACCAAGGAGATCGAGATGTTCGTAGCCAGAATTGACCTCTGAGAAGAACCCGAAGCGAAGATAGCCCGATTTGTGGGTGGGCTACACCCCGCGATCATGCATCAAGTCAACCTACTTAACTATGTTGACTACGATGATCTCAAGGCTCTAGCCAACCGTGTGGAGAGAGAGTTGAGGAGGGGTTACCCGAGAAGATCAGCCAATGCCCCATGGAGAGGAGGCTCGAATACAAGCCAAGCCCCATGGAAGCCCGACCAGCCCCGAGGCTCAAGCTCACGACCAAACCCTAACCCTAGGGATTCGGCACCACCGGTAACATCTGCCCAACCTATTTCTAAGGTTCAGAATTCTAACCCACGTCCTAGTGGAATTGTATGCTTTAAGTGTCAAGGTAGAGGACACATCTCAAGGGACTGCTTTAACCAACAGAAGATGGTGGTAAGAGAAGGAGGAATCGATACAGATGATGAAGAAGAAGAGAAGAAGGAAGAAGAAAAGGAGTCTGATGAAGAAGAAGAAGTTAAGCCCGAAGGACTTGAGAAGTTTACAGGGTTCACCTCTAAAACCCTAGCACCCGGCGTCCCGGCCCCAGCCCCAGCCCTAGGCCCGACACCAGCCCTGGCCCTGGCCCCAGCACCAGCTCCGGCCCCAGGCCCGGCACCAGTACCCAGCCCCGGTGCTGTCCACCCAGGCCCCAGCAACCCAGCGCTCGGCCCCAGCCCCGGCACTGCCCGACTAGGCCCCAGCGCTCGCCCCATCCCCGGCGCTGCCCGACCAGACCCCAGCGCAACAGCGCTCGGCCCCAGCCCCGGCGCTGCCCAACCAAGGCCCAGCGATCCAGCGCTCGGCCCCATCCCCGGCGCTGCCCGACCAGACCCCAGCGCAACAGCGCTCGGCCCCAGCCCCGGCGCTGCCCAACCAAGGCCCAGCGATCCAGCGCTCGGCCCCAACCCCGGATGGCACTGCCTGACCAGCCCCGACTGGCGCTACCCGACCAGCCTCGACGCCCCAGCACCTAGCCCCGGTGCTACCCGACCAGGCCCCGGCGCCCAAGCGTCCGGCCCCGACTGGCCCTACCCGCCTAGTCCTAGTGCCCTAACACCTAGCGCTACCCTGCCCGACCAGGCCCCGACCGCCCTAGCACCCGGCCCCGACCTGTCGCTGCCCAGGCCCCCCGGTGCATCACCACCCGACGTGGCCCCCGACCACGAGTCCGGCGCGTCCCTGCCCGACGCTCAGCCCCGGTCCTACCCGACCTCGGCTGCCCCGACACGATGATGGCCGACGCTACCGACCTGCCTGCCGCACCACCACCCGTCACCACCGCCGGCTCTCCACTGCCCACCGCCGGATTTCCACTGCCCCCCACCGCCTTGCCACTACCCGATACGTCCCTGCCCGCCGCCGCCGGCTCTCCACTGCCCGACGCCGCCTTGCCACTGCCCGACGCCGCCGCCTCCCCACTGCCCGGCGCCGCCACTCTACCCGATGTGCCCTGGTTTACCTCCGGCACCTCCGGCACCCCCGTGCCCCGACCCGACGCTTCACCAACGGTCCCCTGTGCACCCAAGATTCAATGGGAGATCACCTCCCGAAGGATTCTGAGGGCTGCCCCGAGTGAAGAAGATCCGGATGCTGACTCGGATGTGGATATGAGTGAGGAACTCTCACCCGCTACCTCCCCGAGCCTTAATATTATTGTTGATAGTTTTTCAGGAGAAGGAGCCATGGAGACTGATGGAGAAAGTGCTGAAGGGCCCGAGCCTTGGTCCGTTGTTGACTCAAGTGACACTCCTAGGTCTAAAGATGATACTGAATCTTCCCCGACCATGGCCCATAAAGTTGCTGAAGTTTGTAAGAGGGTGATGAGTGCTAGGAGAGAACCCGAGATGGATTTGGGGACAAATCCAAGGCAAGAAGAGGGGAATGATATGATCCAACAATGCTGCCCTGATGCCAACCGGTACTCCTACACCCCACCAGGGTCACCAGGCCGAGATAAGACCCTAGGACCTCACAAAAGGCATAAAGAGCCTAGGGCAGGCCATCTTCAAGCCCTAAAGCCAAGGTACGCTCTGAAATATCGACTAAGTCCTTCATTTGCAGGTAGAAAGGCTCCACGAGATAGAATGTTGTTCCAGGCCATGCTGCTGGTCGAGGGTATAAGCCCTAGCACACAAAGAGAAGCTTCAACCTGCTCCTAGTCTGACCTCCAGGAGACCTGAAGAAGAAGCCAGTTCTTTGAGTGACCCTCTGGAAGCATTTATGGAGTACAGAAGGAAGAGAGTCCAAGAACCCTTGGCCCCGAAGAGGAGAGCTTTTAAAGATTGACATTAAGCTGAGCTATGAGAAGAATTGGAGTCTGTGCCCCGAAGCATGACACTTGGACTGACCCCGGAGAGCTACATCCGAAGCTACCTAGAGGCCTACCTAAAGCTTAGGAAGGAAGGCCCGAGCAGAAAAGGAAAGGAACCAAAGAAAGGCCCGACCCGAGCCTTAGACCGGCAGCCGGACCGATCCGAGGGATCCCATGAAGTCGGCCAAGAAGCCCGGTCACTGAACCAGTCCGAAGCATGAAGCCCGCGACTGCCACCCAAGTGAAGCCCGGCACTCAGCCGGTCAAGCCCACCGGGCCGCCACACGCGCCCAACCGGCCCAAGCAGCCGTACACGGCCAGATTATGGTTTTTGACCTAATTTAGGTCTTTTATTCTGCTTTAAAGACTACAACTATTATTTTATGTTTTATTCCTTTTTAGTAGGCTTATTTAGGGGTTTTAGGATTCTAATTAGGAATAGGACTCTTTATTCTATTCTTATTTAGGAAGTAGTGTTTAGGGAGGAGAGCTTGTTCCCTCACCTATATATAGAGGCCGCCGGCCACCCTTGTTCAAACAGACTTTTTATGAAATAAACCCCCTTTTGATAGAACTTTGTTCTTGAAACCCCTTATTGTATCTGCATGTTGCAATACTGAAGGATCGACTTATCATCAAGAGCATCCATCTCTTGGCGTGGCGTCTTCGACTGGACACTTCTGGTTCCTAGCTGTTATATAGCTGACGGGTCAAAGTACTCATCCGCCCCGGTTCCCGACGGTTCTACCTCGTTGCACGGTGTCCAACTTGCGGTGTTTAAGGGTCGTCTGCCCACGGTTGCAGCGGTTTACATCACGAAGGCCTCTATTTATAGGGAGGGAACAAGCTCTCCTCGCCTATTTAGCTACTTCGTAACTAGGAATAAAATAATCTAATCTTAACTAGGAAAGATAAAAAAATGACCTAAACAAGCTAACTAAATAAGGAAAAACTAAAAAGGGAAAGATAAAGTGTCTTGGTGTGCAAGGAAAGACTAAATAGGCAAAAATCCGGCAATCCGGGCAAAAACCCTAAATTCGGGCAACTTCATGGGTGGTCAGGCGGTTCTGGGCCGACGGGCATTGCTTCTCACGCAGCTTTGGCCTTTGGATGGTGTTCCAGTCCTAGAAGGACTTGGGTCCGGTGTCTTCTGGTCGTGGCAGCCTGTTCTCCTGGCCCGGGCAGGAATCCTTGTCTCGGTGGGATTGCATGCATGGACCCGGATCGTGTATGAGCACTTCCCTACGTGGCTTAGCCTTCATTTCTCCTCCGATTGCAACGCCGTTTGTTGGCCCATGTTCCTGAGAACTCCAGCTATCCAAAGCAACTAGAATTTCCCAAAAGGCCCGAGCCATTTTGCGGCTTGGCCCTAAGTACTCCTTTTTAGCGCCGGGCGCCGTGCCCAGTGCCCGAGGCTGGCTCATGTCTCGGCCATCTTCATTTCTGGCTGGTCCTTTGGCATTCTGCCTCGGCCAAGTCTTCAGAAATGTCCCCAGAGGATCTTCAAGGGCAAGAGTTGGTCCAGGGCTCGTGGCACTTGGTCTAGGGCCTAGTGCTTGCACTTGGCTCGGTCCGGGGCTCGCTCTGGGGCCTGTCTTCAGGTGCCATCCCTTGCTGGTCAGGTACTCTTGGGTCATTTGCTTCCTGTACTCCAGGAATGCTTCCAAAGGACCCTAGGAGTGGTTGGCTCCTCCAGGGCTCATGGGGATTGGTCCAGGGCCTTTTAGGGCCCTTAGGCTCGGCCCTCGGTCCGGCGCGGGGCTCGGATCAGGTGCCTTGGCCAGCAACATCGCCTGGAGTGGCAGCTCCTTCAATTTAGCTCTCCTACCTGCTGGTGGTGGCCTGAGCCTATATTTAGTCACATACCTTGGCCTCATGATGTGTTGGAGAGCTTTCCTTGGCCCTACACGCTTTTTGTAGGGCCCTAGGTTTCAGCTTTTGATCAGGGACCCTGATGGGGTGTAGGAATAGCTGTAGGCCTTTGGGCAGCCGTGGAGGATCACATCATCCCCCTCTTCTTGCCTTGGATTTGCCCTCAAATCCATCTTGGGCTCTCTTTGCGCACTCAGCAATCCTCTCCACACTTCCGTAACTTGGGTGGCCATGTCTGGAAGAGTCTCAGCATCATCTTCTAGACCAGGAGTGTCATTTCAATCGGTGACAGACCAAGGTTCTGGTCCTTCAGAGCTTTGACTGTCGGTGTACATGTCTTCCCTTTCTAAAAAACTATCCACAAGGATATTTAGGCTCGGTGAGGTGTCCGGTGAGATTACCTCATTGATGTCCAAGTCAGGTACTCCCTTTTCTTTGACCTGTTCGCCGATTTCTTCATCTAGCTCCATATTTTCTACCTCCTCAATCGTGGCAGCCCTTAGGATTCGATGGGAGACAACTTCACATTGAAATCTGAAGTTGTCGGGCACGCCGGGGCGGGGTCGGGGTGTATCGGGCCTGGGCAGGTACGTACTGGGGTCGGTCAGGAGCGTACCGGGGCCGATCTGGAGTGTGTCGGGTCTTGCCTGGAAGTCGTAGCTGGCCTGGGTGCCGGGGCTGGGCTGAGCCGGGGCTGGGCTGAGCTGAGCGCCGGGGTTGTGCTGGACGCCGGGGCTGGGCTGAGCGTCGGGGCTGTGCTGAGCCTTGGGGCTGTGCTGGGCGCCGGGGCTAAGCTGAGCGTCGTGGCTGTGCTGAGCGCCGAGGCTGTGCTGAGCGACGAGGATGTGCTGGGCGCCGGGGCTGTGCTGGGGGCCGGGGCTAGGCTGAGCGCCGACTCCGGGGCTGGTCAGATTCTTTGACTCTGGGGCTGGGATTTTTGAGAACATCCCAGTAAACTTCTCAAGCCCTTCTGGCTTCACTTCTTCTCCTTCTTCAAACTCTTCTTCTTCTTCTTCTTCATTCTTCTTCTCATCCTCCTCCTCATCATCCGTCTGGATCTCTCCTTCTCTCATCACCATGGTCCTTTGGTTGGGGCAGTCCCTTGAGACGTGTCCCCTGCCTTGACATTTAAAGCACACAATTCCACTAGGACGCGGGTTAGAATTCTGAACATTAGGAGTAGATTGAGTAGGTGTTACCCGTAGGGCCGATTCCCTAGGGTTAGGGTTCGATCGGGGCCCGGTGCTTTGGGGCTGGCCGGGCTTCCATGGGGGATGGCTGGAGCCTCTTCTCCATTAGCTACTAGCTGAAGGGGCTGGCTTTCTTGTATAGCCTCTCCTCATCTCCCTCTCCACTCGGATGGTTAGGGCTTTCAAGTCTTCATAGTCAACATAGTTGAGTATGTTGACTTGGTGCATGATGTCCGGGTGTAGCCCTCCTACAAACCGGGCAATCATGGCTTCCTGCTCTTCCTTGAGGTCTAGCCTTGCCACTAGCATCTCTATTTCCTTGGTATACTGCTCCATAGACATAGTTCCTTGCTTCAAAGTCTGGAGTGAGGTGTGCAAGTCTGGGATGTAGGCAGCCGGGACAAACCTCTTCCTCATCTTTCTTTTGAGGTCTCTCCATGACTCGATGGTACTTCCTCATCTCTTTGAACTTGTCTCTTGAATTGGCTCCACCAAAGAGCAGCATAGACAGTAAATTCAAGGGTAGCCACAATTACCTTCTTTCTCTCCGAATAGTGATGGCACTCGAGGAAGTCTTCCATACTTCTCTCCCAATCCAAGTACTCACCAACATCATTCTTGCCGGCAAACTTAGGGATGGTGAGCTTGAGGTTGCTCACATCATCATCAATCTCTTGGTCTAACCTTCTAGCCCTTCGGTTGAAGTCTCCCTCTTCTTCATACTCTCCATCGTCATCCCTTCTCTCATGGCGGCCTCGATGGTCTCTCTCAAGTCTGGCTAGGGCTTCTTGTATTCCAGCCAAGGCTCCTCCAATGCCTTGGATCTGGCCTTACAAATTTTCCATTCTCTCGTCTGCCGTGGTTAGTTTCAAGCAAGCATAAGCAAATACCTATCCCCTCTTCTTAGATTTTCTCTTATAACAAAAAGGAAACAAACTTGGCAAGGGTGGCCTTGCTTTCTTTTCTTTTTCTTATAACCACCTAATTTTCTTTGCCTTACAATACCAAACCGATTGAAGAAATAGAAATAGATGGGGAGTTTTCTGAACTAATTTTTACGAACAATAAAAGTAAAAGGATATGAATCCAAGGGTTAACCTGGAGACTAGGATAGATGTGGTCCTAGTTTAGAATCGTGCTCTGATACTAACTGATGTGAACCACTGCAACCGTGGGAAGACGACCCTTGAACACCACAAGCTGATGATCCTAGCAACAAGAGGAACCTTCGGAACCGAGGCGGATAAGGACTTTGACCCACTAGCTATAGAGAGCTAGGAACCAGAAGTATCAAGTCGAGGGCACCATGCAAAGAGATGGATGCTCTTGATGATAAGCCACACCTTAAGTCATGCTCTTATACATACTCGAAAGGGTTTAGAACAAAGTTCTGAAAAGGGTTTATTGATTGATTAAAGTCTGAATAACAAAGGGTGGCTCAAGGCCTCTATTTATAGGGAGGGAACAAGCTCTCCTCGCCCATTAGCTACTTCCTAACTAGGAATAAAATAATCTAATCCTAACTAGGAAAGATAAAAAACGACCTAAACAAGCTAACTAAATAAGGGAAAAAACTAAAAAGGGAAAGATAAAGTGTCTTGGTGTGCACGGAAAGACTAAATAGGCAAAAATATGGCAATCCGGGCAAAAACCCTAAATCGAGGCAGCTTCATGGGTGGTCGGGCGGTTCTAGGCCGGGGGACAGGGCTTCTCACGCGGCTTTGGCCTTCGGATGGTGTCCCAGTCCTAGAAGGACTTGGGTCCGGGGTCTTTTGGTCGTGACAGCCTGTTCTCTTGGCCTGGGCGGAAATCCTTATCTCGGTGGGATTGCATGCATGGACCCGGATCGTGTATGAGCACTTCCCTACGTGGCTCCGCCTTCATTTCTCCTCCGATTGCAACGCCGTTTGTTGGCCCGTGTTCCTGAGAAGTCCAACTATCCAGAGGAACTGGAATTTCCCAAAAGGCCCAAGCCGTTTGGCGGCTCGGCCCTAAGTGGTCCTTTCTAGCGCCAGGTGCCGTGCACTGTGCCCGGGGCTGGCTCAAGTCTCGGCCATCTTCATTTCTGGCCAGGCCTTTGGCATTCTTCCTTGCCCAAGTCTTCAAAAATATCCTCAGAGGATCTTCAAGGGCTGGAGTTGGTCCAGGGCTCGGGGCACTTGGTCTAGGAACTAGTGCTTGCACTTGGCTCGGTCCGGGGCTCGCTCTCGGGCCTGTCTTCAGGTGCCATCCATTGCTGGTCAGGTACTCTTGGGTCCTTTGCTTCCTGTACTCCAGGATTGCTTCTAGAGGATCCCAGGAGTGGTCGGCTCCTCCAGGTCTCGTAGGGATTGGTCCAAGGCCTTTTAGGGCCCTTAGGCTCGACCCTCGGTCCGGCGCGGGGCTCGGATCGGGTGCGTTGGCCAGCAACATCACCTGGAGTGGCAGCTCCTTCAATTTAGCTCTCCTACCTGCTGGTAGTGGCCTGAGCCTATATTTAGTCACATACCTTGGCCTCATGATGTGTTGGAGCTTTCCTTGGCCCTACACACTTTTTGTAGGGCCCTAGGGTTCTGCCTTTGACCGGGGACCCTAGTGGGGTGTAGGAATAGATGTAGGCCTTTGAGTAGCCATGGAGGATCACATCACCCCCTCAAAAATTTCTCACCAAAAACGTCCCCCAATCAACCTCCTCACCGTCTGTGAGCCCTCAGCCGCCGCCTCACTCTGATTCTGCCGCACCGTCCCATTCTCAATTTCGAGCTCAACTCCACCTGAATCGTTCAAATCGGAGCTCTCTAGCTCCAATTTCACCGGAAACATCACTTTTGAATTTTTTGCCAATTTCATCAACTTCCATCATTTGTTCAGAGTTATGTTTTCAAAGTTAGTTGTTGGGATTCTGATGACACTAGATTTGACGTGATTATCAGCCTAATTTAAGCCACATTTCCTTGCTTGAAACACGATTTTAGGGGTAGATTAACGTGTATTCACTCAATTGCTGTATTTCCTACCAATTTGGTATTTTGGCCCTTTTTGGGCCTATTTGATGTGTTTTCTAGTGTCTCCATGAGTACACAGGTTTTTTCCATCAATGACATAGCCTCGGACATCTTCGGGAAGCAAGGAAGCCTCAAGGAATGACTCGGAATCGAAGCCAAAAATTGAACCGAGTAAAGAAGTACAAACTTCCTGCCCAGCACTAAGTTCTCGGCGAGAAACCACAAAGTTCTCACCGAGAAGATGTTAAGGAACCCACAAGAAGCTGTGTGTGAAGAAGTTCTCGGCGAGAACTTTCACAGTTTTTGCCGAGAAGTTATGAAGAAATCTAAGCAGAATGCTCGTCGAAAATCCAGAGGCCATTTGTACTTAAGTTCTTGGTGAACTTTCAAAGTTCTCACCGAGAAGTCCTTCCTTTTCTGGCAGAGGTTTGGAAAAACCCTAAACCCTATATAAGAAGTAGCAGCGGCACAAGGGGGATCCATCAATTATTCATTCACACACACATATTCCGGGAACAGAGTTCCAGACTTAGAGAGAAATAGATAGAGTTTAGAGAGCATCCTCGGAGTTCTTGGAGAGATCCTGACACCGTCCTTCCACCTCGGAGCGCTCGGAGCTGAGTAGAAGATCACCGGAAATCAAAGCTTCACGGGAGTCGCCAGACGTCAGTCGCCATAATTAGGTTTTTCAGTTCCTATGTTATTCCTTTGTATGATGAACTCCTATGTTGTCTTTGATTCTTCTGTTATCAATATGAGTAGCTAAACTCATAGAGCTTAGATTAGATGAAACCTAAGTGACCCGGGGCTTTAAAGCGGTCACGGATCGACGGTAATTAGATCTTAATTCAGACAGTTTCTCTTGCATGATTGTTTGATCTTTGTTTCCTGCATTTCTTGTCTACTTGACGCCTAGATTAGATTCGTGTTAAGATAAGGTTAGTCGCTAGACGTTAGTCACCAGACGTCCTCCTTACTTTGGAACTTCAAATAAATCAATTAAACTAATCAATGGAGTGTGCCTTCCGTAGGAACCATTTAGGGTTGAACCGCTGCTAGAGTATCTCATTGTTCTTAATTGTGCCAGTTAGTTTTCCATTGCAGAAGTGAACGCTGGATGACCATCTAGTAGGAGAATTCAAGAAGAAAAGGGCAGTCAAGCAGAATCACGATCTACTCGAACATTACCGGCTGCATCTTCATCCCTCTAGGGGTGCTATTTGGCTCTCAACCGCTGGCCGTGAAAAAGCTGATTGACTTCAAAGAACTCTTAAGTTGGGGTCCATAACCAGGTATCGTCCGGCTCAAGGACGTAAAATGAGAGCGCTTCGTGGAAGGCAACCCACAGCTGAAATCCGTTTTGAATTATTGAGTCAGTTTTTCGTCATTCGAGTGGGTTCGGGGAGCCAAAGCGTCAGTTTTAGTTTTCGTCTATTTTATTTTCTGTCGGGTCAAAACTTCTCGTTGAAAATTTAAACATTCTCGGTGAGAATGTGTTCTTTGAGTCAGTTATTTCTGTTCTGTTTTCAAAGAAGTTTTCGCCGAGAACTTTCAAAAGTTTTCGGCGAGAACTTTGGCTTTTTAGGTCTATTCTTCTCGTCCAAACTTCCTGTCTGTTTCCAAAGAAGTTTTTGCCAAGAACTTCATAATTCTCGGTGAGAACTTTAGCTTTGGCAGAAAAATTTTCAAATTTTTTTTTCAAAAACAGAGTCAAAATACTTTCAAATTCCCCTACCCTTCTTCGTTTAGACTTTTATTCTATGTGTATCCGGGACACTTGTCTCGGTATCCATTTGATCTTTTTTTTGTTTTTTTTTGTAGGATCTTGTGAAGCCACTTCTCTCTACTCCGAACGCTCCGTGTTCATCCCCTACATCGACAATCTCGTTCCAGGTTCATTGTAACTCTCTACTCTAGTTTCGTCCTGTGAGGACACAGAACTGTCTAAGTGCGGGGTAGGATGCTAGAGAATCTTTGCATGATCTTGTTTGCTCTCTGTGATTCTGTGGTTCATTTTGAATTCTTCTAGCATAGAATTACTCAGTTCTTGACTTTTGATGTTAAATTGACTTCAATTTTTCACAATGCTGTCTAGACTGTTCCACTTAGAACCTGTAACCAGTGTGCCGGAACTGATATTAAACGAGTCTAGGTCAGAACAAATAATAAATCACTCTTGTAGTTGAAACTTGAATGAATTGAATTGATTGACTTGTTAATAACAAAGCCGGATAACACCGTTCTAAGATGACAAATGCTAGCTCTTACCCATGTTTTTCACTCCCCATTTGATCACCTATAATTGTGGCTTGATATTAGACGGAAATCCTAATTCGAAATCTTATGTAAAAAGTTATAACTAGCTAGGATCAAGTGGCTAAATTGATAAATCAAGTAATTGAGTTGTGAAATCTGAAAAGTTCAAATGTTCAAATTAATTTGAAGTTCATTAAGTGCTGAAATCAAAGCTAGGCAAGCCCGACACCTAAGTGAAGTGTTCGGGTTGAGCACTAGCATAGGCACAAATACTGTGAGCTAGGCAGGTCCAACACCTAAGTGAAGTGTTTGGATCGAGCACTAGTATGCAGTAAATAAAGAGAAGAAGTTTGAATATTGAAAGAATTTGTTGTTTAAATCGGTCCTAGCTAGAACATGTAACATACAGATCTAGAAGCAGATGAAGTTGAGTCGATAGCCACGTCACGTCCATGACCTCCACCTAATCTGCACCATGGCTAGAGCTTAAAACCTTTTGATTAGAATTTGTGTTATCGTAGCCGGGTAATTATGATTAATTGTTTTGTCAAGAAACATGTTTTGTTAAAACTACTACTTGAAGTGTGCAGAATATAGTGAGATCAAAACATGTTTGGTTTATGTTCTTGCATGTGTAGGTCACATTTTCTACGTGGAACAGTCTAAACCAAATCGTTAGGAATTGAATCTCAATTTAATCTATCTTGTTATTTATGAACTTGAGTGTGTTCTAATTAAGTTTGCTTGAGGACAAGCAAAAGCTTAAGTGTGGGGTATTTTGATGACATTAGATTTGACGTGATTATCAACCTCATTTAAGCGATATTTCCTTCCTTGAAACATGGTTTTACTGGTAGATCAACGTGTATTCACTCAATTGCTCTATTTCCTACCGATTTGGTTACTTTGGCCCTTTTTGGGCCTATTTGATGTGTTTTCTAGTGTCTCCATGAGTACATAGGTTTTTGCCATCAATGAAGTAGCCTCGGACGTGTTCGGGAATCAAGGAAGCCTCAAGTAATGACCTAGAATCGAAGCCAGAAATCAAACCGAGTGAAGAAGTACAAACCTCCTGCCCAACACTAAGTTCTCGACGAGAAACCACAAAGTTCTCACCGAGAAGATGTTAAGGAACCCACAAGAAGTTGTCTGTGAAGAAGTTCTTGGCGAGAACTTTTATAGTTCTCAGCCGAGAAGTTATGAAGAAATCCAAGCAGAATGCTCGTCGAGAATCTAGAGGCCATTTGTACTGAAGTTCTCGGCGAGAACTTCCAAAGTTCTTGCCGAGAAGTCCTTACTTTTCCGGCAGAGGTTTGGAAAAACCCTAAACACTATATAAGAAGCAGCAGCGGCACAAGGGGGATCCATCAATTATTCATTCACAAACACATATTCCGGGAATAGAGTTCCAGACTTAGAGAGAAATAGATAGAGTTTATAGAGCGTCCTCAGAGTTCTTGGAGAGATTCTGACACCGTTCTTCTACCTCGGAGCGCTCGGAGCTGAGTAGAAGATCGCCGGAGATCAAAGCTTCACGGGAGTCGCCAGACGTCAATCGCCATAATTAGGTTTTTTCAGTTCCTATATGTTATTCCTTTGTATGATGAACTCCTACGTTGTCTTTGATTCTTCTGTTATCAATATGAGTAGCTAAACCTGTTGAGCTTAGATTAGATGAACCCTAAGTGACCCGGGGCTTTAAAGCGGTCACGGATCGGCGATAATTAGATCTTAATTCAAACAGTTTCTCGTGCATGATTGTTTGATCTTTGTTTCCCGCGTTTCTTATCTACTTGACGCCTAGATTAGATTCGTGTTAAGATAAGGTTAGTCGCTAGACGTTAGTCGCCAGACGTCAGCCTTACTTTAAAACTTCAAATAAATCAATTAACCTAATCAATGGAGTGTGACTTCCGTAGGAACCGTTTAGGGTTGATCCGCTGCTAGAGTATCTCCCTATTTTTAATTGTGCCAGTTAGTTTTCCGTTGCAGAAGTGAATGCACAGACGGTTAATTAATCTTGGTAATTAGATCGGATAGAGTGAACGTTGGCCAGTCTTATACCTAAGGGTCGGGAATTATGGTGGTGTCCGAAAACTGAATGAATTGGGACTGAAAACCGATGGTCTTGTGATTGCCAATACTCTGGTGATCTTAGGGGATTTGAAATCTAGCTCGTATATCTTCTCGTTAGTCAACTGATGAGCTGCAGAATAGTGGTCAATCAAATAACTACCAAGCTGTGAAGCTAGGGTAGATCGTATTCCACAGGTCTCCTCTACTCCTTACTCAAATATGTTGGCAATTAAATTCAAGGTTAAACACTTAATGCGTGGTGTGAGTTCCACGACTTCTATACTAAAATGCAAAGATTAATTGAAATGAAATTAAGGCGAAGAAAGGTTGATTGAAAGACTAAGAGGACGACAGACAAGCTTAGATTTCGAATCCCCCTTAGATCACCAGAGCAACAACAATCAACAGATCAGCGCTTTCTGATTCTAGTTCATTCAGTTCTCAAACACCACCGTAACTCCTGACCCTTAGGTTTAAGACTAGTGAACGTTCGCTCTATCCGATCTAGCTACCATGATTAATTTGCCGCCCGGGTACGATCGCCTCTCCCAAAGACTTAACTAACTGGTGCAAATTCTAACGATTTATGAGTTACTCTTGCAGTGGATTAACCCTAATCGGTTCCTACGAAAGGCACACTCCAATTATAAGGTTAGTTGTTCAACTTGATGTTCTAAAGTAAGGCGAGCGTTCGCTTCTATCCTTAGCTTAACAAGAATCTAATCTAGGTGCCCAAACCAGACAAGAAACACAAAGAACAAAGAACAAATCAAACATAAAGAAGAAACTGAATGAATTTCGAATCTAATCCCCGCCGATCCGTGACCGCTTTAAAGCCCTGGGTCACTTAGGGTTCATCTAATCTAGGCTCTACGAGTTTAGATACTCATATTCAATACAGAAGAATCGAAGACAGGCAAAGAATACATCTCCGGTAGGGAAAACAGAGAAGAACTGCAAAACCTAATTTCGACAACTCCTTGCAGCTTCAATCTGCTGGATCTTCAACTTCTAGCACTGGCTCTCCGAGATGGATGGATGGCGTCACGATCCATTCCTGGCTCCTCGAACTCTATCCACTCGTTCTCTCTCTCTCTCAGTCTTGGGATTTTTCGTCCAGTGTAAATTGTGTGTGTTAATTTAGCCACCATTTTTGTATTTAAACCTAACCGAGCGACTGCTGATTTTTGCTTGAATTTTCACCGAAAATACAAGGAGATTTTCGGCGAAAACATCTGTTGAAAAGTCGGCTTGATTCGTCTATTTCTTCCGGCTTAAATGGCTTAGGGTTTTTGTTGAAAACTCCCAAGATTTTCTCCGAAAACTTCTTCTTGATCGGGAAAGTGGATTCCTTCTTGCATTTTCGGCGAAAACTCAAGGGTATTTTCGCCGAAAATATGTGTGAAAAATAGAGCAGGAATTCCTTTTGAGTTGAATGACTTTTCTGGTTGATTCGGGTGTGATTCCTCAGGGTTCCAGTGCCTTAGACAGGTCCTTGGCTACCATATTTGATGGCGAACACCTGTGCTAACACGAAAATACTAGAAAACCATCAAATAGACCCGAAATGGGCCAAGGTAACACAAAAGGCATGAGATGGATCGGTTGAGTGAATATTCACTATTCTACCCTAAAAAACCGTGTCTTAAGCAATGAAATGTCGCTTAAATGAGGCTGATAATCACGTCAATTCGAGTGTCATCAAAATACCCCACACTTAAGCTTTTGCTTGTCCTCAAGCAAACTGAATAGAAACGCTCATGTTCACAAATGACAAGATCGATTAAATTGGAGCTCATCAAACACAATGAATTATTAGACAGATAATTCCTAGAACAAGAAACCTAATATGCATACAGATCAGCCAAACAACCTGGTTTTACTAGTAAACTGCACACGACAAGTGATCGTAACCAATTATGCACGAATTTGACCTGACCGACCAGACTCCTCACACAGGAAATATATAGAACAATGGGAAGTCTCACTCTCTGTGTTTAAGGACGTGTTTTAAGCTCTCGATCATTTTCTGTTACTGAATTCTGTCATAAGTTTGCATTTCGACCACATCTCCACCACTGTGACAACACGAGTAACCAGTCAAGAAGGACTTCCCTGCTAGGACTGTAACGAATTCTACATTACAAGGGTTATTGATGAGATGGATGATGGGACAGTATGATGATGGCTTTGGTGCGGTGCAGCTTTCGACTAACTTCCCTCGAATCTAATATGTGGCTTCCTACCATCTAACCAGATACGGGTGGAATAGTGAACGCTCGTCCTACGATACCCTCAAGCAACCTAGCACTTTTTATTTTCTTTTAACACATTTCTTTTCTTACTAACTTTTCTTTTGACTTCGTTCTTCCATATGTAGGGAGAAGAACGTTTATTGAATTGAAAACTTGAAACCTTTTTGGCTTTTCTGATTTTTCTTCTTTCTTTTTATCATTTTCTTTTCGAAATTTACTTCTCTTTTTCTTCTTTTGTGCCGATTCTTTCTTTTAGTTGCTAGAGGGGTTTACACGTATGGACATAACAGCTAAGACCACCTGTTTTAATGGCTTTAGGCAGGTTACCACAAACCGACTTCCGGTAGATCAATCTAGAACTACAACCACAGGGGATCAACGGGGGATGAAAGAATGGGAAGTGGCTGTAATGAATATCGAACCGAAAGAACAGGCCAAGCTCAAGGGTTTTAAACCTAGTGGATTTATCGTTTGGTAGGCTATCTAGCTTAGTAGCTGAATCTAGGTGCCCCTATCATTCTAGAACTCGTGTCATCGTGTGGTCTCGAGTACGTCTCATGCAAATTCTAACTCATTCAAGCAAACAAAAACCACTCAAAAAGAATTGGAATTGCAAGTTACGTGCAATGGATCAAAAGCTCATAGTTGGTTTGCTATTCGGATTCGGTCATTCTCATGCAATCAAGGCTACAACTACAAGTGTGATTTTAAAAATTCTGTTCTGACCTTGTAATTTAGCATCAAAATATACACATTGGTTCTCAAGTTCTAGGTTAAGCCGTCTAAGCATCATTATGAAGGATTGAACAACAACTTAACATAAAAAATCAAGAACTGAGCCATTTTATGCTAGAGAGACTGGACAGGAATCACGAGGCACACAAAGATATAGGCAATCAAGATCATGCATGGTTCTCTAACATCCTACTCCACACTTAGACTGTTCTGTGTCCTCACAAGACCAAACTAAAGTAGAGAGATACGAAGAACCTGGAGGGTGATGGGCGGTGTAGTGGTTGAGCACGAAGAGTCCGGGGCGGAGCAGAGTAGCTACTCAAAATCCTACAAAACACAAACAACAAAAGGATCAAAAGGATACCGGGACAAGTTCCCCGGATCCACACAGAAAAAATATGGATCGAGATCCGAAAACAAGAAAGAAAATAAATGGAAAGGATATAAATAACTTGATCACTGTTCCGAGGGTGGGGGTGGAGGCGGGGTCGGTAAAGGTGAAATGCCAAGCCGCTGCTCCATCTGCTGTCGCCATGCGATATCATCCCTGTGTCTGGCTGACTGGTTGGCCATGAACTATTGAATAATGGTCCATCGCTCGTTCTGGGTCTCCTCATGTGCTACTCGGTCCTTCTGCCATTGAAGCGAACGAGCCGAGTAGTCTAGCTGCCACTGCTCAATACGTGCCAGCCGCCCAGTAATCTCAGCGGCCATCTGCGACTGTGGTGGAGGCACGTGAGACACCGGGGTTCCAGCTGTCCGTGGGGGCTCTCGTCGTGGCGAGGTAGGAATAATGTATTCGTCGAGACCACACCCGGAATCGATGCCTTGAGCGACGACGAACTCAGCACCGAGATGCTCAATCTGGACGCGAGGTATATTAGGGCCCCATTTGTCGCCGAGCTGGAGGTTGTCGATCAGACAAGATATGAATGTACCGCCAGGAAGCTCAGAAGGAAGTTTCTTGGTGGTAGTACGTTTGTGGAAGAATCTGGCAAGCCACCAACCGGGATGGAGGTTCGCTTCCTCCTCTATAGCACGAAACAACACGAGCTCCTCCAAAGAATATGGTGACGGCTCGTCTTGCTACAATAACACAAAGACTGCATCCAAACATAATGTAAGAGTTTAAGAATCGGATGAATGATGTCGCCTATCGTGGGGTTGACGATCGGGACGATCTTCGACTGGCTGGAAACCCATTTCCACACTTCAGGGTAAGGCTCTCGCGTGATAGAGTAGACATCCGTAATCCAATGGCGGCATCTTGGATATGGGAAAGGGGGTCGAACAAGAGGGCAAACTCATTGATGGTCTTCACATGTCGAACACCGCCGAGGCGGAAGGAAACAAATTTCGTGCTGACGCTGGGCTTTGTTGTGAGGCGCTCAAAGGAACACCAGAACTCTTGAAGGGTGACTAGAGGGTAGGGCGAGCCAAGAGTGGTCAGGGATCGCAGGCCGGACTTGGTGAGGGTGAGGTCGACGACAGAATGCCAAGTCTGATTGTGGTTCTTGAGACTGTCGAGGGAGAGCACTGCCAGTTTGGCCGGAGGAATGTCCTTTATCTTCTGGTACACCGCTAGCTGGTGTGGCTCAAGGGCAGCGATGAAAGGATGTAAAGCTCCGTCGGCAGGTGCAGGAACATAGGAAATAGGGGTCACTGGGGTCGGTGTAGCCTCGGGGATGATGGCCACAACTGTCGATGTTGGTGCAGCCGGTACAGGTGGTTGGGACGAGTGAGCCCGGTTCTGTCGAGCCGAGGATCGCTATGCCCTATCTGAACTGGTGGTCTTGAATCATTTGGGAGCCCTGTAAAACATAACTCAAGGAATACCCTAATTAGAAGATCAAAATCCTACCCCACACTCAGATTAACAAGTGAGGGTAAGCAGGTTAGCCAAGAGATCATCAAGCTGAAATGGAGCAGCAAAGGATCGGTATTCAACTAAGCAGGCAATGAGAATTAATGCACATCGACAATCACAGAGCACAAAATAATTCATTAATACGATCTCACAGGCGACAATTTTACGAGCCCAAACAGATCAGAAGGAATCACCCAAACCTAGCCAACCGATACCGAAACAGCAATCAAGAAAATCGAGGAAGAACCAAAAAGTCAACCATGCCGAAAACCGAAAGTCAAAAAGCCAAAAGATTCACAATCAAGGGCTGAACAACTAACCGTGAAGACATGACTCGAGAAAATGATTGGAAATCCGAGAAATCGACGAAAAGCTTGAAAACTTGTCCGGGCGGAACCGGAGCTGAAGAGCTCCGATTCTAGGGTAGACGAGTGAAGATGAAAAGGGATAGGCGAGGCGGGCAATGGCTGGCGGCGGTGGCTGATGATGCGGCGGCGGTGGCTCGGGTCGGGCAAAAAGGAGGTCAGCGGCGGAGAAGGGGTAAAACTTGGCAAAAATCGGATGGGGGGTGGAGTTTTCGCGAACACAGAAACCGAAGGGAGGTTTTATAACTGGCGGGAAAAACATAACATTTTCGGTGAAAATGTTCGAATATTTTTGGCGAAAATGATCTTGAAAATCAAAAAGAATTTTTTCGGCGAAAAGAATAGAGTTTTCGGCGAGAAGGCTTGGTGGCGAGAAACAGGAGGAACAAGTTGATTTAAAACAAGAATTTTCGGCAAAAATTTGGGTATATTTTCGGCGAAAATTCACTTGAAAATGGTCGGCTGTTTTTTTTTTAGGGGGTTTTAAAACAAAACGACTCGAAACGAAAACAACTGACTCCAGCCGTGGGTTGCCTCCCACGAAGCGCTCTTGTTTAACGTCCTTGAGCCAGACGATACATGGATTCGTGTCACGGCTCCGTCGTGAAGTAGTGCACGTCGATGGAAGAGACAGCTAATCCTTGCAGATACTTCTTAAGCCTATGCCCGGTGACCATAAACGGCACTTGACCATGCAATTTGATTAGGACACTGCCTAAAGATGTCTGCCGCACCACAGTATAAGGTCCGGACCAACGGGACTTCAGTTTACCCGGGAAGAGTTTCAACCGAGAGTTATATAAGAGGACTTCATCTCCGGGGTAGAACTGTTTGATCGTCTTTAATTGAGAGTCATGAATTCTCTTCGTCGCTCTTTCTACAGCTTCGTGCTCTCATATGCGTGGAGACGATGCTACTCAAGCTCAGCGATCTGGTCGTGGCGGTTATTACCTCCAACTGCATAGCTCATATTCAACTCTTTATTAGCCCAGAATGCCTTGTGCTCAAGCTCAACCGGCAAATGGCATGCCTTGCCATAGAGCAGCTGATACGGTGAGGTGCCGATGGGAGTCTTGAAGGCAGTTCGATAAGCCCATAAGGCATCGTTGAGCTTAGATGACCAGTCCTTGCGGGACCGGCCAACTGTCCTATCAAGAATTATCTTGAGCTCACGGTTCGTCACTTCCGCTTGACCATTAGCTTGAGGATGGTAAGCCGTGGACATACGGTGGGTGACGCCAAAGTGTTTGCACACCCGGTCGAAATGTCCATGGAAATGGGTACCCCTATCACTTATGATAAAGCGTGGTGAACCAAAACGCGTGAAAAGACGGGTAAGGAAATGACCCACCACTCTTGAATTGCTAGTGGGTAAAGCTTCAGCTTCAGCCCACTTAGAGACATAATCAACGGATACAAGAATGTACTTGTTTCCGTTGGAGGGTGTGAACGGACCCATGAAATCAATTCCCCAAACATCAAAGATCTCAACAGTTAAAGAAACAATTTGGGGCATCTCATTACGGTTAGAGATGTTACCTGATCACTGGCACGCATCACAACGACGAGCAAAGACGTCACAATCACTAAAGATTGAAGGCCAATAAAAACCTGTTTCGAGTTCCTTTCTTGCAGTGCGGTTGCCTCCGAAGTGTCCTCCGAACTGTCCTTCATGGCATTTACGCATAATGTCAGCTGCTTTCGATGTAAGAGACACATCTTCGGATCATTCCGTCAATGCTGATGCAGTATAAGAAGGGCTCATCCCAGAAGTATGACTTGGCTTCTTTAAAGAGCTTCTTGCGTGCATTGAAATCCAACTTAGGAGGTACAATGCCGTAAGAGAGATAATTAGCCAGGGTTGCATACCATGGTTCTTTCGAGTCGGCTGCATTACTCAGATCTTGAGCGTGAGGGATTGCCCAGGGCTCGATAGCTATGTTGTTAACCTGTTCATACGTTTCAATACGCAACAGCTCGTCAGGGAAAGAATCATTGATAGGAGTAGTCGATTTACCTGTTTGTGATTCCTCCAGTCGGGAAAGATGATCCGCTGCTAAGTTCTCTGCTCCCTTCTTGTCTTTAATTTCTATGTCAAACTCTTGGAGAAGAAGGATCCATCGGATGAGACGTGGCTTCGAGTCCTGCTTGGCTAGTAGATGGCGCAGGGCAGCATGATCTGTGTAGACAATGGTATGTGAAAGAACCAAGTACTGTCTGAATTTATCAAAGGAGAAAACGATAGCCAGGAGCTCCTTCTCTGTAGTGGTGTAGTTCCTCTGAGCATCGTTGAGCTTCTTGCTAGCAAAGTAGATAGGATGAAATATCTTCTCCTTTCTCTGACCAAGAACCGCGCCAACTGCGAAGTCGCTAGCATCGCACATAATCTCAAATGGAAGATTCCAATCTGGTGCTGTAAGGATCGGTGCGGTGGTGAGTTGAGTCTTCAAAGTTTCAAAGGCTTCAAGATAAGCTTTATCAAAAACGAAAGGAACATCTTTCTCATGAAGCTTCGTCATTGGAAGAGTGATCTTGGAGAAATCTCTGATGAATCTTCGGTAGAACCCAGCATGACCGAGGAAACTTCAAACTGTCTGAACTGAGGATGGCGGCGGCAAGCTGGCGATGGTTTCCAGCTTGGTACGATCAACTTCTATACCGGTCTTAGAGATCCTATGGCCCAGAACAATTCCTTCGGTAACCATGAAGTGACATTTCTCCCAACTAAGAGCCATGTTGGTCTCCTCACAACGAACTAGCACCTTGTCCAGATTGACCAGGCACTTTGAAAATGAATCTCCATAGACGGAGAAGTCGTCCATGAATACCTCCAGTACATTCTCTACCAGATCTCCAAATATAGCCAGCATGCATCTCTGAAAAGTGGCAGGAGCATTACATAAACCAAAAGGAATGTGACGATAAGCAAACGTACCAAACGGGCAGGTGAAGGTCGTCTTCTCTTGGTCATCAAGCTCGATAGGGATTTGGAAGTAACCGGACATCCCATCTAAGAAGCAATAGTAGTCATGACCAGCCAATCGTTCAAGCATCTGATCAATGAACGGCAGTGGAAAGTGATCCTTCTTGGTGGCATCATTGAGTCGTCGATAATCGATACAGACTCTCCATCCGGTAACTGTGCGAGTCGGGATGAGCTCACCCTTTGGATTAGGGATGACGGTGATTCCTCCTTTCTTCGGAACGACTTGAGTCGGACTGACCCAAGGACTGTCGGCAATAGGATAGATGATACTGGCGTCCAAAAGCTTAAGGACTTCTTACTTCACAACTTCCTGCATCATAGGGTTAAGTCGTCGTTGCGGTAGTCTAACTGGTTTGAATTCTTCATCAACGACTATCCGATGTTGGCAGAAGGTTTCAGAGATGCCTCTGATGTCAGCCAACTACCAGGCAATAGCTCGGACATGCTTCTTGAGTAGCCCGATTAGTTGCTATTTCTGCTCGGGAGATAGGTTCGAATTGATGATAACAGGCAGCTGGCATTCCTTCCCCAGGAATGCATACTCTAGATGGTCAGGGAGCTCCTTCAAGTCGAGTTCTGGCGGATTCTCATATGAAGTAGTGATCCGACTTGATGCTGGCTCAATATGTGTAGGCGCATGAATGGGTGTGAATTTCGCCTTCTGCTCGTCTAACTCATCTTGCCATAGGCGCTGCTCTGGGTCTTCTAGTGCACTGTCAATTCCTGAAATCAAACACAACTCTAGTGGATCACTAGATAAGGCATTAGTAAGTTGGCCGAGGCCAACTCTAGGGGATCAACAGTATAACATTTATTATCTTGGGCAACAGAATATCTCATGCTATCTTTAATGCGAAATGCAACACTCTCTTGTCCTACACTTAGAGTTAACATGCCTTGTTTGCAGTTAATATTTGCGCCAGCAGTAGTTAAGAAAGGTCGACCTAGGATAAGTGTTTCGTCTAACTCACGGGTATCTAGAACAACAAAATCTGCAATTATAGTAAACGGACCACAACAAACAGCTACATCTTCTATTATACCCCTAGGTAGTTTGACAGACCTATCGGCTAACACGAGATGCAAAGTAATCGGTTTAATTGCCCTAGGTTCAGCTTTTCATATAGATAAATATGCATAACATTAATAGAAGCGCCAGAATCAGCCAGACTACGATCAATTTTAATACCATTAATGATGCACGGTAATGTAAAAGGACCGGGATCAGAACACTTAGCTGGAGGTGGTGGCGGTTGTCTTATGGGAGATGGCGCACCGAAGAGAGAGGCGCATTCATTAGTGAGCGTGACAGAGTATGCCTCTCCGTTCTTCACTTTCTTCATGAGATCCTTAAAGAACTTCCCAAGCGGTGGTATGATCTCCACAGCTTCAGTTACTGGGATTTTGATCTATGCAGTCTTAAGAACATTGTACCACCTCTTGTACTGAGTATCGTGATCCTTAGCCTTGCTCATTGCAGCTTTTGGGAAGGGGATCTGAGGTATGTATGGCGCCAAGACGGGCTCAGGAGCTGTCTTGGGAGGAGGGGTTGGTGTTGCTTCCTCTTCTTCTGTTATATCTTCAATTTCTGGCATATCCATGGCAGCACTGGTATCGGGTATCATGTCAGGTTCTGGAGCCTTTGGATCAGTTGTTTGCTTGCCGCTCCTGGTGGTAATAGCTTGAGCGTGTTCGCTCTTTGCACCGGAGTCTGCTTGAAATGCTGCTGGATTGAGGAGAGGATTGCTAGTAAAAAGTCTTGTCATATTGCTTATAGCATCCTCTATCCTCTGGCTCTGAGCTCTCTGTCCTTGATTGAGTGCGGCTTGAGCTTTTAATTGAATGTCGTGGTCGTCGAGTCTGCTCATGATCTGATCGAAGACAGACAAAGAATACATCTCAGGTAGGGAAAACAGAGAAGAACTGCAAAACCTAATTTTGACAACTCCTTGCAGCTTCAATCTGCTGGATCTTCAACTCCTAGCACTGGCTCTCCGAGATGGATGGATGGCGTCATGATCTGTTCCTGGCTCCTCGAACTCTATCCACTTGTTCTCTCCCTCTCTCAGTCTTGGGATTTTTCATCCAGTGTAAATTGTGTGTGTTAATTTAGCCGCCGCTTTTGTATTTAAACCTAACCGAGCGACTGCTGATTTTTGCTTGAATTTTCGCCAAAAATACAAGGAGATTTTTGGCGAAAACATCTGTTGAAAAGTCGACTTGATTCGTCTGTTTCTTCCGGCTGAAATGGCTTAGGGTTTTCGGCGAAAATCCCAAGATTTTCGTCGAAAACTTCTTCTTGATCGGGAGAGTGGATTCCTTCTTGCATTTTCGGCGAAAACTCAAGGGTATTTTCGCCAAAAATATGTGTGAAAAATAGAGCAGGAATTCCTTTGAGTTGAATGACTTTTCTGGTTGATTCGGGTGTGATTCCTCGGGGTTCCAGTGTCTTAGACACGTCCTTGGCTACCGTATTTGATGGCGAACACCCGTGCTAACACGAAAATACTAGAAAACCATCAAATAGACCCGAAATGGGCCAAGGTAACACAAAAGGCATGAGATGGATCGGTTTAGTGAATATTCACTATTCTACCCTAAAAACCGTGTCTTAAGCAATGAAATGTCGCTTTAATGAGGCTGATAATCACGTCAATTCGAGTGTCATCATCAACCCTTTAATCTTTCTGTCTTTTATTTTGCTTTGTTTATTAGATTAGAAGTCCAACTATTCAACCAATTAGGAGCTTCTGATCTGTTTGCAATAACTAGCAACCTGTTTGTTTTTTAGTGGCTTTCTCATACTTTGAATGAGTTAAAACTTGCATGAGACCTATTCAAGACCACACGATAACACAAGTACTAGGATGATAGATGACCTAGAATTGCTACTTAAGCCAGAAGCCATCCCGACATTAATCCCTCTAGGTGTAAACCCTTGTGGTTGGCCTATTCTTTCGGTTCGATATTACATTGCAGCCATTTCCCATGTTTTTGTTCACCCTACTGATCCCATGTGGTAGTATCTTGAGATTAGCTAACCGAAAGTCAAAATCTGTGGTGACTTTCCCAATAGCAAGAATTTGGTTGTCTTAGCTAGTATGTCCGTACGTATAAACCCCTCTAAGCAACGAAAAAATTTGCACGAGAAAAATATAGAAGAAAAAAACATTATGCTAAAAAGAAAATATGTTTAGAGCGAAAAATGAGTAGGAATTTCAATGTCTTCTTCTCGCTACAAATGGAAGAAGAGAAAAAAAATGATAATTCAAAAAAAAATTGAAAGAAAGAAAACGTGTAGTTGCTTGAGGGTATCTTAAGACGAGCACACATTATTCCATTCCGAGCCTTGTTAGATGGAAGGACTCCATAGGTCTAGATTTGAGGGAGGTTAGTTGATTGCTACACCGCACCATACCCTTCATCATCATTCATCCCTTCATCCATCCATCATAAGCTTTTTTATTATAGGATAGTTACGGTCCCTTGCAATTTCTTTTGAATAGTTTCTCGTGTTGTCACCGTGATGGAGATTGTGGTCGAAATGCAAACCTATGACAGAATTCGGTTGAGAAAGTGATTGTGAGCATAAACACGTCCCTAAACACAGTGTGTAAGAGTTCCCCATTTTACTAAATATTTTCTGTGTGAGGAAGTCTGTCGGTTCTGTCGGCATTGTGCATGATGATTGCTACTTGTTGTGTGCAGAGATTAGTGAGACCGGTTTGTTTGGTTGATGTGTCTGCATGTGTAGGTTAATTGTTCTAAGTGTAACAGTGTAAATTTCATTGTTAGGAATTGAATCTCGATTTAACTAACCTCGTTACTTGTGGACTTCAGTGTGTTCTGAATTCAATTTGCTGGGGACAAGCAAAAGCTTAAGTGTGGGTGATTTGATGACACTTGAAATATCGTGTTTATTTGCCCCAGTTAAGCGACATTTCATTGATTGTAGCATGTTTTGGGGATAGTTTAGTGGATTTATATTCATTTACATTATTTCTTACCGTATTGGTTACCTTGGCCCGTTTCGGGTCTATTCGATGTGTTTTCTAGTGTTTCTTTGAGTTCACAGGTTTTTGCCATCAAATAAGTAGTCGTCGGACGTGTTCGAGAAGCAATAAAACCTCAAGAAGTGACCCGGAACCATCAAAGAAGTAAAATGAATCAAAGAAGTGCATAAATCTTCCCAACACTGAAGTTCTCGGTGAGAACTTCCATATTCTCGTTGAGAAGTTGTTCACAAATCAGTCCAAATGCTCGTTGAAATTGTTCAGCAGTTTATGAAGAAGTTCTCGGGGAGAAGTTCTCACCGAGAACATTGTGAAGGGAATCGTTCGACAGGATTTCTGAAAAATATTACAAAGAAATTCTTGGTGAGAACTTGAGCATTCTTGCCGAGAACTTGGGCAAATTCGGGTCAGAATTGGAAAATCCCCTATTTAAGGATCCCTTCAGCCCCAACTTGATATATTCGATTTTTCAAACTTTCCACACACTAGAGGAGATAGGTTAGAGTATTTCTGAAGTTCTCTGAGAGATTATTACACAATATGTTCATCCCGGAGGTGCTCGGAGCTAGGAGTTGAAGAGTTTCTCGAGATCGAAGCTACACAGAATCGTCAGAATTAGGTTTTACAGTCTTTCTCTGTTCTTCCTTCTTAAGATGAATTCTATTCTTGTTTTTTATTCTCTTATCTCAAATATGAGTAGCTAAGCTTATTGAGCTTAGATTAGATGAACCCTAAGTGACCTAGGGCTTTAAAGCGGTCACAGATCGGTGGTAATTAGATCTTAATTCAGACAGTTTTTATTCTTATTGATTTGTTGTTCATTTATGTTTCTTTTCTAGCTTGATCACCTAGATTAGATTCTTGTTAAAATAAGGATAGTTGGTGAACGTCTGCCTTGTTTTATAACTTCAAATCAATTAATTAACCTATTCAATGAATCATTCCTCTAGTAGGAACCGTTTGGGGTTAATCCGTTTCAAGAATAGCTCACTAAAATCAATCAGGTGCACCAGTCAATTATCTGTCGCAGAAGCGAACGCACGGACGAATATTCGATCTTGGTAGCTAGTTCAATAGTAGCGAATGTTCGTGGACTTAGACCTAAGGACAAGGAGCTGTGACAGTGAATAAGAATTGAATGAATTAGGATTGAAAACTTGTCGGTTTTGTGATCTCCAATGCCTTGGTAATCTTAGGGGGATTCGAGTCTAAGCTTTTGTTTGTCAATTGAAATGAACCCAATTAATCAATCTGTTTCTTAATTCAAACTCATTTTCCCTTGCATAATAGGTTAGAAAGTCATGGAACTCACACCACGCAACTTGATTTAAACCCGAATACTTGTTAACTTCTTTGAGTAAATGATTGGAAGAAACCCCTTGGAATACGATCTATCCTACTTCCGTGGAATAGTTATTTGATACCCTGTTATGTAGTTTATCATCTATTAATGTCAGACCGATACTGGGCACCGAACCAGCAACGACCTGGCTGAGTCTGATACTAATGCTGGTCCGAGAGACTAATGTTGGACAGCCGCCAGCCAATGTTGGGCCGTCACCAACCAATGGTAGGCCGCAACAAGCCCACTGCGGGAACACGATGTTGACCGAGAGACTAAATCCAAGACGCACACAAGGATTGTTTAGCAGCTGACCGAGAACCTAAACATTCCTTGTCCAATAAAGAATGTGAATGTAGGGCATTGAGCTTTTAATGTCAGGCGCCAGATTAGGGTTTTTATTGAGACTTTTCAGATTTTTTTCTTTTAGGATTCGGTTGTTTTCCCCTTTTCAAAGAGGATTTTATTATTTTACTATTTTTAGAAGTATTTTCGTAGAAGAACATGAAGAAGCCCTTGGCTGAACCTACTCCTATCAATAGAGCCTTTGTACAAGTTCCTCATTGATAATAAATTAATTTCAGCTTTTAGGTTTGTAAATTAATTTTCGTCGAAGGACATTAAGAAATCCGTGAGGGCTCAAGGCCATCACCATTGACTTCATGAACACCATTCATCTTGATACTTCGGGTTCCTAGCTCATTATAGCTAATTGGTGCAAGTTAGATTTCATACAGTTTTGAGGATTTTATTCGATCGCCTTGTCGTCGAGCATTTGGTATAGGGTCACGACCCACAATTGTCATTGTTTCATATAAGTTTGGTATCAGAGCATTGGTTTAAATCTCAGACTACGTATCTTGTACTTTAGTTTTCATAGAAAATTTTCGAAAACCCCAAAATAGTTTCATCTTTGTGTTCAGTTTCTTTGTTATCCTTTGTCTCAATTTGTTAATTGTTTGTAGGTGGAAAAAGCTAGTAACAATAGAAAATTTCATATATATATATATATATTCAATCAAAAAAATTGATGAGGTCACAAAAGAAAATTTTTTACTCAACCAAAGCCTAGGTCACCTCACCTTTCTCGCGAGGTTCCTTAGTTTGGCTTACTCATTAGGAAAAAAGTGCTCGAGGGTGGTTGAGGTGTACGTTCGTCGAAGGTCAAACAGTCAAACACTCACAAAGTCAAACAAGGCTCAAGTCAATTAAAGTCAAGACTCAAGCATGTGCTCAAAGAGCATGAAAAAGGGAGTCAACAATTCAATCAAAACGAGCACGAATACAAACACGAGGTGAATGAAATGAAGGACAAGCAAGGGTCAAGCAAGTTTCCCTAAGGGATCATGAATCAAGAAGTACACAAACTAGGAATATCAAGTCAAAACAAGCACAAGATGGGATCTTTCGACATTTAAACCAACACGTATCCTGTGGCTCTCTGAAGACTATTATAACCAAGCATAGACACCAATCAATTGGACTTTCGCCTCAGAACTGACTAAATGTATATGCACACCAAGGGTTCAATGAAATGCCTATGGGATTTTCAATCTAGAAAGACCTAGTAAATATCCCTTTTTCGAGCGAAAATGCAAATTAAGTACAAATCCATGGTAATCGATGATATGAAAGCCCTCTCGGATCAATCCATACCAAATGGAAATCTGATCATGCATCTTAAAGGCTTTCGGACTTCGTCTTGATGATTCTATGAAGGTAAGAGTGATGGATGATGAAGGGATAATGATTTGGGGGCTCTGAGATGGTTTTACAGGTGCTGGATGTCATTGGTGTTCGTCAAAATTGAGCCGGGAACAAAATTGATGCTCACTTACAAGTTACCCGAATTGGGGTATTTAAGCATCAGTGGTTGACACACTATTGCTGTGCTAGTGGCACGCATGACTAAAGTTCACGGCGCGCACGTCGGTCACACGACCTCTATGCGCCTAGTCCACTGTTTCTTGGGTCACCGTACACTCAACCGTAGTACAGTGGCTCCTATGGTGAGCTTGAGCAGTCCTCTTTGGTCAAACTTTGATATCTTGAGCATTCAAATTTCGATTTGATCGTAGTTCGAACCAGTGTTCCGTGCTTCTGTGCTCTACATGGCCTGAAAACTAATAAAAATACCTCAGGAAACGTGAAAATGTACTCTAAGGGTCCCAAGAGGCTATTTATGACCAATTATCATGAATTTGACCAAAACAACTTAATAGACGACAAAAGCACTCACAAACCATGCAAGAATGTATCAATTATGAGGCATAAAATGATATATTTTTCGAGTCATCAAATCACCCCATGCTTGAATGTTTTTTATTCTCATGTAAAGACTCAAAACAATAATGCACCTACGCAAGAATGTGCAATCAAGAACATCATGAGTTATAGAATGATGTGAACGGTGTCTGAAATCTTAGTGAATCAGGATATTAAGCTCGATCACGCACTTTAAACCAAACATCTTCCTACTAGTAGTAGACAAACTAGATTTAGTTGAGCTAATGATTACCGACTTTGAAAAAGGCAAGACAATACAACCTCCCATACATTTACTCTAGGACGCAACCCGACACTCTCAAGATAAGGGGAAAAAAATTAGAATGACGATTTTTTCATTTCTTTTCTTTCCTTTTCATTTCTTTATTTGGTCGGTACGGTTGTGGATACCACCATCTATGGAGCAGCCGGAAACCTTTGGATTTCCGCATTATCCTAGAAACTCACCATGATCGTGAGTAGGTTGAGAAGAAGAATATCACAGTGAAACTTCTGTTTGGGACTAAGCAATGGGCGGGCACATATGCCAGCTCATCAATGACCCACAACTGACACATTAACTTTGATTGAATAACTTTATGAAAAAGCACACTTTTAGGAATCCCTTATCTAGACTGGACATGACATCAAACTAGGGAATTAGATAGGTGGTTAGACTAAGTCTTTCGCAAATCTAAGTCAATCGTTCATTAAATCAACTAAAGCAAGTCCCTAGACTACTATAAGGATGAAAGATTGGGTGATGGTCATGTCGCAGTTCTCACACACTCACTAAGAAAAAGAAACCACATCATTCTCATCAAACAATTAAAGACAAGGACACTTTACGAGGAATATAGAGTCTAAACCACGAGGGGAAATGAGAAATTAGTGATAGAATGAAAAAATGACACAATCATCACCCATTTTAATTAAAATCACAGCAACAATCAAACCCAAACATGCAATATGTAACATCCCAACCTTGTCTGACAAGATACTGCCCGCTTTGGGCCTAAGCCCTCACGAATTTTGCAAGACATGGCTCAAAGTATTGCTGCCTTTAATGCAAGACTAGATGGAGATCTGAATGGTGATGTCAACCAACGATTGATAAGGAATGACTAAGAGGTCGATGATGAGATCAGTACCTTAAAGCTCATGGTACCGAAGTTCGCTGGAAATGGTAAATGCTTCGATGCCCCTACTAAAAGTGGGGGTACCAGTTACTCCCATTGATGTTTGTGCTGTCTAGAGTGGTATTTTCATTGAACTAATCATTTATATCAGTAGATTTAATCTTAATAAGTCTAAATTGAGGTTAGTTACAATTTTTAGTCATCATAGTATAAGACTATACCTAATGTTCTTCAGGTTTCTTTCTACAACTGCATCTTTTCCCAATATGATAGATCATTATCTCTACTAAATTAGTTTTTCGTTCAAATCGCCCTATCTATCCTTTAACAACATATAGATTCTAAAACTCGAAAAAAAAAGATATTAAAAGCATGTTTATCTATCAAAACATCACTACAAGAAAATATCATATTAGTCACGGTTTTTAGGGCCCATTAGTCACGGTTTTAACCGTGACTAAATAGTCACGATTTTTCTATAAACCGTGACAAAGGATTAGTCACGGTACTACAATGAACTGTGACTAACCTTTGTCACGGTTTATATGAAAAACTGTGACAAAATTGGTCACGGTTTTCCTATAAACCGTGACTAACCTTAGTCACGGTTTTCGTATAAACCGTGATAAAGGTTAGTCACCAAATTGTAAGCTATAAACTTTCCACTGACTAAATTTGTAATTTCCACGAATTCCAGAACCAGACCCTCAAATTATTCCGTTACGCAAACTAATTCATAAACTTATAAAGTTAACAAAAGGTCCCAATTTTATTTCTTCTGTTATTCAATTCACTCACTACAGTTTTTTAGTTATGCAACTTGGTCCAGAAAATTCATTAGTTAACAAATCAGTCCTTGTTTTCTTCGGTGACTCTTTCGTCGTCGGTGAGTGTCGAATTCCAACGGAGCTAAGCTCCCTCGATCTGGTGAATGGTGAACGGTGAACGGTGAACGGTGAGCCTTGGTGTTTTCAGATCTGGTTTCGAATCTCCTCCTATGGGTTCAGAACTAGTGAACCGTGGTGAAGGGAGAGGTGGCGATTTAGTTGTAGTGGTGGTGGGAAGTCGGAGTTGTGGTTTATGGATCTCGTCGGGATCTGGAGGTGGGGAGGGATCTGGGTTTAGGGATCTTGTCGGAAGTCAAAGTCTAGAGGTGCGGAGGGATCGTCGGCGGCGTGGTGTTGGAGGAAGAAGAAGGCGGCGTGGTCAAATGAAGATTAGGGAGAAGAAAGACAGCAGGGAGAAATCGGAAGGAGATAATAGAGGAGAGGGATAACTGGGAAGAGAAGAAGAAGAAATCGGAGGAATAGAATAGAGGGCCGCTGGCGGTGGTCAAAGAGAAGAAGAAGAAGGAAAGAAAGAGCTTGCTCCGATTTCCATTGATTGGTCGAAGAGAAGAAGAGAATAAAGAGATTTTGATTGGTTGGAAAGAAGGAAAGAGAGAGGGATTTTGATTGGCTGAAAAGAAGGAACGAGAAAGAGATAAGATGGGAATTGATTGGCTAATTGGTATTGGCACGGATTGCCAGCCTGGAAGAGAGAGATGGAGCCAAAAAAATTAGTCACGGTTTTGTAAAAACCGTGACTAAATTGGTCACGGTTTCTGAAAACCGGGACTAATTATTCACGGTTCACAAGAAACCATGACTAAAAATCCATGACAAATGTTGTATTTTCTTGTAGTGCATCAGTGGGGTAACCGATACCCCCACTTTTAGTGGGGGCACCGAAGTGTTTGAGCCCCCACTAAAAGTGGGGGTACCGGTTACCCTCACTGATGTTTTTGCTATCTAGAGTGGTAGTTTCATTGAACCAAACTTTAAATCAATAGGTTTAATCTTAATAAGTCTAAATTAATCTTGGATGAAATTTTTATTCATCATAGTATAAGATTACACTTGATGTTCTTCAGGTTGCCTTCTACCGCTGCATTTTCTTCCGATATGATATATAATCATCTCTACCAAATTAGTTTTTTTTCAAATTGTCATATATATCATTTAATGACATGTAGATTCTTATCCTAAAAAAAGATATTTTAAGCATGGTTACCCATCAAAACGTCAGTGTTGGTGTGATTCCAACCCATGACCTCCTCCTCTCAAGATCAAACCCCCACCACTACACCTTAAAACGCATCATGTCAGTTAAAGTTGAACTATTCCATATTGACCATGGATCTCTCCCCGTGCTTTATCGATGTGGGATTTTCCTAGGATGTCACATACACCCACCTCAGGGACTCAATGTCCTCATTGAGGTTTGCCCCGCCATCATTGAAGAGGGACGCGAACCAGGCTCTGATACCACTTGTAAAATCCCAACCTTTCCTGAAAAGATATTGTCTACTTTAGGCCTAAGCCCTCACAGATTTCTTTTTGGGTATTGGTGGGATTCAAACCCATGACCTCCTCCTCTCAAGATGAAATCCCCACCACTACACCCCAAAACGCATCATGTCAGTTAAGGTTGAACTATTCAATATAGCCCAAGGGGGATCTACTATTGTGAGGACCCTTTAAGAGTCCTTATATAAGGACACTGTTTACAGCCGTTGGATGATGATCCTAATCTAACCGCGGGGAACCAGGTATGGACATAAGGGGGAAATGGGATAATTAATTTAAAGTGGAACCAAAATGAGAACTAAAAAAAGTCGTACCAATACCATAATACCCATTTCATATTAATCATTGGAGCTCTATTATATAAATTAAGAGGGTAGATTAGTGTCCTTATATAAGGACACTTGAGAAGTCCTCATATTAGTAATTGCCAGCGCATGGATCTCTCCCGGTGCTTTGTCGATGTGGGATTTTCCTAGGATGTCACACAATACCCCACCCCACACTTAAACAAGCCAATGTCCTCATTGGATGAGCAAAAATTCAGGGTGAAGGTAGAGAGTAGGGAAGACGTTACCGAGAAATGATGAGGCTCTCACGAAGAGAAATCTAGAAGGACCAAAATTCCGCTAAAAAAGAAAGAATTTTCCAAAAGCTCTTGAAGTTCCATTCCCATTTAGTACCTTTTTCATCCACATAAAACTATACACAAGAGCATCCACGATAATCATCATAGTATATTCATCCAAGTTCAGAGAAAAAGAACAAAACAAAACAAAGTCTTAAATAGAAAGTAAAGGCATAAAAGTAAATGATAAATGGAGGAGGGTGTGAACCCCCCTCGGGTTGAGCTGAAGCTCTGGAGGATTAGGCATCATCTGGTGCTCCTGGAAGTACCCTAAGACCTCAGGCGCTTCCTACTCCTTGTTGCCCTCGGTCTCCTCTACTATTGAGGTATGTCTATCTGGAAGTGTCGGAGGAGGGCATCATCCATGCTTGTGCGAATGCCAGCAACATTCGTCTCAAGTTGTCCTAAACGCACCTCTACTCTGCCAGTCCTGGAACTCCGTCCTCGCTCATGTATCCTCGATCTACCAAGTCCTTCTTCAGGGTCAAAATGTAGCTTGGAGGAGGGATCTTTGGCGTTGAGAGGTATCTTGATCTTGGCTTTAGCAAGTGCCCTCTTGTCGATCACCGCATGCTGGATGTGAGAAGGTACGTCTCTACCACCGAACTGACCAAAAAGGTCAAGGAAAGCTAGCAGCCTCCCTACAAATCCTACTCCGACCAGGTACTCCTTCATGGATGGCTTTGAGTTCCTGAAAATGTCGGTCATAAGAGTTGTGGGGTGGAGCTTCACTTCATGGTAGACAACTCTCTCAATGTCCAGATCGGTGGGGTTATAGCGGTGATCACTATCATTGTGACTAGTGAGTGTGTCGAAGCATACACTATTGTGGATGAACTTGTGTGCATGTGATACCTCACTCATGAGGCATACGCTTCTCTCTTGGGGAAAGCAAGAGCCCCTCCCTTAGTCAGGTACTTCCACACTACAATATGGTCGTCTTCAAGATCCTCGAGGTTAGCAAAACTCTCGGATGTGGGCCAGAAAACTTCTACTCCCTCAAGTGCTTCTGCGGTGGAAAGTCCCATCTCGATTATACACTCGTCAAAGCTCCAATCAACGTGCTTACTCCCTAAAAAGAACTAGATCCGAGTGCAACACATACTAATCTGAGCAAAAGATGCAATCTTACATACTAGAGATCATATGCAAAAAGTGTGTGGCATGAAAAAAGTCACAATTCAGTGGCATTAGGCAAAATTAAGAACATAGACCATAAGCATCAACAATTTAGTCTCATGCATCATAGCCAAAGAAATCATCATGCCAAGGCAATTAGAAGGCAAGAAAACATGTTTCAAGTCATCATCATTAAGAAATGGCATCATCAATAAAAGTGAGGTAAAAATCCAATTAGCATCAATTGTAACTTGGTTGCACAATTGAGCATCAATCCTAAAATTTCAACACATAAAGTAGGCACAAAACCATTAACATACTAACAATTCTAGAATAATTCTCATTCATTTTGTAAAAATCCATAGATAAACACTCTGAAGCACTTGAATTAGGCAATTAACCCAATCAATTAAGAACAACTAAGCATAGAGTTCAAGAATCGAGCCAAAAACAACCTTCCTAGTCTTCAATTTCACAAAAATCCCCGAAATTTGAAGAACAAAATCCCTACAATTCTCCTCAGTAACAATCATCAATCAACAAAGGCATAACCATAATCATACTCATAATCAATGACAATCAAAGCCAAGAAAAACTAAACAAGAGCAAACTAACTTCAAATTTCAAGCAAAAATCGTGGGTCAATGGAGGTGAGCTAAAAAAGTGGACTTATTTCTTCTTCCAATGATGGAGATGAGGGAAAAGCAAGCCAAAATCGTGGGTGATGGTAAGATAGTTTGGAGAGGATTGGTGGTGATTTATGGAGGAAAAAGTGGGAGGGAGAGTACGGAAGAAGAAGAGCTCCAAGGTTTGAAGGGAAAATGGGAGTTTAATTGAGTTGGGGGTGATGGATTTTGGGTAGGAAGGATGTATGAGTGAAGGGAGGATTAGGGTTCATGAATTGAGGGTTTAGGGAGAAGAGAGGAAGAAGAAGAAAAAATCGGCAAAGAGGGAAATAAGCAAAAAGATGCAAGATATTTCAAATTTAGGGAGTTGGATTTTCCGCCCAGGTCTTAGTGCGCACGCTGAGCTTGTTGGGTGAATTTCAAACCCTTTTAATATTTCAATGAAAATGATTTTTAATTACAAAATTCAATCTCGACGTCCCAACTTCGACCAAAAATAGCAATCAAAGACTCAAAGCAATCATCAATAATCTGAACATACAAAATTGACACCAAACAACGACGAAAAACTTCAAAATTTTCCCAAACGCAGAAATAATAAAAATTATCTTTATGTACAAAATGATTGGGATGCCTCCTGAGAGCGCTAAATTTCTCGTCGTTAGCACGATGGTACCTAGAACCATGTTCAAGGTACTTGATTAGAGGTCTTCGAGAGATCAAGCCTTGAGTTCCTCGTCATCTTCTTTCCGTTTCCTACCTGCAAATCCTTCTTCTTTCTCAAACTCTCCTCATTTTTCTTGAACTCTGATGCGCCCAATTATTAACATATTTATTCACTCATTATATGATATTTTTGTGATGATTTATCTCGTTTGGGTGATTTTAAGTGAGTTTGTTCCCCTTTCGGCCTTAGGGCCGTTTTACGTCATTTTGCACGTTTTTTATGGATTTTAGGTAATAACCGATGTTGGGGAATCAAACTGGGAGTGGAGCACTGAGTGACATGGAATTCTAGGCCCCTTTGAGTGATCCGGGTCGAGGGAAGAAGGCCCAACCATAAGGAAAGGACCGGTTTTGAAGAAAACTAAAAAAGCTCCCCAGACGAGAAAAATTTGCCTTTTTCAACAAGGAAAAGGTTTTAGATGGTATAATTAGACCTTTTGAGACATAATTAATTCAACATTCAATTTTCGGAGAAGATCCACGACTTGGAGAGAGTTTAGAGCATATTTTGGAGTCTCGGAACACGCTCGGAGCCAAGGATTTGATGATTTTCAAGATCGAAGTTGCTCGGAATCATCAAAATTAGGTTTTACAGTTTCTCTCTATTCTTCCTTTCTAAGATGAATTCTTTTGTAATTTTTGGATCTTGTTTGTTGGAGATGAATAGCTAAACTTTTCTAGCTTAGATTAGATGAACCCTAAGTGACCCAGGGCTTTAAGGGGTTGTTTGTTCCCTAGAATTGGGGTGGCTGAATTGCCTAGAATTGGACCCCAGTTCTATGGGTTTGAGATTTGGGTGAAATGTATTGTTTGTTTTGCAAAAAAAGTGGGAGAATTGGCTAGAATTGAATTCTCTGGGTGGGCCCTCCAGAGAATTCAGACCCTCTTCGAATTCCCCACTGTCAAGGAGGGAATGTGCAGATTCTAGGGTGAATTGATGGTGATTTGTCAAAAATAACCTTTTTTAAGAGGGAGGTGGGGAATAAGTTGGGGTAATTTGGTCTTTGTCAAATTACTTAATTTTATTTGTTTTGATTTTTTTTATTTTTTTAATCCAAGAATCTCCCTAATTCACTCGTCCAAACGGTCTATTTTCGAAATAGACAAGAACCCCAATTCTCTAGCTATTCTAATTCTCTAGCTATTTCAATTCTCCCCGATCCAATTCTTGGCAACAAACGACCCCTAAAGATATCATGGATCGGTGGGAAGTATGATATTAATTCAGTCTTTTCTTGTTCATAATTGATTTGTTCTTTAATTTTGTTTCTTTTCTGGCTTGATCACCTAGATTAGATAAAGGATATTTGGCGAACGTCCGCCTTGTTCTAGAGCGTCAAATCAATTAGTTAACCTATTCAATGGAATCACTCCTCCAGTAGGAGACGTATAGGGTTAATCTGTTTCAAGAGTAGCTCATAGAATCAATTCAGGTGGACCAGTCAATTATCCATTGCAGAAGTGAACGCACAGACGGATAATTGATCTTGGTAGCTAGTTTAATAGTAGCGAACGTTCATGGACTTAGACCTAAGGGCAAGGAGCTACGACGGTGATTAATAACTGAATGAATTAAGTCTGAAACTTGCCGGTCTTTTGATTGCCAATGCCTTGGTGATCTTATGGGGATTCGAGTCTAACCTACCTTCTCATTAATTAAAACAAACCAAATCAATCAATCTATTAGCTTTTAGTTTTCTCTTTCCTTGCATGTTAGTAGTAGAAATTCATAGAACTCACACCACAACAACTTGTTTAAACCTGAATAGTTGCTAATTACTTCGAGTAAACGTTGAGAAGAAGCCCCGTGGAATACGATCTATCCTACTTTTGTAGGTAAGTTATTTGACCGCAGTTCTACAGTTTATCAAATTAAACTCTTCTTTCAAACTCCTTGGGAAGATAATATTCCTCAACATCCTTCGCTCCTACGCCTCTCAATGAGCTTCTCGTGCCTTGTGCTACTCCCGCAATCGTTCCTACCTCTTGAACCAACATAGAATGATGCGGAAGTGAGGTGGATTTTTTCAAATAATCTAGCAAAGTAGAAGTAACACCCATACCGAACCGACCCGGGTAAACTCATGGTTGAACCGGTTTGAGCATTACTCAAAAGAACATAAATGAAACGAACGGAAAATGACAAGAAGGACAATGCATTAACTCTTATTAAATGATCAAAATCCGAAAGAGGCCTCCATTAAAAACCGATAAAATTCGATGAACAAATAATCCAAAAACAACATCCCGAAAATAGGTATAAAACTCCCCAAAACAAATGTCAACTGAAACTGAAATAAATAACAAAGAATGTCAACTCTGAGTGGTCCGACAATCTTCACCTCATAGATAAGCTTGCCTGGATTTTCGAACTCGACGGAACACCTATCCAAACCTCACCAACTAGCGAAGAGGGGGGAATTAGTTTCCTATTGAAACTGAGTGAACCCACTAGGCTTAACTATGTGTTGTCCTAATCCAAATGAGCGGTTCCAAACTCCACACAAGACATCGACAGTGGAACCAAACCCGACCATTAACCAGATTTTAATATCCTAAAAGCAGTCTAGGTTATCACATAGGTTCAGTTCTCATTCACTTCCACAATTGATAACATCAGTGATAGCATAAACGATCCAGCATTCAACGACAGGCATAATTCTCAAAATAGTTCACAAACACCATCAATACACACATTCATGCACACGAACCACAAATCATTTCCAAGTGAGTTATTAAGGCGCGAAGGAGTTTTCCACACCACCACTGCCGGCCACCACATCAATCCGATGCATCCATTAATGATCCTTCCTCGAAGGAGAATACATTCTGACGCATCCATATAGGATCCTTCCACAAAGGAGAAAATCAACCAACCTTGGTAACCCGTCCAAGGGATTCACCCTAGTGAATCAGACTCAACTCAACCAATATCTCGAGTGGGGTAGTGTGGGCTCCTTCCGGTTCTACATTCATATTTACAGTAAAACCTCTTTATTTAATATAGTCGGGACCACATAAATTATTAATTTATAGTAGTTATTAATTAATCGATAAATTAATAATTATTAATTCAAAGAGGTTTTTTTTGTAATGTGTTTGTCATAAATGACTTTATAATTAATCGAATACATGTATGGTGACTTTATTAGTTTTGATAAACTTAATTTTAAGGTTCATTTTATTATTTTAATTACACAATTAATATATGGTGACCTTTAATATATTTTGATCAGACATTTAATATAATTAATCGAATATATGGTGACCTGATTACTTTAAATACTATAAAAAATTGTAAAATCATATTCAACAATGGCTTCTCATTTGAAAGGTGTCCAAAAGTCTATCATGACTGATCAAATACGTAAATAGTTATGTGAGTACAAGAGAGATCATCCTTGATGCACCCAAAAAGATTTAATTGAGGGAATTGACCAAACATTCCATTTGAAAGTTAGTCAAGGAACGATATCAAACACTCTTAAGCGATCATCGGAGTACCTATTGGTTGAATTAGATCAAGGAGGACCTTCCAAACGTCACAAGCCACCCAAATACCCGGAGATGGAGAAGATTATTTTTGAATGGTTTATTCAATATCAAGATCGAGTGAATATGACACATGATCTAATTTTGGAGTAGGCTAATGCGACATTAACACTCCTCAACCCCCAACATCCTGCAGAACATCATCATGAATTATACTTATTATTAATTTATAGAATTAAAAATTCATGTATTTATATAGGTTGGTTCTCAAAAATTATTATCTTATTATTTTATTAAATTTGCTCATTGTTTTACACTGGCCCAAGTCGGGGCCAAAAAAATTATTAATTTATACTAGATTATTAATTTACTGAGTATTAAATTATAGAGATTTTACCGTAGTCCACAACTCATACAGTTCAGATCACAAAACACTTCATCCACATCATCTCATAATTCCTCATTTCAGACATGTTACACAACTCATTAACACATTCACACAATAGGGTAATCACCTAGCTCACCGGCCACCCCCACCTGCAAGTACAGGGATAGCCATGTCATGAGCCGAGGAATTACCCACATGTTCCTCTTTCATAGGACAACCCCACATTGACAGGCCATCCTCCTACATCCACAATGACAATTCAAGATATCATACAACTTACAACCAATTCCCAATTCATCCTATCTCTCAATTCTACACCAATTCATTAGTCAGTTCATTTCATCCCAAATCCCCAATCACAGCAACAGTCAATGAATCAATCAGGATAACAATCACAGAATAGTTTACCTCTTTTACTCTCCATTTTCATGCAATCCCTAGCTTTCAACTAAGTTGAATTAGAACCCCTCACACTGTCCAATACTATCTAACAATGCTAAACCCTCGCCTGGAATAAAAGACGAGGCTCTAACGTCTTCTAGATTCCCAGAAGACGAGGCTCCAACTCCAAACTCGTAGCTCTAACCCTTCTCACTGACTGCGCCCTACACAAAAAAAACTATAAATCAAGATTAGTGATCTCTTCATCTCGTCGCTAGGAACGCGTTGGAGAAAATGGATCATTAAACAGACCCCTGTAGCTCCCGGAATCAACCTTAGAAGTTTGGTCGAAGTTGGTTCGTGAAAGGGAATTTCGTGGATAGAGAAAAGAGCTGGAAGTTGCTAAATCCTGTCAAAATCCATCTTTTATATTCAGGTCGAAACACACGGCGTGTTTCATAACACACGATGTATTTCACAGACACACGGCCGTGTGTTTCCTTGTGTCAATTTCGATGAACTTTGTTGGAATTAGAGCACGACCGTGTATCTCAGATACACAGTGTGTACCTTGAAGACACACAACACGTGTTCTTCACTGTACAACATACTCGTTTGTCAAAAGCTCCATTTTTCTTTGGAGATGGAGGAGAAACGACTACAAGAGTAGCCATCTCAAGGACGATCTCTTCCTCCCCTAACCGGAAGGTCATTCTCTCACTAAGCACATTAATAATGGCTCCAGTAGTAGCGATAAATGGTCGACCAAGAATAAGAGGAGTATTGAAATCCTCCTTCATGTTTAGCACAACAAAGTCAACCGGGAAGTAACAATTTTTAATTTTTACAAGGATAACAATTCCAAGAGGTTGCTTAACACTCTTGTAAGTTAAGTGAATATCCATGTAAGTAGGAGTCAACTCCGTCAATCCAATGCGTTTGCAAAGAGGATAGGGTGAGAAATTTGTACTAGCTCCTAGATCCGCAAGAGCCCTATCAGTGTAATGAGAACCAATAAAGATAGAAAAAAGAGAAACTCCTTAGATTCTCGCGCTTCTTAGAAACCCGCCTTTGGAGGAGTTGCGAGCAGTTCATACCAAGAGCCACGTCATCGACTCTTCCAAGTTCCTCCTTCTTGAGATAAAGCTTCTTCAAGTGGTCAGTGCTTGATGGTTTCTTGGCGATCTTATCCAAGAACTCCTTGTTGATGCGCACCTTCTCAAGCATCGCCACCACTTGATCCATCTCCTTGATCATTGAAAGAGGTAGCACCTTCTCAACAACTTCAACACTTTCCAACTCCACTCCTTCCTTCTCGAGTAATGTATCCTGAAAAAACTTAGTGTACGATAGAATTTTAGTAAGAAAAAGCAAGAACTGAGTCATGACCTCCTGTTTCTCAAGAACCTTGAGAAATGTCTAAAAAGATTTATCCTACGACTCATCCCTCACTCCATTGGGATATGGAATTGGTGGTACATAAGAAGGGACCACTGCTTCACCTTGGGGAATCTTCTTCATAGAAGGAGGAACCACCTTCCTTTCTACTTCTTGTACCAGATTTTCCTTTAAATGCTCTTGGCTTGGATAGCATTAGCCAAATCTCTCTGCTTCTTGGAGGTGTTGCATAGCTCAAGGAAATTCTCAATGTGCGCAGCTGGGCGCTCTTCAAGACTTCAATGATACGGACTATTAGAGACCATATTGATTAGATGCAGCTTCAACTCAAAATCACCAGCCGCAATTTGGGGTAGTACGATACTTCTCTTAGCTTCCCTCACCATCGGTTTGGTGAATTCGCCAACAATCTTCTTCCGTCTGCCATGTCAAAGAAAGGATTATCAAACTCTTCAGGATGTTGCATAAACAACAAAAGAAGAACCAAGAGTCAAAAGTATGCAATCTTTATCAACAACCACACGAAAAAACAAACAAAAGCAGGAAAAAAAGAGCTAAATAAATCAAAACATTCAGACCGAACAAAAGGGTCCCCAACAATAGCACCAAAATTTGGTAGGAGGAAAACCTCCTCACAAAGATACCTAGCTTTTGACCAGGGTCGTATTCTCGCGAGGTTCCCAGTTCAGCTTACTCATTAGGAAGGAAGTGCTAAGGGGGGTTGAGGTGTAGGTTCCTCGAAGGTTTGACTTGTTATTTCCTTTTCAGTTGACCTTGGATATTTTGGGGGATTTTTATGTACTTTTGAGGTTCTGTTGGATTTACGATTTTATTTTAAGATTGGATTGGATTGGCAGAGTTTTGGGGATTTCAATGGAGAGGTGGCCGATCCGGAGGTCGCAGAGTAGTGGCTTCAGGAGTGTGAGTACAAGTTCCTGCAGATGGGAGGGACTTGATGAGGGGCTGATGGTGAAGACAATGACCTTTCAGTTTAAGGGTCATGCACTGGATTGGTGGAAGTCTGATGTGATGTTATTTAGTGCATTTTAAGCCTTTGATTAGCCTAAGGTTCTCCCACGTTTGATCTCATTTTGCTATGATTTATATGCTTTTATTGAAGTTTTATGCAAAGTGCTATTTTGTTGTCCGGTTGCCACTTTGAGGCCAATTATGTGTCTATTGGAGCTGTTTTCTTTGCATTTTCAAGATTTGGATTGAAGTACTGGTGACAAGGAGCACGTAGGATCAAACGGGAGGTCAATCGGAGCTAAGACGGAGGAGATATGATCGTTGGAAAATTGAGAAAAATGCACCCTTCAACTGAAGAAGTTTTCGGCGAGAATTTCTAAAGTTCTCGACCAAAAACAGATTTACAGGAGAAGGCCGTTCGATTTATGAAGACATTTTCGGCGAAAATATTGTATAATTTTCACCAAAAATCTGTGAAGAATAGCCAAGCCGTTCTCAAAGACATTTTAGGCGAAAATCTTGTAGGATTTTCGCCGAAAATCCAGGGCAATTTCAGCGTACTATATAAAGAGAGAGAGATGGAAATTTTGGGGGAAGAACTCATAATTTCAGATTTCACACTTCATCAAAACCCTTTTCTCTCAACTTCTCAAATACTTTCTCCTCATCTCCAATCCACAACCCTAGAGCAAGGTGCAAATCAAAGTAGAGGAGCTTGGATTGAAGTCCACAACCTTGGAAGAGGAGCTTGCAAGAGGAGGATTGCCATGGTGTTCTTGGTGATCATCTTTCTTTCTCTTTCCTTCATTTCCTTGGCCATGTGTGGCTGATTTCTTAGGTTTCCTTGGATTGATAGATTAGTTGTGCTAGGATAGAGGTTGATTGTACAAATTTGCCATGATTGACCTTGGATTGTAAGAAGATGATCTCTAGACTTGTATTTAATTCCATTGATGGCTATGGCTTGATTGGTCTATTATTTGTGATGTAATGCATGAGAGTGCTTAGATTACATGGATTGTAGGTCTAGGGATTGAAGGGAGTGTGTTCTAAGAGATTAGATCATCTCAATTCAACCATAGTTGCATGATTTCTCACTTGTGCATTTTATCGAACACTTGGTGTGCATTAGGTTTTTCATTCAATTGAACTTTGATTAGTCTTTTGATGATTCTCTTAGTGTTAGGACATTGACATGAGAGTGTGGTGTCTAGCCTAGTGGTCATAGAGTCATAGGAAGGGTTTTGTAGCTTGCCATTTCATCAAACACCTTTAATGCATCCTTAGTCACTTAGCTTGAGAGCGAGAGCCTAGGTTGAGTGGTTCTAGGATAGGGATTTAGTGCGACGAGAGTGCATTGAGTCTATAGAAGGGATTTGCGTGGTCATTCGATTGCAACCTCGATCATGTTTGGCTTGTTTGTGCATGTGTTCCTCTTGAGCATGATGAAGCTATCTTTCCAAGTGAACCTCCTTTACCTTTGATTTGCACCGTTTTGTTTTGCTTTCTTGCTTAGCTTCCTTTATGTTTTTATTTCATTTTCAAACTAAAACCAATTTCAAAAGAATAGACCGTCCATGAACCGTGTGAGTATTAGCTATTGACAGAGCCCTCGTGGAATACGACCTTGATAGTTGTGAGTTAAATCTCGCACATCAAGTTTTTGGCGCCGTTGCCGGGGACTTTCTCAATCCTTTGAAAGCATTTAGTAGTGGACCGTTCTATTCACTTCCTTCCGTTTTAGTTTTGCTTCTTTGTTATTTGTTTTTGTGGCTTTGTTATCCCGCATTGTTGTACTAGTTGGTTGTGTTTGTTGTGCGTGTTTGTAGGCCCCTTCTTCACCTATCTAATTCATGGGAGCAAGGTTGCAAGTAAGATGAACTCGTGGAATGGAAGTAATGGTTATGATACCTGTCAATCACTACAAGAAAATGACATCCTAACAGCGGATTTTTAGTGATTCTAACAGCGGATAGGCCGTTGTTAGAAATCCTAACGGTGGTTGCATATCCGCTGTTAGGTTGACTAACGTAAGGTGAGCTAACAGCGGATATTCTGACCGCCGTTAAACCTAACAGCGGTTATTTCTAACAGCACTTAAAATCCGCCGTTAGAATTCCGATCAGATTTAAAAAAAATGCAGAAACCTGCATAGCAGGTTCTGCTTCTTCTTCTTCCTCCGATCTTCTCCTTTTTCTTCTTCTTCCTCCGATCTTCTTCTTCTTCTTCCTCCTCCTCCGAGCTTCTTTCTTCTTCTACTTTCTTCTCTTCTTTCTTCCTTTTCTTCTTCTTCTTTGTTCAACATAGTACCTGCAATCAAACATAAAATTTAAACCCCTAATCTCATATCAAAACTCTAGATTCAACCAAAACCAATAATTAAATGGAGATGAGTAACCTTTTCGACACATGTTCTTCTTCTGCCACCGCTGCTGGCCGGAGTCTGAGTGGATTCATCAGAGGCGGAGGAGGAGTTGAAAGAAGGAAGAAGAAGGGATTTGTTTTTGGGGAAAGAAGGAAGAAGAGGGGATTTGTTTTTGGGGAAAGAAGGAAGAAGAGGGGATTTATTTTTGGGGAAAGAAGAAGAAGAGGGATTCTTTTGGATCTGAAAAAGAAGGAAATAAGGATTGCCCACAAGTCATTGGCTAGGGATGGGCACACGGATTGCCACATCAGCAAAAACCTAACAGCGGATTACCTAACAGCGGTTAAATCCGCCGCTAGGTTTCCCCCCAAAAATTTTGATTTCCCGCTAAGGCGAGATATTTTGGCGCCCCTTGAATTAAACGACTAACAGCGGATTTCTAACAGCACTTTTTTTCCGCTGTTATTTAACAGCGGATTTTTAAAAATCCGTCGTTAGACTTTTATTCTAACAGCACCTTTTTGTCCGCCGTTAGAAAATTGATGTTAAAATGCAATTTTCTTATAGTGCAAGGGTGGAATCCTCTCCTAGCCCATACTATGGTCATCCTACTCCGTCCAACTACTACCAAGAAACTTGTGAGGAAGATAGCCAATGGTGGGGGCAAGAACAACAAGCTTCAACACCCATGTGGAATGAGCAATGTCCCTATCCATCTCCACCCTACCATCAAGTCTTGCCGGAGCATTATCAAGAGGATTTCACAAGTCGTGAACAACATTCTCAACCGCCTTCCATGCTAGAGGAGCTCTTTAAAATGGTTGAAGAAAGCAATCGTCCTCAAGAGGAGTTCACAAGCTATGAGCAACCCTTTCAACCTTCTTCTATGCTTGAGGGGCTCTTGAAAATGGTGAAGGAAGGTGAGCGTCCTCGAGAGGAGTTTGTAAGCTATGAGGAACCTTCTCCACCTCTTCCCACGCTTGAGGAAGCTTTGAAGATTGCGGATGACAATGCGAACCAACTTAATCGCTTAGCTCAAGGCATGACACTCATCAAGGAAGCTCTAGAGGATGAACAACATTCTCCACCTTCCTCCACAATTGAGGAGATGTTGCAAATGGCGGAAGATAATGCGGCTCGGTTGGATCATTTAACTCAAAGTGTGAAGCTCATCTCCGACACCTTTGAACCGGAAGTGCTAGTCATGGAAGAAGAAGAAGGTGAGTCTCCCCAAGAGGAATTTGTGAGTCATGAGAAACCTCTTCCACCTCATTTCATGCTAGAGATCTTGCAAATTGCGGAGGATAATGCAAACCGAGTTAACCGCTTATCCCAAAGCATAGAGCTCGTCACGAAGATTCTTGAGAATGAACGCCATCTCAATCATGTGGAGCAAGTTTATGATGATGAAGATGACATTTGTGAATCCGAAGAGCTTGACACGGAGGAAGATTTGGTAGTGGAGGAGGTTGAAGTGCATGTTTTTCCCATGGAAAAACCATGTGACAATGATGTGAGGATAGAAGAATCAAGGAGACTTGAGGATGATGACCCTTTAGAGGAGGTGAGAGATGATTTGGAGACGCTTCAAGAAGAGGTGGCACCGAGAGTGGAGCACGAAAGTGAACAACACCCTATTGTGGCCCCACCAAAGATTGTTAGTGCTCTTCAATCTTCTTGCTTGACCATGAAGTATTTGTGCCAAGAACCCAATGAGACATGCATCTCTACCCCTCCTAAGGTAACCGTGGAAGTGGAGCCACCTCTACTTGAACCGGAAGACTCCTTGAGTGGTATCACCAACATGGGGACGACGGAGCTCGATGGCATTCCCCTTTCATACATTCTTCCTCAAACTCCTAAACTCCATGGTAGAAGGCCTTGGCAAGGTAACAATTGGAACTCAAGCTTAGCTCATTGGTCATTCTACCATTTGCTTCTATCGCTACTTGGAGCTCAATCTTCATCATGGAAGAAGCTACTTGACATCAAAGAGGTACTAAGTTGGACACCATAACGCAGGTATCGTCGAGCTTAAGACGGTAACCAAGCGCTTCTTGGGAGGCATCCCATGTTATCTTTAATTTTTCGCTTTTAATTGTTATTTGAAGTTTTTGTGTTGTTTTAGTTTTTGAATAAGGTTTGACAATCAATTAGGATCACTCTTCACCAAGGATCATCATGGAACTCTTTCACCATTATTACCTCCTATACTCCTCTCTACCAACGCGGTAACTTCGTTCCACCTTACCCTCTCTCTCTTGATCATTGAGGACAATGCTCATGTTAGTCGTAGGGGAGTTTGTGGTTTGGTGTGATTATTTGTGGCAGAGATCTAAGGCTATGCTTTGATGAGTTGCATGATCTTGATTGAATGTCAAATTCCTCTATTGTAGAATCATTCGGTTCTTGACTTTTGGTGTTTGATTGGCTTCAAGCTTTCACAATGACGTTTAGACTGTCCTACTTAGAACCTATAACCAGCATGCTAGAGCTAATGTCAAATGAGTCTAGGCCAGAACAAAGATTTTTTATCACTCTTGTATGTTGGTTGATTGGTTTGATACGTGTTTTTGTACCACTCGATAACACCGGTCTAAGATGATGAAGGCAATCAGAATTTTCACCCCTTTTCCATGTTTTTCTTCAACTTTTTGATCCCTCGTGATTGTGGCTTGAGATTAGACGGAATCCAATTCGAAATCTTGTGTGGAAGTTGTAAAGGGCTAAGGATCAAGTGGTCAATGTCAAAAGAAAATGTTCAAAAGAAAAGAAAAGCTAAGCTAGGCAAGCTCGGCACCTAAGTGAAGTGTCGGGCTGAGCACTAGCAAAGGCAAAAGCTGTGAGCTAGGCAGGTTCAACACCTAAGTGAAGTGTTGGATCGAACACTAGTATGCAGTAAGAAAAAAAGAGAAGAAAAAAAGAAAAAAAAAGAGTTCTCAAATGTAGCCCTTGATCCTACGCCCGAGTTTGTAAAGTGCGGATCTAGAAGCGGATGAAGTCGAGTCGATAGCCACATCATGATCACTCATCACTCTCCTACCCCTGCCTTATCCGTTCCATTTCCTGAGTTCAAGTCCTTTTAATTAGAGTCGGTGTTGTCGTGGTCGGTTTTTCTGTATCCCAATTGACCACTACTTGAAGTGTGCAGATATTAGTGAGGTCTAGACTTGTTTGGTTGACGTTCTTGCATGTGTAGGTTAAGTTTGTTCGTGGAACAGTTTAAGCCAAATAGTCATCGTTTGAATCTCAATGTGACCGATCTTGTCATTTGTGAACTTGGATGTCTTCTAATTCGTTTCCTTGAGGACAAGCAAAGCTTAGTCGTAGGGGAATTTGATGTGATGTTATTTAGTGCATTTTAAGCCTTTGATTAGCCTAAGGTTCTCCCATGTTTCATCTCATTTTGCTATGATTTATATGCTTTTATTGAAGTTTTATGCAAAGTGCTATTTTGTTGTCCGGTTGCCACTTTGAGGCCAATTCTGTGTCTATTAGAGCTGTTTTCTTTGCATTTTCAGGATTTGACATTGAAGTACTGGTGACAAGGAGCACGTAGGATCAAACAGGAGGTCAATCGGAGCTAGGACGGAGGAGATATGATCGTTGGAAAATCGAGAAAAATGCACCCTTCAACTGAAGAAGTTTTCGGCGAGAATTTCTAAAGTTCTCGACCGAAAACAGATTTACAGGAGAAGGCCGTTCGATTTATGAAGACATTTTCGGTGAAAATATTGTATAATTTTCGCCAAAAATCTGTGAAGAAAAGCCAAGCCGTTCTCAAAGACATTTTCGGCGAAAATCTTGTAGGATTTTCGCCGAAAATCCAGGGCAATTTCAGCGTACTATATAAAGAGAGAGAGATGGAAATTTTGGGGGAAGAACTCATAATTTCAGATTTCACACTTCATCAAAACCCTTTTCTCTCAACTTCTCAAATACTTTCTCCTCATCTCCAATCCACAACCCTAGAGCAAGGTGCAAATCAAAGTAGAGGAGCTTGGATTGAATTCCACAACCTTGGAAGAGGAGCTTGCAAGAGGAGGATTGCCTTGGTGTTCTTGGTGATCATCTTTCTTTCTCTTTCCTTCATTTCCTTGGCCATGTGTGGCTGATTTCTTAGGTTTCCTTGGATTGATAGATTAGTTGTGCTAGGATAGAGGTTGATTGTACAAATTTGACATGATTGACCTTGGATTGTAAGAAGATGATCTCTAGACTTGTTGTCAATTCCATTGATGGCTATGGCTTGATTGGTCTATTATTTGTGATGTAATGCATGAGAGTGCTTAGATTACATGGATTGTAGGTCTAGGGATTGAAGGGAGTGTGTTCTAAGAGATTAGATCATCTCAATTCAACCATAGTTGCATGATTTCTCACTTGTGCATTTTATCGAACACTTGGTGTGCATTAGGTTTTTCATTCAATTGAACTTTGATTAGTCTTTTGATGATTCTCTTAGTGTTAGGACATTGACATGAGAGTGTGGTGTCTAGCCTAGTGGTCATAGAGTCATAAGAGAGGGTTTTGTAGCTTGGCATTTCATCAAACACCTTTAATGCATCCTTAGTCACTTAGCTTGAGAGCGAGAGCCTAGGTTGAGTGGTTCTAGGATGGGGATTTAGTGCGACGAGAGTGCATTGAGTCTATAAAAGGGATTTGCGTGGTCATTGGATTGCAACCTCGATCATGTTTGGCTTGTTTGTGCATGTGTTCCTCTTGAGCATGATGAAGCTATCTTTCCAAGTGAACCTCCTTTACCTTTGATTTGCACCGTTTTGTTTTGCTTTCTTGCTTAGTTTCCTTTATGTTTTTATTTCATTTTCAAACTAAAACCAATTTCAACAGAATAGACCGTCCATGAACCGTGTGAGTATTAGCTATTGACAGAGCCCTCGTGGAATACAACCTTGATAGTTGTGACTTAAATCTCGCACATCAAAGTCGATGCTGCAGAGTCAGGTGGTTTCGTCAAAGATGGAGTTTGATGAGTTTGTGGGAGAGTTTCAAGATCAGTTTTGCCTAGATCTTTGGCATGAGGAGAAGGCCAAGTAATTCTTGGGATTGGAGCAAGGAGAGAAGACTCTCCTCGCATACTACATAGAGTTTACCTCTCTCTTTAAGTGGTATGACGAGCGGACTAATCGGGAAAGAAAGCTCATTAGTAAGTTCAAGAATGGACTGAGAGTGGAGATTCAGGACTAAGTCACCACCGCTGACATGGGGAGTTTGGTGTCGGTTAAGGCGGCAGCGCTAGATACGGAAAGGTTGGAGAAATAGGAAGGCGACGCCCCGCCTACTCAGTCAACTGCACACAATCATTCGGCCAAGAGAGTTCAGTCTGCGTTCTCAGGACAGTGAAGTGTGCAGTCCGCTCTGTCGCATCGTGCACTTGTGTGTTTTACCTGTGGCTGCCTAGGTCACAAGAGTGTTGAGTGTTGAGGAGCGGGATCGATGCAGAGGGGAGGAGCGCCATCAAGGCTTCCTATGTGTGGCACTTGTGGGAACCCTCACTTCGGGGTGTGTCACATGCTTAGGCCTGCCACGGTTACTTGTTACACTTGTGGCTAGCCAGATCATAGGAGTAACTTCTGTCCAACTAGGAGTGTAGCACCCGCCCCGTCTGTGGGATCGGTGCAAGGACCAAGGGCTCCGTCTAGGATTTTTGGAGGTAGAGGTGGAGGTAGTTTTGGGCATGGAGCTGCGAGTGCTAGTAGGGGAACAGGTGCAAATGGAATGCCTGTTGAAGCTGGAGGAGACCAGGGGAGGCTGTACGCGCTTACCAAGGGTGCAGTAGAGAACACGAACGACGTGGTGACCAGTATGATCTCCATCTTAGATCTTTCCGTTTACACTTTGTTTAATTCGGGGTCGACCCATTCCTTTATTTATGAGAAGTTTCTGAGTAGTTTGTGTGTTGTAGCTAGTAGTTTGGGGACTAGTTGGGGGTGTAAGAACCCCTTTGGGGACTTCTGTTCGGGTAAATAGTGTGTGGAGGGATTGTAGAGTGTTAGTAGGAGGAGTGGAGCTGATAGCTGATTTAGTGGTGCTCCCCTTCAACGAGTTCGATGTCATCCTTGGCATGGATTGGTTGGCTAGGCATGGGGCATTTCTTGATTGTCGGAAGAAGGAAGTGTTGCTTCAGGTGGAAGGTGTTGGTTAGATGGTGTTCAAAGGTGTGCAAAAGAGAGATTCGACACCTATGAGGTTGGTTTCGGTGATGTAAGCTTTCTTGTTGATTCAGGAGGGTTGTAAGGCGCTGTTAGTGCAGGTGTCAGTTGAGAAGAATGAGGAGTTGGAGAAAGTGTCAGTAGCTCGGGAGTTTGCTGATGTGTTTGAGGATTTACCCGGTGCACCGATTGAGCGCAAAGTGGAGTTCAATATAGAGTTGGTTCTTGGAACCGCTCCAATCTCCATTCCGCCCTATCGAATGGCACCGACTGAGTTGAAGTATTTGAAGGAGCAACTGTGAGAGCTCTTGGATAAGTGGTTCATCCGCCCAAGTGTATCCCCATGGGGAGCACCGGTGTTGTTTGTAAAGAAGAAGGATGAGTCGATGAGGATGTGCATTGACTATCGGTGGTTGAACAAGGCAACGATCAAGAATCGCTATCCACTCCCAAGGATAGATGACCTCTTTGATCAATTTCAAGGGGATGAGGTGTTCTCGAAGATATACTTGAGGTTGGGTTACCATCAATTGAAGGTGGAGGAAGGTTCGGTGTCGATGACAGCTTTTAGGACTCGTTATGGGCACTATGAGTTTCTCGTGATGCCTTTCGGTCTCACTAATGCTCCGGCTGCGTTCATGGCTCTCATGAAAAAAGTATTTCATGAATACTTTGACAAGTTCATGATAGTGTTCATTGACGACATTCTCATCTACTCTAAGAATGAGAAGGAGCATGAGGAGCACTTGAGGATCGTCTTTCAGAAGTTGAGGGAGCAACAACTTTTTGCAAAGTTCTCGAAGTGTGCCTTTTGGTTGGAGGAGGTGTTGTTTCTCCGTCACGTAGGTTCTAAGAGGGGAGTTGAGGTTGATCCGAAGAAGATTGAAGCGGTGGTTAATTGGTCTCCACCTAAGGATGTGTCACAGTTGAGGAGTTTCCTTGGGTTAGCTGGTTACTACCGAAGATTTGTTGAGGAGATTTCCACCATAGCATTCCCTCTTCACAAGTTTTTGAGGAAGGAGTCAAAATATGAGTGGAGTGAGGCGTGTTAGAAGAGCTTTGAAGAGATAAAGAAGAGGTTGACTTCAGCTCCGGTGTTGACCTTGCCGGTGGAAGGGGGTGAGTATGTGGTGTTTAGTGATGCTTCCTTGCAAGGTTTGGGATGTGTACTTATGCAAAATGGGAAGGTGGTTTCTTATGCTTCACGACAACTTAGAGTGCATGAGGTGAACTACCCGACGCATGACTTGGAGTTAGCCGCGGTGGTGTTCGCTTTGAAGTTTTGGAGGCACTACTTGTACGGCGAGACATTCAAGATCATGACTGATCACAAGAGTCTTAAGCATCTCATGGATCAGAAAGAACTAAATAGTAGTCAGAGGCGTTGGGTAGAGCTCCTGAAGGCTATGATTGCACCATTGACTACCATCCTGGTAAAGCCAATGTTGTAGCTGATGCTCTAAGTCGGAAGGAGTTGGTTGACCTTAGAGCCTTGAGGGTGGAGATGCAGATGGATGATGTTGGTAGTTTGCTTTCTAAACTCAACATCTGTCCCTTGTTAAATGACAGAATCGAAGAGGAGCAGCTCAAGGGTGCTAAGTTAGTGGCCATTTGGGAAAAAGTTGACAGGGGTTTGGATAATGGGTTCGAAGTGGCTGAGGGGTTGTTGAAGTGCAAAGGTCATTTGTGTGTGCCGGAAGTGGAAGAGTTAAGAAAGGAGATTCTCAATGAAGCTACTCTTCAATGTACGTTATGCATCCCGGGATGACTAAGATGTATAATGACTTGAAGATGAGTTTTTGCTGGCCGGGAATGAAGAAGGATGTAGCTCGCTTTGTGTCAACATGCTTGGTTTGTCAAAAGATGAAGGCTGAGCACAGAGCTTCGGGTGGATTACTGCAATCTCTACCCATTCCGAAGTGGAAATTTGCGTACATCACCATGGAATTTGTGTCAGGCTTTCCGCCGACTAGAGAGGGAAAGGATGCGGTTTGGGTTATAGTTGATCTCTTGACAAAAGTCGCCCACTTTATACCCATTCCGTTTAAGCCAAGTGTAGAGGAGTTAGCTAAGCTCTATGTTGAGGAGGTGGTAAGGTTGCATGGAGTTCCACAATCCATTGTATCCGGCCGAGATCTGAGTTTCACATCTCATTTCTGGGAAGGATTACATGCGGCATTGGGAACGAAGCTGAATTTCTCAACGGCTTATCATCCTCAGACGGATGTTCAATCGGAGAGAACGATTCTTACTTTGGAGGACTTGTTGAGGAGTTGTGCAATGGAGTTTCAGAATCCTTGGATGGAATTGCTGCCATTGGTTGAGTTTGCTTACAATAACTCATACCATAGCAGTTTGAAGTTTGCACCATTTGAGGCTTTGTACGGGAGGAAGTGTAGGACGCCGTTGTGTTGGGATGAGGAAGATTCTAGGGTGTTTACGGGTCCTCAAATCGTTCAAGAGACGTTTGATCGTGTGAAAGTGATCAGGGATAAGCTGAGGGCAGCTCAAGACCGGCAGAAGTCTTATGCCGATGGTCGTGCTAGTGAGCTGAATTTTGAGGCTGGGGAGAAGGTGTTCTTGAAGGTTTTGCTGTGGAAGGGGCTGATGCGCTTCGGTAGGAAGGGGAAGTTGGCGCCCCATACATCAGTCCTTATGAGGTATTGGTTAAATCCGGTTTGGTTGCCTACGTTCTGGCATTGCCAAGCGAGCTAGAGAGGATACACAACGTATTCCATGTTAGCATGATTAAGCGGTATTATGTGGATCCTTCCCATGTGATAAAGTTAGAGGAGGTGGAGATCGAGTGAGAGATGACCTATGAGGAGAAGGCGGTGGCTATTGTGGATAGTAAAGTTTGGGTTCTGAGGAACAAGCAGATTCCACAGCTCAAGGTGGTGTGGAGGAACCACGAGAGTGAGTCGTCCACTTGGGAGACCAAGGAGAGCATGAGGAGACGGTACCCGGAGTTGGTGGAAGCTTATGCTTCAGGTACTTTCTTCCTTTAGTGTTCTTCTTATGTTTCCCGTTTCGTGCATCGTTATAGTTGTGCTTAGGGTGTGTGTCGTGGTTGTGCTTGTGCAATTGGAATTTGGAATGTGGGAGGTTGGTAGACTTAGAAGTTAGAAGTTGCTAGCTCTATTGTGGTGAATTTTGGATGGTAGTGTGATGCTTGAGTGCTGCATGTTTGCTGTGTTTTTGGTGTTGCATTGCTAGGATGGGTTAAGAGTGATTTCGGGGATGAAATCCTGAAGTTGTGGAGAGTTGTAACATCCCCGCCCAACCAGATGGTTTGGAACCTGAGTTCGGGTGATCAGGGTACTGGAATCAGTGCCTTTGAGGTCCCATCGGGGTTTGGGTCATTCGTGCTTAAGTCTGGTTGAGGTTGCAAGTGAAGGTGCTATACAGTGAAGAACACACATCGTGTGTTGTAACACACGACGTGTGTATTCAAGGTAGACGCCGTGTATCTGAGATACACGGTCGTGCACTAATTCTAGCAGAATTCATCGAAAGTGCCAGATGATAACACACGGCCGTGTGTCATAGAAACACGCCGTGTGTTTTGACCTGAGTATAAAAGACGGGTTTTGACGAGATTTCATAACTTCTAACTCAATTCTCTCTCCATGAAATTCCTTTGACGAACCATCTTGAGGCTAAGCTTCAAAGTGAGATTCTGGATTGATGATCCATTCCTTCCTACGTGTTCATAGCGACGAGACGAAGAGACCGCTAACCTCAATTTCTGGTTTTTTGGTGTAGGTAGCAGTTAGTGAGAAGGGGTTAGGCTACGAGTTTGGAGTTGGGGAAATCGATTATCTTGGGAACTAGAAGACGTTTAGAGCCTCGTCTTCTATTCCAGGTGAGGGCCTAGCGTTGTTAGTTAGTAATGGGCAGCGTGAGGAGTTGTAACTCGGACTTAGTTTGAAACTAGGGATTGCATGGAAATGAGGAGAGTAAAAGGGGTAAATTGATCTGTGTTGTGTTTCTGGTTGTTTGATTGAATGTGATTGGGGGTTTGGGATGAACTAAAATGATTAATTAACTGGCTTAGAATCGAGAGATAGGATGAATTGGGGAAATGGATGTGAGTCGTATGATATCTTGAATTGTTAGTTTGTGGATGCAGGAGAATGGCCCTGTCAATGTGGGGTCATTCTGAATGAGAGGAACATGTGGGTGATCCCTAGACTCATGACATGGCTACCCCTGTACTTGTAGGTGGGGGTGGCAGGTGAGCTAGCCGGTTTCCCTATTATGTGATTATGTTGATGAGTTGTGAGTTGTGATAGAAATGTGGAACTATGAGGATGGTTGGAATCATGTGATGACGTGAACGAAATGTGTGTGATGAAACTCTATAAGTTGTGAATTGAATGTGAATGTAGAATCGGAAGGAGCCCACACTATCCAGTGGCGGAGGGAGCTCAAGTGAGGGGGGTCACCTGACACCCCTGAGCCAAAAATTTTAAAGGAAAATCCAAGTATAAATTACTGCCACTAGAATTGAACACATAACCTCTTAGTTATTAGTCAGCTGCTTTGCCACTCCACTGCTAAGGCTTCACTGTTAATATGTGCCAAACAACACATATATATCCCAATATAATCAAATAAACAACAAGTCCCAATTAAATGGGCAGTCAAGCGTTTCAGCTTTTCCCCTTCTCAAATAATTTACATCACTTTCGAGTTGAAGTGTTCTACACATTTGTAGATATGCAGCTATAAGAACTCAATAATATATTTGATGAGGTCAATTGCGAGTTATTATGTTCTATGGCTTGTTTAAGTTAAAAAACTCTTTTTTTTTTGCTTTTAACAAGAGAAGTTTATGTGAATTGCTACATTTTTATCCCGATGAATTCTCTTCATTCATATGAGATTACTTGGACACCAATTGGATTCCTATATTTTTTACATATCGTCTTATGAGAGATTCCAAGACTTGAAAGGGATTAATCATTTAACAAAAAATGGTCGATACAGAGAAGCACGATGTTTATCCATTAGTCTATCTGCTTATTAACTGACACTTATTCTGCCTATTGCAACGATAATTGTTGAGAGATATTTTTCAGCTATGAGCTACATCAAGAACAAACTTTGAAACCGTATGGGTGATCAATGGTTAAATGATAAATTAGATGTATACATTGAGAGAGAGATGACTGATAGATTAAGCACAAAATATGAAATTACGGCGTGGTTTGTTGTAACTATAAACAAACGTTTTATATTATATGAACATTATATTTACAGTTTGACAAGAAAATTTTATTTTATTTTGTCAAGACATTGATTGACACCCCTATATACAAATTCTGGCTACGCCACTGACACTACCCCACCCGAAATACTGTTGTGTTCGAGTCTGATTCACTGGGGTGAATCCCATGACGTGGAGTCATGGTGGTTGAAATCTCCGTTAAGGAAGGATACCTATGGTATGCGTCGTGATAGCTCCGTGGAGGAAGGATCCCTTAGGGGATGCGTCGTGTTATCTCCCCATGAGGGAAAGATCCTACGGGGTGTGTGGATGTGATGGCCGGCGGTGGTGGTGTGGATAACTCCTTGGTGCCTAATAACTCACCTAGCTTAATGATTGTGGTTGAATGTGTGTTGTTGAGTGAATTGTTGTGGCTGTGAATTGTTCTGTGGATTATGCTCTGTGGCTGAATGTTGATGCGATGATGCTTATACTAATGTATTGAATGTGAATGAGAATGATGAACTGAACCTATGTGATCACCTAGATTTCTTTAGGATGTTAAAATCTGGATAAAGTCGGGTTTGGTTCCATTGTAGATGTCGTATGCGGAGTTTGGAACCGCTCCTTTGGATTAGGACATCGCATAGTTAAGCCTGGTGGGTTCACTCAATTTCAATAGGAAATTGATCCCTTTTCCGCTTTCAGGATCTCGTGGCTAGTGAGCGGTGTAGTTGGAGTTTTGAGGTGTGGGTTGATTTCGAGAAGTCCTAGCTTGAAGCTATGAGGTGAAGACAGGCGTTTACTCTGAGTTCACTAGTTATTTCCTTTTCAGTTGACCTTGGATATTTTGGGAGATTTTAATGTACTTTTGAGGTTCTGTTGGATTTATGGTTTTATGTTGAGATTGGATTTTTACACGGTTTATACATTCCATGGAGGCCTCCTTCGCTTATTTTCCCTTGAATCTTGGTTTACTTTGTTATTTATGTTGACTTTTATTAGTAATGCGGATAACCGGCTCAACAACAGGTTTCGCCGAGCTGATTCGGGTTGGGTGTTACAATTTGGTTCTCCCCTGCTTGGGTTTCCAAAAGACCAACATGTTGTCTTTGATGGCACATTGATTAAGAATTTCCCCATGAACAACCTTGTGAAGTCATCCCAATTTTTTATGATTCCCTCTGACAACGGCTTATAACACTACAGGGCGCTCTCTCTCCAAAAGTCTTTGGGAATGTCCTAAAGTACGATGCATTATTCACCTTGTAGATTTGCATCGCGATTGTGAATGCCACCAAGTGGTCGTCGGGGCTGTTGATCCTCTTGTATACAACCAAGACAGGAGGGGAAAAGTTGGTGGACAACTCCTTTGCTAGGAATGCCCTTGCCAAAGGTTGTCTGAAGGTCATTTGGCATTCACCCGCCTGGTAGGATGGAAGAAACAGGTGAGCCATCTCCTCACCGCTGACCATCTCTTGCGAGGGGACGCGCACAGATGAATCCCTCGCAGAGCTCTCTCTGTCACATAGCGCTTGAATTAATGTTATCATGTTCTCATTATTCTTTTGATGAACCGCTCTTGGCTAGATCCTGAGTGGTCAGGGAGGGTTCATCGGACGAAGACGCCATAAGGGTGCGGTCATTGCCTGGTGGAGGCTAAATGTTGCCCGAAACATTGACTAGATCCTCTGCTGGAATTTCGCTTCTACGTCGTCATCTTCCTCTACCCATTCATAATTCATTGACTTCTACTCTATCCATGTTGAGAAGAGAAAGAATACCAGTGAGTATCACCTGCCTGCTCGGTGTCCGCTGCAAGGCATTTCCACTGTCGGCCGCATCGAGCGTTTGTTGGTCAACATTTTCGCTGTCCCCAACATTCCCTATCTTGCTTGTTAGTGTAACTTCCATGATTATTTTCTACTAAACAGTTGAGAAACTATAGACGCTTAGCCCCCTATTTGGCGTGCCAATTGTTCCTCTCAAATGGATCTAGGTGTAAAATAAAGGATAAACTTAGAGGGTTGAGGAAGGTGTGAGTGTTCGCCTTGTATTGATTTGCATAAGGAGTTCGAAGCGTACCTCGCAAGGCGTGTAAGAACCAGTAGTAAGTGGGCGAACAACCGTGAGACCCTGAGTAAACTATAGGTCAAACCGGCGGTCAAGATCCCAATCAGATCCACCACATATTCGCGCTCAGCAGTGCAAAAGGATTTTCATCTTTCCTTTGATTTGAAGATTTTTTTCCTTATTTTTTAAATTCCCAATATGGGCAATATCCTTACTGTATAATAATTAATTAATAAGTTATTTTTCGATCAACTTCTAGCTCGCTCGATATAAAGTCGTCCCTGCTTACAGCTAAATCCACACACATCATTTCCGGAGGAGAGACCCAAGAGTAAAGGACTTAGCTTCTTCTTAAATTTTCTCCAATGGGCGCGTCGATTCTCCCAGATCTCGGCACCGAGATACTGATTCCGGTATGCGCAGTCATCGGAATCGCATTCGCTCTGTTTCAGTGGTGGCTCGTATCGGCTGTCAAGATGACTCCCGGCGCCGCAGCCACCAGCGGCGGAGGGAAGAATGGAAGCGCCGACTACCTGATTGAGGAGGAAGAGGGCATGAATGACCACAGCGTTGTCGCGAAATGCGCCGAGATTCAGAACGCCATTTCCGAGGGTAATTTTACTCACACAACACACTAAATTACTTATGTCTTTATTAGATCTATCATTGATGTAGTGTTTCTTACGTGCCAGATTAGCTATAGATTCGTGTCAGAGTTCCACGAGTATGATTAATGAGTAGTTCAGTGCATTCATATTTTACGTGAGAGTTAGAGGTGTTGTGTTTGACCTGATGGTATTGTGTGTCCTATTTGTGCGGATGTGTGGTTCCGATCTGTCTCTTTGCTGTGCTACTTTCAATGTTCTGAGCAGTTGATTCTCTGCTAGTTGAGTTATAATCTGTTAATTAAAATATATAAGCTGGATAATCTGTTGGTTCATTTTTGTTTTCTATTTTTAGGATATATGTGCATATTTGATTTGTATTTGCTAGGTCGATATGTTAAAAAATAGTTTCCGGATCTATAAATCCTTTCTTGTCGATGAATTGGTTTCAATTCTTGCCAAGTTCATTGGATCTGAGCTGTAGAATACTGCTACGACTTGTTCCTGTGGGAACACTTTCTAGTTTGCAAGAAATATCAAGTTCTTCTGAGAGGACGTTTATGTGGTTTTGTGACCTATGCTCTATGGGTTTGAAGCGCTTTATATAGCCATTTATCTTCCTCTTTTATTCCTTTTCTCCACTGTATGACATCAACCAGAACCCATTTCCCTCTATTAGTGGTCTTACTTTCTTTTCTTTGATGATTCAATTCTTTTTTCTTGTTCCAGATGTTGTCTTTTCTTACTTCGTTCATTGCTCTTCCATTACACCGAATTTTACACTGCTGACGGATACCCAACTTTGAATTTTTTACATCACCATTGCGTATCTTTCAAAAGAAATTCTATTGCGAACTATGTGTTTTCAGAGTCTACAGAGAAATGGTGAAATATGAAAAGGCAACATCAGCAACAATTTTTTTTTTCCATGGGCTTCATTTATGCACGTGTATAATTGTTGAGGAGAAGCCGGAGTCTCAATGTTAAAAAAAATTACATATGTTTTCATCCAACATCGTGAATTGGGTGTTCTTCTCTTTATATGCGACCTGCACATCTGTGTCACTTGTATAACATGTTTAGCTCTGAGTATACTCAACGTTTTTGGGCTAATTTGGTGTATTGTGCTGCAGGTGCTACCTCTTTTCTTTTCACCGAGTACAAGTATGTTGGCATCTTCATGGTTGCCTTTGCTGTTCTCATTTTTGTCTTCCTCGGATCTGTTGAGGGATTCAGCACAAGCTATCAGGTTTGCACCTATGATGCACAGAAGATGTGCAAGCCTGCCCTGGCTACTGCTGCCTTCAGCACCATAGCTTTCATGCTCGGTGCTGTCACTTCAGTGGTCTCTGGTTTCCTTGGCATGAAAATTGCCACCTATGCAAATGCTAGGACTACTCTTGAGGCAAGGAAAGGAGTCGGAAAGGCTTTCATCATAGCTTTCAGATCTGGTGCAGTGATGGGTTTCCTCCTGGCTGCTAGTGGCCTACTGGTTCTTTACATTACCATCCTCCTTTTCAAATTGTACTATGGTGATGATTGGGGTGGCCTTTTTGAAGCTATCACTGGTTATGGTCTTGGAGGATCTTCAATGGCTCTCTTTGGCAGAGTTGGAGGTGGAATTTACACCAAAGCTGCAGATGTCGGTGCTGATCTTGTTGGAAAAGTTGAGAGGAACATTCCTGAGGATGATCCTAGAAATCCAGCTGTAAGTAACTAATTTCTAGCAGTTGTATGGTAGCTTGAGAACTGTAATGGATTTTGGTAATCTAATTTTTTACTTTGGTCCTGGCTCTGCAGGTGATTGCTGACAATGTTGGTGATAATGTTGGTGACATTGCCGGTATGGGATCCGATCTCTTTGGCTCATATGCCGAGTCATCTTGTGCTGCCTAGTTGTTGCCTCCATCTCATCTTTTGGGATTAATCATGAGTTCACAGCAATGCTTTTCCCACTCATTATCAGTTCAGTTGGTATCCTCGTTTGTTTGGTCACCACTTTGTTTGCAACTGATTTCTTTGAGATCAAAGCTGTAAAAGAAATTGAACCGGCACTGAAAAAGCAGCTCATTATCTCAACCGTTCTGATGACTATTGGGATTGCCATTGCTAGCTGGATTGCTCTTCCATCTTCCTTTACTATCTTCAATTTTGGAACACAGAAGGATGTGTCAAACTGGTATGGTTTGTGGTGCTTAAGTGTTTTCAATATTTGGCAACCGTATAAACCAAATTTTTTTATATTATACCTTCGAGAACTTCTATAACTAAAATCTTTTGTTTTGTCAGGCAACTGTTCTTGTGTGTTGCTGTTGGTCTTTGGGCTGGACTTATCATTGGATTTGTAACTGAGTACTATACCAGCAATGCATACAGGTAAACTAGACGTCCTTAGTACCTGTTTTTAGGTTTTCTGAATCAGTTTTCTCTGAATCTTTTTGTGGTTTCATCTAACTTGCAGCCCTGTTCAAGACGTTGCTGATTCTTGCCGAACGGGAGCTGCCACCAATGTTATTTTCGGGCTTGCATTGGGATACAAATCTGTCATCATCCCCATTTTTGCGATTGCAATTAGCATCTTTGTTAGTTTCAGTTTCGCTGCAATGTACGGCATTGCAGTAGCCGCCCTTGGAATGTTGAGCACCATTGCCACTGGCTTAGCCATTGATGCATATGGTCCTATTAGTGACAATGCTGGAGGTATTGCTGAGATGGCAGGAATGAGCCACAGAATCCGAGAGAGAACCGACGCCCTTGATGCTGCAGGAAACACCACTGCTGCTATTGGCAAGGTTGGATAGTTTTTCCTTCGATTCTTTTCCTAATCTCTCAATATCTTCATTTTTCGGTATATATTTCCTTCATTGCCTTAGAATTATCTTCCTATTCTGCATCTGATGTATAAGTGTGTGGTTTCAAATGATTTGTCAATTGGACCACGTCTAGTGGCACAGCCCTCTAGACGATGACGTGAACAAACTACCCAACACAAATTTTGGACGTTTCCTCTTGTGCCTTAATTCATTTTGAAAGTGAAGTTTGTAATGTTTCCTCCTTAGTTACTTGTCGGGGAATTGTATATGAGGCCTATCCTTGCAAAAATTCCCTGGGCCACTTATTCAAAAGTGGGTTTCCTCTCTCGTTACTAGTGGACAAAAGTGAGGATGATACTACTGTGTGACACTTTTTGTATTTATTCATTGATTATAATTTGTTACAGATCTGATTTTTCACTTGTATGGTTGTAAATTTTTTAAACATAGCGTCAGTGATGGTATGATTAATATCATTTAATTGTGGGTACTCTTTTCAGGGTTTCGCTATTGGTTCTGCAGCTCTTGTTTCATTAGCTCTGTTTGGTGCCTTTGTGAGTCGTGCATCCATTTCAACGGTTGATGTGTTGACACCGAAAGTATTCATTGGTTTGCTTGTTGGAGCTATGCTTCCTTACTGGTTCTCTGCAATGACGATGAAGAGTGTGGGAAGTGCAGCACTGAAGATGGTTGAGGAAGTTCGAAGGCAGTTCAACACTATTCCTGGTCTTATGGAAGGTACTGCCAAGCCTGACTACGCTACCTGTGTCAAGATCTCCACAGATGCTTCCCTCAGAGAAATGATCCCACCTGGTGCACTTGTCATGCTCACTCCTCTCATTGTTGGCATCTTTTTCGGAGTTGAAACTCTCTCAGGTGTCCTTGCTGGATCCCTTGTGTCTGGTGTGCAGGTGAATGCACTTACGATTCCTACTTTTGCTCAGATTGAAACAGCTTCTTCATGTTTGATCTGTTCATAACTTAAAGCTATTCCAATCATGTTCTGCAGATAGCGATATCTGCATCAAACACTGGTGGTGCATGGGACAATGCCAAGAAGTACATTGAGGTATACAGATTTTGTTTCAATGTGTAAAGTCACCATTTGGTAGTGAACTTCTGGGAGTCTAAAAAACTTTTGGGACTGTATCAGGCTGGTGTCTCTGAGCACGCAAAATCGCTGGGCCCAAAAGGGTCAGACCCACACAAGGCAGCAGTGATTGGTGACACCATTGGAGACCCATTGAAGGACACATCTGGACCATCTCTAAATATCCTCATCAAGCTCATGGCAGTTGAGTCCCTTGTGTTTGCGCCTTTCTTTGCCACTCATGGTGGCTTGCTCTTCAAGATATGGTGAGTATCCATACAACCAGAGGAGCATTAAGGTGCAAAATATATCCACTCTCTCCTCCACTGTGTTACTTAACCTCATATTTCCCTGCTCCTTGTTCGTTCACCCCATCTCCACCTCCTTTTCCATATTCTTGTTGTCAGATAGTTTATTTTATATGTAGTCTTTAGCTGTTTCGAAAGAAAAGAAAAAAAAAAAAAGGGTTTGTATGTCTGGTTGATTGAGGAAGTGGCTGACGACTAGTTGTTATAGTGAATCTTGGAGGCCAAGTAAGAGAAGAAACATTTGTGACTTTAGGTTCAATGTTTGTTCAGCATAAAAGAAGACTTCATTTTTCGTGTAATCTATCCATTATCTCAATTATGACAGAAATGTTGGTCGTCTATAACAGCTTTTTAAACACTGAAACAGGAGAAAATAGTTAGTTAGTTGGATCAATTGAATTCCATTATCCCTCGTAGTGATTTTCCTTCACGTGCGGATAGGGTTTTGCAAAAGCGCCTATTAATTAACTCTTAGGGGTCGTTTGTTTCGGCGGTTTAGGGGAAGGGGAATTCAGAATACAGGGGGGGACAGGGTTTGTAGTCAACTTTTGCAAAGTTGAAATGCTTTGTGGTTGGGGGAAAAGTGTAATCGGTGAAATATTTCAGGCTACATGGTTAATGGTAAGTAGACAAATTTACCCTTTATCAACCCCCTTAACCCCACATCCACGCCTTAGCTTCATGCCACAGAGTTCATACCACAAAACAATTCCCAATTAACCTCAACCACACCACTGACGCTCTTACGCAAGTATGCAAGCCGCCGGTGAAGGAATTCGACAACATCATGTACCTGCGACCATTTGAGACTTGGCTTTGTTTATTAGCATTTGTAACGACACTAGCAATTGCTTTTCGAATGATTCTACATATTTAGATGAATGAAACTGATAAATGGAGTGTAGGTTAGGCTTTTCATTTTCATTTACCTATCGTTTTGTGTGAACCTCAATTGCAGAAAATGAAAATGAAATGTTGAACCTGGATTTGAATCTCAATAGATAAGACGGATCCGAAGATGGTTAAATTAGGGAAATTAACCTCGATTTGGAGTACTTGTTATCGTCGTGACGCCGTTACGCCATGCTGCTCCCTAAGTGATGCTGTTTTTGTGTTGTCCGCCAGTCAATGAGTGGAGAAGATGGGCCGATTATATTGTAATTTGAGATTTTTCCCAAAAATTGTTCATGCACTAACATAGGGGTTCGAATGGCAGGGAAATCAGGGGTAAACTCACCGATGGAAGGGAATATGCATATCTAAGGACGAAAATCTGGTTGGGGCTGTTGCGTTGACGACCACGTTGGTGAGACAGCAAGAGTTCGAAACTCTTGGCTGGGGAGAAATGGTAGGGATGGTGTCGTATGGTTTCATTAATGGGGACAAAAATATCAGGGGTAGAATTGACATTGGTGAAAATGAAGTCATTGCGGGCCCACAACAAACTCTTGTGTTCTTTGAATTTTCGGTGGGGAGGCCGAATTGTATAAATGCACATGGTAGAGGAAATTGTGGGCCATGTTGATTTGCCAAATATAATTACTTTGGGTTTGTGGGCTAAACAAACAACGCATTCTACAAAGCACATGTTTCTGGAAAACACCCCTAAATCCACTCTGAAACAAACGACCCTTTAACACAAGTATGGGTTCAAAAATACCCATACAATCCAAGTGAAGGAAATCCCCATAATTATAGTCAGAAATCATAATCCGATGAGTTCCGAACTCAAGGTTGTGCCCAATGCCGACAAGATGATCTGTCGCTTAGTTCCCCTCTCTGTAAATGTGTAGGACTTTGACATTCCTATTGAGATCAAGAAAGTTCCGAATTCGTAGCACTTCAGTCGAGTGTTGGTGCTCTAGACTTCCATCTACCTCAATAAGAGCGATGGAAACCTGTGAATTAGACTGAAGGATCACTTTCATATGGCATTCATCCCAGGCAATTTAAAGGACAATTTCCATGCCCCGCGGCTCAACTCTAGTTATAGAGCACACAACAATGTTTGTACAAAAGGCGAGGGAGCATCGACCCAAATAAACCCGAATTACTCCTCCTGCAGTTGCCCGACCTATCTCAAGAAGCACTTAGCCGTCAGTATTCATGTTAACCCACCCATTGGGGCATGGCTCCCATGCCACATCTCTTCGAATACGATCAAGAGGAGCACTGCATCCATCAACCTTCCTGGCTGCAACATTCACAAACCCCGCCCAAGATATGGCTGTAAACGCCAATGCAGCTGCTATTAGAGAGATACCTGTAAAAATATAATCATTCCGAGCTTTCCACGCCTGCCAACAGATGGTCCCCAACAGTGGAGTCTCATCCTGAGACAAGATTTCCTACAGCCAATCCAGGCAATTTGAATTCCAATGGCACAAGTGTTTTGTTCGAACTCTAGCAGCACACCATATAGCATTGGCAGCGGGGCAGACCCTAATGGGATGTATAATCGTCTCCTCTTTTGCTCCGCACCGAGGACAGCTAAAATCGTCTGCACAATGTCTCCTCTTCCTCTCTGTATTAGTCACGAGTCTTCCACGGAAAACCAACCATAAGAAATTCTTAACTCTACTTGGACCATCCCACTTCCACACAAGGTTCCAATTCACAGATGAATCTGGGTCAGGGGCTTCTAGCAGTAGATCATAGGTTGAGCGGATAGGAAGTTTAGGCTTACAGATTTGGAGTGACCCCGGGCAGCCGACCGGTTGGGAATTCCTATTCCTACACCCCGCCGGGGTCACCCACGAGGGCAAAGGCCTTAATGCCTTATAAGAAGCGCTTAGAACCTCGCCAGCACCTTAAAATAACCCCACAGAGGTTTACCAAGCCTCAGCAGGTGGCGAGGTTCAAGTACAACCCTCCCCGAAGGGCCCAACAAGCGCGGATGAGCGTCCGGACCCATCCGGCCCTAACTTGGGCCCCGGCGCTAAAGGCAGCCAAAGAACTGAGCGTGCCCGGCCCCTCGGGCACTAAGTCTAAGGACCCAGGAGGTGCTATACAACCCTGGGATCCTCTAGATGACTTTCTGGAGGAATGCCGACTGAAGAGGACCAAGCCCCAACCTCAAGGAGCTCCAGCCGGCCCCACCCCGAGCGCTCCTCCAGCCCTAGCACCAAGACTAGGCTTCGAAGAGCTCAAGGAATGGATGACCACCTTAGGGGAGCCTCTAAGGGCCTTCCTGGAAGACTGGAAGACACAGGGAAGGCAAGGCTTGGGCATATCAGGAGAAGGCCCGAAGGCAGACTACACTCGGACGCCACCCGCGGCCTCGGAGGGCCCCAACAGGGCCTTAGCACCCAGGTAGCAGAGGACTCAGCCCCTAGGAGGTCTGACACCTGCCAAGCCTAGGAGCTGCCAACCTAGGAGCAAAGAAGGAAATGAAGGAAATAAGGAAATGGGAGGAAGCCGAGCGGCAGGCGAGCAGGAACCCCGGATGCCGAGCGGCATCAGCATCAGACCCGCCAGAGCCCAACACTAGGAGCCCCGAGCAATGCTAAGCCCGAGCAGCCGACGCCGCCGCCAATTCCAAGCCCGACAGTAAAGGCGACGCCGACTTTCCTAATTCAGCCCTTGAGTGAGCGGCACACCCGACCGGATCCGCCGGTTTAGGGTTTTTTAGGCTGTTTTTATTTATTTAAGTCTTTTTAAGTGTTGGACTCGGATTTTCCCTTTTAGTTTCGATTCTTTAGGAGCAAGTAAGTCCTTTTATTCTATTTAGGACTCTAGGTTATTATTTTATTATTTTAGAGTTCTTTTCCTAGTAGGAAACATGAGCCTGTTCACGATTTCCTCACCTATAAATAAGAGGCTTCAGCCTCATTGTAAACTCGAACCTTTTTCAAACAAATCAATCAAACAGAACTTTGTTCTTCAATTCTTTAGTTTTATGTTGCGTGCATAGCTTAGAATAGGTATTATCAACAAAAGCATCCATCTTCTGTCGTGGAGCCATTCCTGGACACTACGGGTTCCCGGTTACATATAACCGATGGGTCCTAGTACTTATCCGCCCCAGGTGCCAAAGGTGATCGAGCGAAGGTTCAAGACTTGCGGTGGTTAGGGTCTTCTGCTGATAAGAATTTTACCAAGGTCGTATTCCACTAGGTCCTCTCATAGGCTAATACTCACAAAGTTCATGAACGGTCTAAACATTTAAAATTGAGTTTTGGTTTTGAAAGAGAACAAATCAAAAGCATAAGCAAACAAGGAAAAACTAACAAGTGAAATTGAGGATCAAACAAGAGAGAAGGGAGTTTAGCTTAGCAAGGGGTTTCTTCAAGCTCAAGGTTCATGAAAGCTGGATTGAATCTCAAGCAACGATGTGTAAACTAATGACCATGGAATTCACTCAAGTAGAATCAACGAGCTCTCGCACAATTGACTCTCTACTCCTAGACCAAATGCACCATGCTCTCGCTATGTGAACAAAGGTAATGGAGTGCCTTAACTTGCTCAATGAAATGCCAAAAACTTGAATTCTATGCTAACATTCATCTAGCACAAGGTAAATGATGCAAGACACTCTCATGTCAATCATATAACACTAGTCAAGCAATCAAAAGGGTCTCTCAACCTTCAAATGAAAGAAAACTCAATGCACACCAAGTGTTTGATAAAATGACAACAAGGAAAACAAGCTCAAAATGGTTGCAATTGTATAATCCAATCTCTCAAATCATCCAATTACAATCCCAAGACCTTAGATCAACATCAATCAATCATTCTCATGTATTGAAAGACATAAACAAAATATCAAAGGACAAAGTTAAATCCCATGAACAACAAGCACAAGGTCTAGGATCATCATCTTACACAAATGGCTATGAGAAACTCAATCCATACAATCAATCATCTATCCTAGCTTGATCCATCCCCCACTAAACTAAACCTAAGCTTAGCCTAGCTTAACCATGGAAGAAACCTGAAATTGAGAAGAGGAGACCATCCTTGCTTCCATGGAGGGTCTTCCCACTTGGCTCTTCAAGCTCCAATCCAAGGTGTGGAAGACTTCACTTAGATCCTTGGTCTTCAAGTTGATCAACAATTGAGGGAGGATGGTGTTTGATTGAGAGAGAGGAGTGATCGGCGATGATGGAGAATTGAGAGAGAGTGAGGCGGACGAGTTGTGTAAAAATTAGAATGAATTGATGCACTTAATTTTCATCCGCTGCTTCTTTAAATAGCACGCCGGAATAGCCTTGAATTTCCGGCGAAAACTTCCCAGAGTTTTCGCCGAAAATGCCTTTGGAAAAACACCCAGCGGCTTGACTTTTCTTCACAGATTTTCGGCGAAAACTTTGAAGAGTTTTCACCGAAAATTTCTTCATAAATCGAACGGCCGTCTCCTGTAATTCGGTTTTCGGTCGAGAACTTAGAGTTCTCGCCGAAAACTTCTTCAGTTGAAGGGTGCATTTTTCTCGATTTTTCAACGATCACATCTCCTCCGTCCTAGCTCCGATTGACCTCCCGTTTGATCCTACGTGCTCCTTGTCACCAGTACTTCAATGCCAAGACCTGAAAATGCAAAGAAAACAACTCCAATAGACAAATAATAGGCCTCAAAGTGGCAACCGGGCAACAAAAGGGCACTTTGCATAAAACATCCATAAAGGCCTATAAATCATAGCAAAATGAGATCAAACATGGGGGATCCCTAGGCTAATCGAGGACTTATAATGCACTAAATATGATCACATCAAATTCCCCTACGACTAAGCTTTGCTTGTCCTCAAACAAATGAATTAGAAAACACCCAAGTCCACAAATGACAAGATCGGTCACATTGAGATTCAAACGATAACAATTTGGCCTAAATTGTTCCACGAACAAACTTAACCTACACATACAAGAACGTCAACCAAATAAGTCTAGAACTCACTATTTTCTGCACACTTCAAGTAGTGGTTAATTGGGATACAGAAAAACCGACCACGACAACACCAACTCTAATTAGAAGGACTTGAACTCGGGAGATGGAACGGATAAGGCGGGGGTAGGAGAATTTTTGAGAGTGATGAGTGACCATGATGTGGCTATCGACTCGACTTCATCCGCTCTTTACAAACTCGGGCGTAGGATCAAGGGCTACATTTGAGAACTCTTTTCCTTTTCTTTTTTTTTTCTCTTTTCTTTTTCATTTTTTTCCTTCTCTTTTTTTCTTACTGCATACTAATGCTCGATCCAACACTTCACTTAGGTGTTGAACCTGCCTAGCTCACAGCTTTTTCCTTTGCTAGTGCTCAACCCGACACTTCACTTAGGTGCCGAGCTTGCCTAGCTTAGCTTTTCTTTTCTTTTCTTTTGAACATTTCCTTTTGACATTGGCCACTTGATCCTTAGCCCCTTACAACTTCCACACAAGATTTCAAATTGGATTCCGTCTAATCTCAAGCCACAATCACGAGGGATCAAAAAGGTGATGAAAAACATGGAAAAAGGGGTGAAAATTCTGATTGCCTTCATCATCTTAGACCGGTGTTATCGAGTGGTACAAAAACACGTATCAAACCAATCAACCAACATACAAGAGTGATAAAGTCTCTGTTCTGGCCTAGACTCATTTGATATTAGCTCTAACATGCTGGTTATAGGTTCTAAGTGGAACAGTCTAAACGTCATTGCGAAAGCTTGAAGTCAATTAAACACCAAAAGTCAAGAACCGAATGATTCTACAATAGAGGAAATTGACATTCAATTAAGATCATGCAACTCATCAAAGCATAGCCTTAGATCTCTACCACAAATAATAACACCAAACCTCAAACTCCCCTACGATTAACATGAGCATTGTCCTCAATGATCAAGAGAAAGAGGGTAAGGTGGAACAAAGTTACCGCGTTGGTAGAGAGGAGCATAGGACGCTAAAGTAGAGGAAGAGTCCTATGACGCACATTGTGAAGAGTGATCCACCTAAGCGCTTGCCAACATCAACGAACTAAAACAACACAAACCATAAAAGTGAAAAGGTAAGGATAACATGGGTTCCCTAGGCTAATTGAGGACTTATAAGGCCTATAAATCATAGAAAAATGAGAAGTTGTCACTGATGACGAGGAAGAAGAAGAGAAGCCGGACAAAGAAGAAGACTCCGATAGAGGAGAAGCCGAGGTTCAAGGCCTCGAAAAGTTCACTGGAATGTTCGTGAAGGACCTAACCCTAGGTCCTCAGACCTGGCAGGAGGCCTTGGCCGAGCCTTACATCCCTGGCATCGGCCCGACTCAAGAACAACACCCGGCCAGCATCGGGTTAACCCCAAGCCACCACCCGACGCCCTACGGATCGGTACCCGAGCATCCAATGACCAGCCCTCTACTGGTGCAAGAACAGCACCCGGATACCCCTAGGCCAACGATGGGCGCCCAGGCCATCCGCGACATGCACACAGAGGAGGTGTCTCACCGACTCTTGAGGCTGGCACCCATCCGGATCCGTCTACCCCCAAGACCGGCGGCGGCAAGAAAAAAGCCCGAGCAAAGAAGAGGGCTCCACTGGGACGACCTGTACTCCCCTATGTCTTCTACGAGCCTTAACATCAAGGTCAACAGTCCCTCGACTGATGATGACATGAGCACCGACGGTGCCAGCTCAGAAGACCCGGAGCCTTGGTCTGACTCAGACTCCAACGAGTATCCGAGCCCCCGAAGCATGTGGGAAGATAGCCCCGACGCCACCGCACAAGCCGCCAACTTGAGGAAGCCCCTACCCAGTACACACACGAGTGACCCCGGGCAGCCGACCGGTTGGGAATTCCTATTCCTACACCCCGCCGGGGTCACCCATGAGGGCAAAGGCCTTAGTGCCTTATAAGAAGCGCTTAGAACCTCGCCAGCACCTTAAAATAACCCCACAGAGGTTTACCAAGCCTCAGCAGGTGGTGAGGTTCAAGTACAGCCCTCCCCGGAGGGCCCAATAAGCGCGGATGAGCGTCCGGACCCATCCGGCCCTAACTTGGGCCCCGACGCTCAAGGCAGCCAAAGAACTAAGCTTGCCTGGCCCCTCGGGCACTAACTATAAGGACCTAGGAGGTGCTATACAACCCTGGGATCCTCTAAATGCCTTTCTGGAGGAATGCCGACTAAAGAAGACCAAGCCCCAACCTCAAGGAGCTCCAGCCGGCCCCACCCCGAGCGCTCCTCCATCCTTAGCACCAAGACTAGGCTTCCAAGAGCTCAAGGAACGGATGACCACCTTAGGGGAGCCTCTAAGGGCCTTCCTAGAAGACTGGAAGACACAAGGAAGGCAAGGCTTGGGCATATCAGGAGAAGGCCCGAAGGCAGACTACACCCGGGCGCCACCCCCGGCCTCGGAGGGCCCCAACCGGGCCTTAACACCCAGGCAGCAGGGGACTCAACCCCTAGGAGGTCTGACACCTGCCCTCAACTCCATATAAGGACTGGAGCCAAGCCTAGGAGTTTCCAACCTAGGAGCAAAGAAGGAATTGGAGGAAATAAGGAAATGGGAGGAAGGCCGAGCGGGTAGGCCGAGCAGGAACCCCGGATGCCGAGCGGCATCAGCATTAGACCCGCAGAGCCCAACACTAGGAGCCCCGAGCAATGCTAAGCCCGAGCAGCCGACGCAGCCACCAATTCCAAGCCCGACAGTAAAGGCGGCGCCGACTTTCCTAATTCGGCCCGCGCGTGAGCGGCACACCCGACCGGATCCGCCGGTTTAGGGTTTTTAGGCTGTTTTTATTTATTTAAGTCTTTTTAAGTGTTGGACTCGGATTTTCCCTTTTAGTTTCGATTCTTTAGGAGCAAGTAAGTCCTTTTATTCTATTTAGGATTCTAGGTTATTATTTTATTATTTTAGAGTTCTTTTCCTAGTAGGAAACGTGAGCCTGTTCACGATTTCCTCACCTATAAATAAGAGGCTTCGACCTCATTGTAAACTCGAACCTTTTTCAAACAAATCAATCAAACAGAACTTTGTTCTTCAATTCTTTAGTTTTATGCTGCGTGCATAGCTTAGAATAGGTATTATCAACATAAGCATCCATCTTCTATCGTGGAGCCATTCCTAGACACTACGGGTTCCCGGTTACATATAACCGATGGGTCCTAGTACTTATCCGCCCCCGGTGCCAAAGGTGATAGAGCGAAGGTTCAAGACTTGTGGTGGTTAGGGTCGTCTGCCCACGGTTGTGGCGGTTCACACCACTGGGACACCAAGATACCTATCAAGATCAAGGGTAAGAGGCATACCAATTCTATCAGCAAGGGAAGAGCTAAAACGCCGGTCAGTATTTATAGAAGAAAAGACCAATGACTTCTCCTTACTAACAGACTATCCAGAAGCTTCGCAGAAGCATTAAGACAAGCAAGTATAGAATTAGCATGATCAAGCGAAGCTTGACCAAACAAGATAAAATCATCTGAATAAAGAAGATGAGAAAGCTTAAGGCCACCCGACACTAGACAGATCGGGCCACTTTCCTTCGTCAACTGCCAGATTAATTAAGTGACCTAAACATTCCATACAAAGGGTAAAAAGGAATGGCTAAAGAGGGCACCCTTGATGAATGCCCCACTCCGGAAAGAACTCCTCTATAATCCCACCGTTCCACAGGATACAAAATCTAACTGATCTGACACAAGACATGATCAACAGCGTCAAATGAACAGAAAACCCACCACAGTCAGAGTATCTTCTAGAAATGACTAGTGAACTCTATCATAAGCCTTCATAAGATCGATTTTGGTAATCATATTCTTCTAATGCCATCTACTATGCTCCAAGGAATGAACAACCTCCTGTAAAACAACAATAATATCATAAATTTGGCATCCAGTAATGAAGCTAGATTGGGTCGAACATATTAGTTTGTTCTTCAAGGGACACAGTCTAGTGGTTATGCATTTAGTAATTGTAACATCCTCGCCAACCGGATGTTCTAACACATGTTCTAAGTCTGGGTCATTCAGGGTTTAAGGTGAGTTGAGGTTGTAATCCCAATTTCTAAGAGTGGAAGACACACGACCATGTGTTACAGAAACACGGCGTGTTTCTTCCCCAAAGTACAAAAATCCAGATTTTGACGGGTTTTGGCAACTTTTCTCTTCCTCTCTCTCCCCGAAAACCTCCATTGACGAACCAAAAATCCCCAAACTTTAAACTATTATTGCGGGAACTACATGAGTCAAATTAAGTCGACGTTTCTTGCTATGGATTCATGGCGATGAGGAGAAGAGATTGCTATTTTTTGTGTGGGATTTTTTTGCTGCTGAGTGTTGTTGGTCAGAAGGGAAGAACTATGAATTTGGAAGGGAAAATCGGGTCATCTGTGGATCGAGAAGATGATTAGAGCCTGCTGAAAATCGTCGAGCGTGTCGAGACCGGGTGCTGGTGTTATGGAGGGGAATGGGATCTTCTGGGGCACCGGGTGGGTGTGTCGGGAGTAGCTAGGGCGTCGGGGCTGGACAGAGAATCCAGGACGGCCCGGGGCATGTCCAGGGGTTGGTGCCGAGGGGGCGTCGGGGTCCGAACTGTGTCATGGACCGAGGCTTGGCTCGGGCGCGTGCCATGGCGGGGTGATAACTCGTGACGTGGTCGGGCTGGGTTGAGGACCGGGTGTTGAGCCTCCACTGGATGTGTGGGTCGGGGCGGCTTTGGTGCCGGCTTAGGGGCTGGCCAGGGAGTGGCCTGATACTGGCTCGAGGTCGTCCGGGTGTTGTCCTAGTGCTGGTCTGGGGAAGATCGGGGGCTGGCTGGTTGCTGGCCTGGGGTGGCGCTGATGCTGGCCCGGGGCTGGCCTTGTGATGGCATGATGCTGGCCCGGGGCTGTCCTGATGCTGGCCTGGGAGTGGCGCGGTGCGAACCTGATGCTAGCCTGGTGTTGGTCCAATGCTGACCTGGTGCCGGCTCGGGGCTAGCTTGGAATTCAGCCTCTTCTCTCTCCAACCTCTCGATTGTGGACCTCATCTGGTCTAAGATATGAGAGATGGTTGGTAGTGTAGCTGATGCTGCAGTTTTAGCGGTATCAAATAACTAATCTACCAAGGTAGACTAGATCGTATTCTACTCGAGGTCTCTTCTTATTGTCTACTCAAATATGTTGGCAAATTACTCAGGTTTAAACAGGTTGCGCGTGGTGTGAGTTCCACGACTTCTAATCTAACAAACAAGGAAATTAAAAGCAGGAAAAGTATAAAAGGTTGACTAACAGGAAGATAGACGAACTTAGATTTCGAATCCCCCTTAGATCACCAGAGCATTGGCAATCAACAGATCAGCGGTTTTCAAATCTCATTCAATCGGTTTCTATACACCACCGTAACTCCTGACCCTTAGGTTTAAGACCAGCGAACGTTCGCTCTATCCAATCTAACTACCAAGATTAATTAGCCGCCCGGGTACGGTCGCCTCTCGCAACGACTTAATTAACTGGTGCAATTACTAACGATTTATGAGTTACTCTTGCAGTGGATTAACCCTAACCGGTTCCTACGAAAGGCACACTCCAATTATAAGGTTAACTGGTTGAATTGATGTTTTAAAGAGAGGCGAGCGTTCGCTTCTATCCTCATCTTAACAAGAATCTAAACTAGGTGATCAAGGAAGACAAGTTTAAGCGCCAAAGCAGGGAACCGTCTAGCGACTAACCCTAGCTTGCAAAAACCTAATCTAGGTGATCAATCAGAGAAGAAACATAAACAATCAAGAACAAAACAACCATGCAAAGAGAAACTGATTGAACTTCAAATCTAATTACCGCCGATCCGTGACCGCTTTAAAGCCCTGGGTCACTTAGGGTTCATCTACTCTAAGCTCTACAAGTTCAGTTACTCATATCAGAAACAAGAGAATCAAAGGCAACAATGAAGATCATCATACAGAGGAAGAACATATAAGAACTGAAAAACCTAATTCTGACGACTCCGCGAAGCTTCAATCTCCTGGATCTTCAACTTTAAGCTCCGAGTTCTCCGAGGTGAAGGATGGCGTCACGATCTCTCCACGGATCTTCGAACTCTCTAAACTCTATCTATCGGCCCTAGAGTCGGCTGACTCTCAAAAGTCTGATTTGTGAAAATATGAATAATGATTCCCCCTTTTGGCTGCCGGCTGCTTCTTTTTAAATAGGTACGCTTAGGGTTTCCAATACAGCGCCGGATTTGGAAGATATTTTCGGCGAAAATATCAAATAATTTTCGCCGAAAACTTTAGTTAAAATCCCCTGTTTGATTTCTTCTATGATTTTCGACGAAAACTTAAGGAAGTTTTCGCCGAAAACTTCAGTGTAAATCAGCTGACGTTGCCTGTGAGTTTCTGAAGATATTTTCGCCGAAATCCTCATAGACTTTTCGGCGAAAACATTGTGCTGGGTAGTTGGATCTCTGGTTCTGACTCTGGTTCGATTCCGGTTCACTCCTTGAGGTCTTGAACACGTCCGTGGCTACATAAATGATGGCAAAAACCTGTGCTTTCACAAAAACACTAGAAAACCATCAAATAGACCCAAAAAGGGCCAAAGAAACCAAATCGGTAGGAAATAGGGTAGTTGAGTGAATATTCGCTATTTTACCCCTAAAACCACGTTTCAAGCAAGGAAATGTCGCTTAAATGAGGCTGATAATCACGTCAAATCGAGTGTCATCAATACCCCACCCTTAAGCTTTTGCTTGTCCTCAAGCAAACTGAACTAGAACACACTCAAATTCACAAATGACACGAGATTAAACCGAGATTCAATTCTAACAATTTGGTTTAGACTGTTCCACGTAGAAAGAGGGACCTACACATGCAAGATTATCAACCAAACAAGTTTTCGATCTCACTAATTTCTGCACACTTCAAGTAGTAGTTTTAACAAAGCTCATTTTTGGCAAAACAATTAATCATAATTAACCGACTACGATAACACCAATTCTAATCAAAAATACTTTAAGCTCTAGCCATTATGTGGATGCGGAGGTAGGAAAAGTGACGTGGCTATCAACTCGACTTCATCCGTTTCTAGATCTATACGTTACACGTTCTAGCTAGGACCGATTTAAACAACAATTTATTTCAAGTTTCAAACTTCTTCCATTGATTTACTGCATACTAGTGCTCGATACCAAACACTTCACTTAGGTGTTGGACCTGCCTAGCTCATAGTATTTGTGCCTATGCTAGTGCTCAACCCGAACACTTCACTTAGGTGTCGGGCTTGCCTAGCTTTATTTTCAACACTTTAAAGAACTTAACATTGATTAGCACAACTTGATTACTTGATTTAACAATTTAGCCATTTGATCCTAGCTAGTTATAACTTTATACACAAGATTTCGAATTGGATTTCCGTCTAATCTCTAGCCACAATCACATGTGAACAAATATGGAGTGAAAACATGGAAGAAACTAGCATTTATCATCTTAGAACGGTGTTATCGAGCTTTGTGATTAACAAACTAATTAATTTAATTAATTCAAATTCAACTACAAGAGTGATTTATGATCTGTTCTGACCTAGACTCATTTAATATCAGTTTCGACACGTTGGTTACAGGTTCTAAGTGGAACAGTCTAGACGTCATTGTTTAAAATTGAAGTCAATTTAACATCAAAAGTCAAGAATTGAGCAATTCTATGCTAGAGAAACTGGAAAGGCACCGAGAAACACACAACACACAATTAAAGGCAATCAAGTTCATGCAAGGTTCTCTAGCATCCTACCCCACACTTAAATCGTACTGTGTCGTCACAGGACTAAACTAGAGTAGAGATATACGAAGAACCTGGAATGAGATGGTCGGTGTAGTGGATGAGCACGGATAGCCCGGAGCGGAGCGAAGTAGCTACTCAAGTTCCTACAAAAACAAAAACAACAAAAAGATCAAAAGGATCCGGGACAAGTGCCCCGGATCCACACATAATAAAAGTCAAACAAAGACGGTTAGGGGAATTTTGAAAATATTTTGACTCTTTTTTTTTTTCGAAAATTTTCTGACCCAACTAAAGTTTTCGCCGAAAAACTAGTGGAGTTTTCGGCGAAAACTACTTTGAAAACAAGACAGACGACTTAACTAAGCATTTTCGCCGAAAACATTTAGAAGTTTTCGGCGAGAACTACTTCAAAAACAGAACAAACTCAAACAGACTAAGGTTTTCGCCAAAAAATCTGAGGAATTTTCGGCGAAAATTTGACCTGACACAAAAAATTAAAACAGACGATAAAAGAAAACTGACACTTTGGCTCCCCGAAATCGACTCGAACGACGAAAAAGACTGACTCAATAATTCAAAAACGGACTCCAGCCGTGGGTTGCCTCCCACAAAGCGCTCTTTTATTAACGTCCTTGAGCCGGACGGTACCTGTTAGGGACCCCAACTCAGAAGCTCCTTGAAGTCAATCGTCTTCTTCAAGGTGTGCGGTTGAGTGCCATGTAGCTCTCCAGAAGGGTGATGTAACCGGTAGTGCTCCAGTAGATCGCGGTTCTGGTTGGATGACCAGTTCTTCTTGGATTCTCCTTCTGGAGGAGGAAAGAGGTAGTACGGCGTGGCATGGTCAATGAGCTCCATCTTCTCCACTTTATGATCATCTAGAGGTCTATCAGGATCGAGTATGTATGCTTCCAAACCCTTGACATCTTCGATCCCCACGTGCTCGTCTCTGGCTTGATCTATAGGTTGGCTCGGCGGAAGCTCTATTGAGGATATCTCCTCGATTTCTTCGTGCTCCTCTTCGGCTTCAACTTCAAGATGGATTGGCTCTTTGTCTTCATCAACCGCCACCGCCAAGGATTCATCAGATGCTTCTAGCTCGCAATTGTCATGGGTGAGATTGTCATGTTCATCTGCGTACGGATCTTGAGCATCTTCTTCCCTTAGTGGATTTGCTTTCTCGAGCTCGACATCCTCCATGTTACGAGCTTGTAGCTTCGAAAGGAGATCATCCAAAGCGGATTCTACTCTTGCCGTCTGTTGTCGATGCTGATGAGCCGGTATATACACCTCTTGGTGATTTTGTTGGTGGTGTGTAGCTTCTGGCTCTTCTTCGAAATGCTCTTGAGCATCTTCTCCCTTCAATTGCACTAGTAGCTTGAGCGCGGCGTTCAATTCATCAACAACATCGTCCGTTGATTGGAGGTTGTCGATCGCGGCTTGGGTGCTTGCCATCCATTGTTGATGCTCATAAGTGTGTAAATCCATCTCTTGGGAGTCTTCAATATATGGTGCTTCATTGATGTACCACCCTTGGTACTGGTCATCCCACCTGTAATCCTGCATAATTAAAACTTAAAAATACTACCCAGATAAATCAAGAAAATATGGAGGAAAATAAATGGTAAGGCGGAAAGGTAGAAGAATAATTTGCCAACTCTCCTTTCAAACAATTAGAAGATTCCCCGGCAACGGCACCAATTTGATGCTGCAGTTTTAGCGGTATCAAATAACTAATCTACCAAGGCAGACTAGATCGTATTCTACTCGAGGTCTCTTCTTCTTGTCTACTCAAATATGTTGGCAAATTACTCAGGTTTAAACAGGTTGCGCGTGGTGTGAGTTCCACGACTTCTAATCTAACAAACAAGGAAATTAAAAGCAGGAAAAGTATAAAAGGTTGACTAACAGGAAGATAGACGAACTTAGATTTCGAATCCCCCTTAGATCACCAGAGCATTGGCAATCAACAGATCAACGGTTTTCAAATCTCATTCAATCGGTTTCTATACACCACCGTAACTCCTGACCCTTAGGTTTAAGACCGGCGAACGTTCGCTCTATCCAATCTAACTACCAAGATTAATTAGCCGCCCGGGTACGGTCGCCTCTCGCAACGACTTAATTAACTGGTGCAATTACTAACAATTTATGAGTTACTCTTCAAGTGGATTAACCCTAACCGGTTCCTACGAAAGGCACACTCCAATTATAAGGTTAACTGGTTGAATTGATGTTTTAAAGAGAGGCGAGCGTTCGCTTCTATCCTCAACTTAACAAGAATCTAAACTAGGTGATCAAGGAAGACAAGTTTAAGCGCCAAAGCAGGGAACCGTCTAGCTACTAACCCTAGCTTGCAAAAACCTAATCTAGGCGATCAATTAGAGAAGAAACATAAACAATCAAGAACAAAACAACCATGCAAAGAGAAACTGATTGAACTTCGAATCTAATTACCGCCGATCCGCGACCGCTTTAAAGCCCTGGGTCACTTAGGGTTCATCTAATCTAAGCTCTACAAGTTCAGTTACTCATATCAGAAATAAGAGAATCAAAGGCAACAATGAAGATCATCATACAGAGGAAGAACAGATAAGAACTGAAAAACCTAATTCTGACGACTCCCACGAAGCTTCAATCTCCTGGATCTTCAACTTTAAGCTCCGAGTTCTCCGAGGTGAAGGATGGCATCACGATCTCTCCACGGATCTTCGAACTCTCTAAACTCTATCTATCGACCCTAGAGTCGGCTGACTCTCAAAAGTCTGATTTGTGAAAATATGAATAATGATTCCCCCTTTTGGTTGCCGGCTGCTTCTTTTTAAATAGGTACGCTTAGGGTTTCCAATACAACGCCAGATTTGGAAGATATTTCCGGCGAAAATATCAAATAATTTTCGCCGAAAACTTTAGTTAAAATCCCCTGTTTGATTTCTTCTATGATTTTCGGCGAAAACTTAAGGAAGTTTTCGCCGAAAACTTCAGTGTAAATCAGCTGACGTTGCCTGTGAGTTTCTGAAGATATTTTCGTCGAAATCCTCATAGACTTTTCGGCGAAAACATTGTGCTGGGTAGTTGGATCTCTGGTTCGATTCCGGTTCACTCCTTGAGGTCTTGAACACGTCCGTGGCTACATAAATGATGGCAAAAACCTGTGCTTTCACAAAAACACTAGAAAACCATCAAATAGACCCAAAAAGGGCCAAAGAAACCAAATCGGTAGGAAATAGGGTAGTTGAGTGAATATTCGCTATTTTACCCCTAAAACCACGTTTCAAGCAAGGAAATGTCACTTAAATGAGGCTGATAATCACGTCAAATCGAGTGTCATCAGTAGCCTCCAGTAGAGCTAACTTCATTTCTGCCATGGTTAGCAACGAATAAGAACAAGACCTCATAAAAATCTCTCTAATTAAACCTCACTCTCTCTTGATTTTACCTCTCGTGTATAAAATTTAAAGGAATACTCAAAAAAGGATATCAGAACTGTAGGATTCGGCTCGAGTAGTTGCAAGTTTCTTCAAAGCTACCGGTTGAGGACTTATCTGGTTGAGTGGCACCCGAAGACTTGGAGTCCGAGTCCTAGGGTTGTTCCTCTGGCTACGAGGCTCCTCCTTTTGATGATGCGGGGGGGGGGGGGGTTCGGACGTCTGGATGGTGGTGAGAATAGGGCTTGGGTTCGCTGAAACCCTAGCAACGAAAGCTTTTTGCAATATTTTCTCTATCCCCTCTTCTTAAAAATCGACTTACAACGAAAAGGAAATTATGGCAAGGTGGCCTTGCTTTTTGTTTTCTTATTTTCTACTCTTCTTTTGTATATTTTCTTTGATAGCTTCATCGGCCACCAACTTTTTCTTGCCTTACAATAACTCCAAACAGAATGATAAAAAGATGAAGTTTTGTAATGATTTTTTTAAACGTAAAGATATGAATCCAAGTAGAACTTGGAAGCTGGGATAAATGGCGGTCCTAGTGTTGAACCAGAAGCTCTGATACCAAGCTGATGTGAACCCCTGAGTCGGTTGTCCGAGACCCATCACCTCTTGGTGTGAACCACGGCTAAAGTCGCTCCGAGACCCGATTACCTTCTATTGGATGCCAGTCTTGCTGGTTGAACCTATGTAACCTTGGTGGATGCGTACTAAGACCCACTAGAACATGTAGTCTAGGAACCTTAGTTTCCAGTCGATGGCACCACGACAGAAGGGTGTAACTTCTGTCATAAACCTAACCTAAGCAATGCAACAACTCGCAAAGACTTGAGGAATGAACATACAGTTATGAAATTTTATTAATCAAAAGGGTTATGAGTTACAAAGAGGACCGGTGGTCCTTTTTTATACTAGAGGATCCATGAACAAGCTCACGGTTTCATACTTATACTAGAATTCAGAAAATAATAAAATAAAGAACTAGAGTCCTATTAAGAGAACTAAAATGACTTAAGAACTCCTAAATAAACGTTCAACTAAAAGAGAAATCCGACTAAAACAAATAAAAGGGAAAAATTTAAAAAGAAACATGTGAAGCCCTAATCCGGTGGATAAGCCCTAAATAGGCGCATCCGGATTGGGAAAGCCGGCGCCGCCTTTGTGTCGAGCCCGGATGCTGTGTCGGCTCTAGGTGCTGATGCCGGGGCTGCTTCAGCTCCGGATGCTGGTGCTGCGCCAGGTGCTGATGCTGGGCGTAGTCGGGCTCCGGGGTTCTTGCTCGCTCGGCCTCCGGTGTTCTCTCCTACCACTCCCTTCATTTCCTTATGCTCCTCAGCTCCGCCTTGGGTGGCCTTTGTTGGAGGATGCTGCTGGGGCCATAGGGTCTCCAAGGCCCGTGGGAAACCTCCAAAGGCCCGGGCCATTTGTTCGCACGGCCCTAAGCGCCGCTCGGGGTTCTCGGCGCCCGGGGCTTGTGCCCGTAGCTGGCTCCACTTCAGGCCTTCTCCAAACTCCATTGGGCCTTTGAAGTTCCGCTTTAAGCCTTCAGTCAAGGACACCTTAGGGTAGCCTTGGGGGAATTCTAGACTATCGAGGCCCGTAGGGTTTGTCCTAGGGCCTTGATCGAGTGCTTGACTCGGCCCGGGGCCGGTGCTAGGGCTTGGCCTTAGCATCGGAGCTAGGCTTGGTGCCAACTCGGGGGCTTGCTCCTGTCTTGGATGCTCAAGTAATCTCTCGACTATCAAGAGGGTGTATTCCTGCCGGATGATCCGATCAGCATCCTACTCATGCTTGTCGTTGCTCTAGGCCGCCATGAATGTATTGAGCCGGTCTTTGAAGGTTTTAGTCTGGCTCCGAGTTAGGGGCAGCTCTGGCCAGGTCCACGGGACATGGGGCTCATCACATTCACACAAGTCAACTATACATTCAAACAAGTCAATCATACATTCAAACAAGTCAATTCAAGCATCACATATCAGCAACCAATCACAACATCATCAATTTACCATTTCAACTCTCCAATTCGTGCATTCCTAAATTTAACTAAGTTCAATTATAATTTCTCACGTTATAACTATCTATCGACGTTGACGGTGTGTCGTTTGGACTTCAAACGAACGAGATATCCCCAAATACTGAACTGCAACTATTCTAAACTTCTGGTGACCAAACTGACCATTTCCCACAAATTTTAGAGGTAGTCCTCACACTCTCTGTATTAAACAAAATAACGCAGAAACTCAGAAAGTTAACAATCATAGCCCACGTCCTCATCTGTCAAGATTCCACAGTCAGGGACCACTCTAACAATTAACCCAAAATTCCAAATCAGTCACCAAGGTTCCATAAAACATAGGGGGTCACTTAACTTTCATATAACTATTATTTGGTCACTAATTTTCTCAAGTGTGGCAGGTCAACCGTCGTCCTTCTCCAACGATACCTCCATCGTCGTCATAGTCGTTGTACGTTGCTGACGTCATTCCCAAAAGGTTGGAATGATGGTTCCATGCCATCATTGCCTCGAGCAATCGTCGGAGGATCTTTCCTCCTCCCTCTGATTGATTCGGGCAAAAGAAAAGCCTCCGTTGACCGGCGTCAAAACCTTCAATCGCTGCCGATCTTCTTCCTCTACTTCAAAAAGGAGCCCTAAGGCCGGCACTGAGGGTGTGCTGGCCTGACCTTCGGCACAGAGCCTCAAAATATCGGGGGCCTCAAAATTTTCGGGTTCAGTAGAAACACCTTAAATATGTATATAAATAAAATCTGCAAAAAGTATATATAAATGAAGTATTGGTCTAGTGGTATAACTCTTTGTTTGGTTCTATGTGGTCATGGGTTCAATCCTTATCTTGAACAAAATAAAACTACGTTTTTGTTCAACATTGTTTGTTGTTTTTAAGTGGTCTTTCTATTTCGTTTTTCCTCTAAATATATTACTAAATATATAAATGTGATATGATACTAAGTTATACTTCATATATTATTTTACTTTTCATATTTTTTAATTGTTAATAAATTTGGTCTAAGTCAAGGTGGGCACAAGGTTGGACGTGTATACCATCATGAAGGGGTATTATTATTGTCTCAAACCAATTGGTATACCCGCTCAAACAAGTGAATTTAGGTTACCCAACAAATCGAGTTTATAAATTATTATTTTAATAGGGCCACAATATAAATTTAGAACAGGGCCTCCAAAATTCACGGGATGACCCTATCAGCCCAACTCAATCCAACCCCTAAAATCCCTTCGCTCCTTCAACGACCTCCCCTCGTAGCCATTGCCACGAGCCGCAATCCCTACATAGACGTCCGTGCCGCCTTCATCTCTCTCTCACCCTTTGACCTTGTTTTTCCTAGAAACCAAACCCTCTTTTTGCTTCCTTTCTTTCTTGCTGAACCCACAAAACCCTCCTCTCCTCTAATCCAATGAACGGGCTCAGGCCCTTCGACCTAGCCCTTCTCTCCATCTTCACCTCCACGCATGGGCTGACAAGCCCCATTCCCCAAACCACCTTCCCCTTGATATTTCCCTCAACCCAACGGGTTGAAGCCCAAGAGTTTTCCCCAGCTAATAATTTTAAAGGCTGGTTGGGCTAAGGCTTGCTTTAAATTCTAGAGTCAAACTAATTGATTCGGTCCATTGATTTAGAATTCAAACTCAACAATTAACCGGAAATGATTTATTCTGCCAATGGAATATATTACACTCGCCAATTAATTATTAAAATTCGAATTAAAAACCTCCAAGCCTTTTACCAACGAGTTTAACAAGAATTTTAAAAATCTCACCGGAGACTCGGAAATGAGATGTTACAATGAGATGCTGTGATATAGGACATTGGGAATTGAGTTAAGTTATTAATGATTGGGAATTGAGTGAAGATATACAATGAGCCTGCACACTGCCCCCTTAACTGCACTTAGGGTGCTAAGTGCCTCTCCAAGGGAGAGAGGTGCGGCCACGACTTCAAGGGAAAGGCATGATTTTTTTGTGTGTGAGTCTTGTTTATGATTACTTCAAGGGAAATGTTTCGTTTTATCCTTTAAGGGAGAGGATGCGTCTTTGGGCCTCTTCAGGGGAGAGAGGTGCGTCAGGGGTGGTGCATGATAAACTCTTTAGCACCTAATAACACACCTAGATTTAATTATGGTGTGATATGTTGTGAACTGTGTTGTAGTTGATATGTGAATTGACTCTGTGATGATGTGTTGAATGGTGGAACTGATTCTGTTGAATGTGGTTATGGTGATGTTATGAATTATGAATGCTAGTATAGAGAACTACACTTGGGTGATAACTTAGACTACCTAGGGATGACTATGTGAATCGGTGAATTCCTGATTGTTATATTGATGAGTTGATGAACATGCTAAGTAGTGACTTGTGTTTGATCACCTAGCATTACTGTTAAGGATTAAAATGGTTTAGATGTATGATGAGTCCCAATGCTAGTGTTGACTATGGAGTGTTGGGACAACTCTTTGAGGTTTAGTTCGGTGCATAGTTAAGCCCAGTGGGTTTACTTAGTTTCATTAGGAAACTGATCCCCTCTCAGTTCCTTGTGGTTAGGTGTTCAAGTGCTGGAGTTGAAGTTGGTTTTGAGTAGCTTGAGTTGTAGTTGGTGCGAGTTAAAGTGGTAGCAAGAAGCTTGAAGTGACATTTGGAAGCATGGACAAGGAGTTGCCTTTTATTTTATTTTTAGTTGACCATTTTGGGTGGGATGTTACATATCAGATTTAATGTATAGATTTCAGATTGTATTATTGTTGGATTTAAACGCACAGTTATTGATGGGATATTGGAATTTCAATTAATGGAAGCGCTTCCGATCTATCTTTGGTTTATGTTATTTTATACTGCTTTGAGCTGGTTATTACTCGATTTACATTTTAAATCAAACCATGGAACAGGTTCCCAGTGTAGCAAGTGGTATCAGAGCCTGGTTGGTCTCTACTGTGTGGATGTGTAGTCGTCCCTTCTCGAGGATTGATCACCCTCTTGAAGGGGGCAAGATGATACACCTATGCAATATTGACCTTTTTGGGGTCTTTCAAACTATTTTTAAATTGGGTTGGGATTTTGAAAGTGAAAGTGAGTTTTACGGAAAGAAAGTGCTCTGAAAATTGTCCACTGAAATTGTTTTGTAAGTCACAAAGAAAATCAAGAGATGAAAGGTTTTGGCTTTGAGTAACTGGTTAAGTTGGAACGAAGTGTCGGGAACGGAAGGGTGGATGAATGGTAGAGTGGGAAATAGTAGTTAATCAGGATATTAATTACCAAGCATTCAGGTGAATGAGCTGCAAGTTCCTTGTAGGTAAAAAGGAACTAAACGGACAAAGGGAGTCAGGAGATAGTTCATGTGGTTAAGTTTTCAAGTGGTCAACTATTCTGGTAAAGGATGAAGTCGGTGAAGAGAGGCATTAGGCGGAATTACATGAATCTGTCTCGGCTTTGTGATTGGGATTTTAAAGTGATGTCTGAATTCTTGAGGGTTTCAAATTTTAATTGTTTGGAGAAAAGTGGTTTGAATAATTTGAAAGATTTTAAAAATGTTTTTTGGAAATGTGTTCTGAAATTATTTTAAGGTTCGTCTGAAAGGATTGAAGATTGGGTTTTAACTAGTGGTGGATTTCAAATGTGCCTTTAAATGAGATTTCAATATGTTGAGGAAATTTTTGAATCATTGCTTTTTCGTACTTGATGTTTTATATTATTTTGAAAAGGGAAGATGCTTTTTAGGATTTTAACTTTGAGGAATTTTGAATTTTGTTTCCACGTTTGGGATTCTAAATTGTTTTGGAAAAGAAGAACCGTGCTTTAGGATTTGTGCTTTTGAGGTGCGAAAATTTTATGATTTCAAAAGTGTCAATGTATTTTGGGTGTTGAGTTTTGGTATTAGTTTTCCTTGATGCAACTCGTTTTGAGAATTTCAAAAGTGGTTTAGCGATTTGATATTTAACCAAGATGAGGTTTGATTTTACTAATTTTGGTTTTTGAAAAGTTATTGTCCTGAATTCTTGGTTGATTTGAAATAAATTTGCGAACATTTTCACCTTTTGAAGATGAGTCTTGGTATTTGAAAATCACTGGCGAAGAGATTCTTGTAACGGTGAAGTAAAAGTGAATGGAGAAATTAAAGTAAACGGCGAGAATGAGTTGGAGAAGCTGAGTGTGGGAGACAATGTTTTGAATGTGGAGTAGGAGTGTGGAAATAGAGTTGAGGGTGGTCAGAGAGCTAAATGGAGAAGGAGTACAAGAAACTAAATCGGAGTCGGGTAATTGGTTTTGAAATGGTTGGTGTTTCAATGAGTTTAAAATTTTGGAGGGTGTCGTTAATTTGAAAAAAGTTTTAGCAAAAAGTTTGATCTTAAAGTTCTAAGATTCTTGAGTTAGTGGGTTGAAAGAAATGAAGTTTTGATTCTCTTTAACAAGTTTTAGATTTCGAATGGGGTAGTTGAAATTGAATTGATGGAAGGAGTTTTGAATTTTAAGTTTTCATACTTGAGACTTTAACCGTTTTGAAAAGGAGAAGATGCCTGTTGGGATTTAAGCTTGGACTAAAATGAGAATTTTATGATTTTAAATTTGTAAAGTGTTTTGGTTTTGGAGTTTGACATCGGTTTTCTATGACTAAAATTGTATTAAAGAATTATAAAATGACTTGATAAATATTTTGATTCTATTGATTTGGGTGAAAGTAAATGATTCGATTCTAGCAATTTTGGTTTTAAAATAGAAGCTAAGTTTGACCTTTTGGTTGATTTGAAGAGAATTCGCAAATATTTTGACCTTTGGAAATTGTAAGTTCGAGATTTTTGGAAGCCGATGGGTAGGGGGTTACTATTGCGAGGAAGTTGGAGTAACTGGGAATGGATGAGTAAGTGGAAAGGTGCGGAGTTGACTCGGTGAGTTGGTACACCGTGGAGAAGGGGATTTCGAGGGTTAATAATGAGATCACAAATGGTAATTGGTTGGACGTGTTTGGGTTTTTCTAAGTGATGCTTCTTTGCAGGTTGAGGGATTCTAATGTGGAATGGAGGAGAGGTGTTCGCCTTGAAGTTGTGGAGACACCACTCATGCGCCGAGGGGTTAATGATTAGAACGGGTCACGAAAGTTTTAGGTCTTGACAGATCAGAAGGAACTGTTTGGTAGACAAATCTGTTAAGTTGAGTCACCGAAGGAGTTGGCTGTTGTATAGTGATGCTTTAAATTGGGATGAGCTAGTTGGTTGAGGATTTTTAGGGAATGGAGATGCAAGAAGGACGATTAGTGGTTTTTGGTTTAACTCATGGCTTTAAGGAAGGAGGTTGAGGAAAGTTTGGTAAATGCTTTTGAAGCGGTCAAGGGTTTGCTGGACAAAAATGCTAAAGGTTAGGTGTGTTTTGTTCTTGTGCCTTGTTGGTTTAGTTGCGTTGTTGGTTACTGCGTTGCTAGATGTTCGTTGGTGTTTTAGAAGAGTTAATCTTGAAGTTGGGGGGGGGGGGGAGAGTTTTGGAATGTGAAGTTGCTTAAAGAGTTGGAGCTGAGTTTTGGGGTTTGAATTGATGTTTGGAATCAAGGTGTTAAGGGTTGTTGTGTTTTACTGCAACGTGTGGGTTTGGTTGGACTAGCTTGTTTTAGTGGTCGTACTGCTTGTGTGGTTTGTGTAGTGCAGCAAAGTGTTGGTAACTTGACTATTTGGGAATTGTAAAAAGGGTTCCATACTGGGTGAGAAGCGGCATTGTGGGGTGGGGTGGAAAGTTAAGAAGGAGATTTTATTTGGAATGATAATAGAGGCTGGGTAGTTACAAGTTGTTGGGTGAGGTCTTTATTACCGGTAACTAGATCACTGCTGCTTGACCTTCATTCTCTTTTGGAAGACTTGGTTGATTAGATTGATTGTGCTTTGCAAGTGCTGTTGGTTGTTAAATGTGGAGGTGGTTTAGTGTGAGTGTCTAGCGTTAAGAACGAGTTCTTGGTAGCATGAAAGAATGGTTGTGTGTTGCGCCTTGGCTTGTTCGTTGGAGAAGGAATCTGAGTTTGAGTTAGAGAGGAATGCTGCAACTTTTGCTGATTTGTTGTGTTTTTTTAGAAAAGTGTGTTGAGTGTTGATTTCAGGAATGAAGCGTGGTTGGTTGGAAGTTTATAGTTGTGTTCGAAACGGTATGTGGAAGTGTGGGTTGCTAGAATTGTTAATGTATGTGTTTCAGGTTAGAACGTGGTGTTTAGTTGTTGTGTTTTTGCTCCAATTCTCCTTGCACTTGATGAGATGAGATGAGTTGTGAATTCGGGGACGAAATCCTTTGAAGTTGTGGAGACTTGTAACATCCTCGCCCAACCGAATGTTATAAGACTTGAGTTTGGTTGATCTAAGTCATCAAAATTGATGTCCAAAAGGTCCCATCAAAGTTTGGGTCATTCGGGGTTCAAGATGAGTTGAGGTTGTAATCCCATTTTTTGGCAGTGGAAGACACACGACCATGTGTTACAGAAATACGACGTGTTGTACAGAAAAATGATGTGTTTCACAGAGACACGACGTGTTTCTTCCTCATAGTACAAAAATTCAGATTTTGACGGGTTTTGGTAACTTTTCTCTTCCTCTCTCTTCCCAAAAACCTCCAATGATGAACCAAAAACCTCCAAACTTGAAACCTTGATTTTGAGAGCTACATGAGTCGAATTAAGTCTCCATTTGTTCCTATGGATTCCTAGCGATGAGGAGAAGAGATCACTATTCTTTGTTTGGGAAGTTCTTCTACCGAGTGTTGATGGTCAGAAGGAAAGAGCTACAAATTTGGAAGAGGAAATCGGGTCATTTATGGATTGGAAGATGATTAGAGTCTCATCTTCTATTCCATGTGAGGGCTAGCGTCGATAGGACAAGATGAGTAATGTGAGGAGTTACAATTAGGCTTAGATGAAATTAGGAATTTGGCACGAAACTGAAGAGAGTAAAATTGGGGAAACCTGTTCTGTGATTGATGTCTGATAATTGTTCTATGGTATGTTGTTGTGGGGTTTGGGAATCATGATTAATGATGATGTTAAAGGATCAGAGTTAGAAATGAGTGATAGGGGGAATTGGGTTTGTGATCTTGTGAAATGTATATTCTGCTGTTGTGGTTGTAAGAGGATGGTTCCTCCAATGAGGGATCATCCTATGATGGAAAAACAAGAGGGTAACCCTAGACTTGCGACATGGGTAACTCTCTCCATTTTTATGCAGGTGTGGTGGTTGACAAGATAGCAGTTTACCCTTGTTGTGATTTTGAATTTGTGAAATGATGTTGGAAATGGATTGGGAATATGAAAGATAGAACCGGTAGGATCCTGCAGTGCCCCCTCATCTGCACTTAAGGTGCTAAGTGCCTCTCCAAGGGAGAGTGGTGCGGCCACGACCTCAAAGGAAAAACGTGATTTCATTGTGTGTGAGTCTTGTTTATGATTCCTTCAAGGGAAAGGTTTCGTTGTATCCTTCAAAGGAGAGGATGCGTGTTTGGGCCTCTTCAGGGGAGAGAGGTGCGTAGTGGTGCAGGATAAATTCCTTGGCGCCTAATAACACACCGTTAGTTAATTATGATGTGATATGTTTTGAAATGTGTTGTATTTGATCTATGAACTGACAGTGTGATGATGTGTTGAATGGTGGAATTGATTTTGTTGAAATGTGGTTATGATTATGTTATGAATTATGATTGCTAGTATAGAGAACTACACTTGGGTGATAACCTGACTGCCTAGGGATGACTATGTGATACAGTGAATTCCTGAATGTTGTTGATGAGTTGATGACCATGCTAAGTAGTGACTTGTGTGTGATCACCTAGCATTACTGTTAAGTATTAAAAATGGTTTAGACGTAGGGTGAGTCCCACTGCTAGTATTCATTGTGGAGTGTTGGGAAAACTGTTTGATGTTTAGTTCGGCAACTAGTCAGCGTAGGGGTGCCAATAAGATCTCGATGCTTCGTAATGAGGACGGGGTTTGGATTGATGATTCTTCTTCTCTCCAAATACTTGTAGTGTCATATTTCATAGGTTTTTTCTCATATGACAACCCAAGACCAGCTTCTTTGCTGAATGGTTTTCCTCCTCTTAATGCGTCTGCAGCTTCTTTACATGGATGCCTCCCTACTTTGAAAGAAATCGGATGTGTGGTTATTAGTATGGGAAGTTTAAAGGCTCCTGGAAGAGATGGATTTCAACCCATCTTTTTCCAAAAGAATTGGGATGTGGTTGGTTCCTGCTTCCAAAAGTTTGTGGTTTAGTGCTTTGCGAATCTGATGATCGCTAGGGAATAAGAATATTATTTTGCTGATCTCGAAGACAAAAAAGGTCAGAATTTATCTCTCATTTTAGACCTATCAGCCTTTGCTCGGTGATTTACAAGACAATTACTGTTACACCTGCCCCGAATCTCCATGGACGAACCCATGGTTAGATCGGGAACCAGTGCCACAGTTTGATTTAAAATGTAAATCGAGTAATAACCAACTCAAAGTAGTATAAAATAACCTAAACCAAAGATAGATCAAAAGTACTTCTAGAAATATAAATTCCAAAATCCCATCAACAACTGCGGGTTCAAATCCAACAAGAATACAATCTGACATCTATACATTAAATCTAATATGAAACATCCTACCCAAAATGGTCAACTGGAAATAAATGAAAAGTCAACTCCTTGTCCATGCTTCCAATTGTCACTCAAGCTTCCTGCTACCACTTGAACTCGCACCAACTGCAACTCAAGCTACTCGACATGAACTGTAACTCCAGCACCTCAACACCTAACCACAATGAACTAGGAGGATCAGTTTCCTAATGAAACCTAGTGAATCCACTAGGCTTAAGTACTACGCGCCACTGAGAAGTCTATCCTTTTCCGGCTGGGATTTTGCAAACCCTATAAATACAAACTGGCGACCACACTTTCAAATACACTTATTCCTTGGATTAATTTCCAGACTTCAGAGTTTGAGGGAGAGTTTAGAGAGTTCGAAGAGCCAGGAAGAGATCGTGAAGCCATCCTTCCATCTCGGAGTGCTCGGTGCTAGGAGTTGAAGATCTAGGAGATTGAAGCTTCACAGATTCATTAGAAATTAGGTTTTACATTTCTTCTTTGTTCCTCCTGTTTGAAGATGTATTCCTTGTTTGTTTTCGATTATCTTATGTTGAATATGAGTAGCTAAACTCATAGTGTTTAGATTAGATGAACCCTAAGTGACCTAGGGCTTTAAAGCGGTCATAGATCGGCGATAATTAAATTCAGATTCAATTATTTTCTCATGCATGTTTGATTTGTTCTTCGTTGCCAGTGTTTCTTTTCTAGCTTGATCACCTAGTTAGGATTATTGTTAAGCTGAGGATAGTAGCGAACGTTCGCCTCACTTTAAAACATCAAATCAATAATTAACCTATTCATTGGAGTGTGCCTTTCGTAGGAACCAATTAAGCTTAATCCGCTGCTAGAGTAACTCGTAAATCACTAGTAATCACGCCACTTAGTTTTCCATTGCAAAAAGCGAATTTTCGGGCGGTAATTAATCTTGGGAGTTAGATCGGATAGAGCGAACGTTCGCCAGTCTTAAACCTAAGGGTTAGGAGTTATGGTGGTGTCTGAGAGCTGAATGAATTAGAATTGAACGCCGCTGGTCTTGTGATCACCAATGCTTCTAGTGATCTTGGGGGGATTCGAAATCTAAGCTTGTCTGTCGTCTTGTCAAGTCAATCAACCTTTTAATTTGCTTTCTGTTTTCATTTAAAATTCCCTGATTTATAGCTTAGAAGTTGTGGAACTCACACCACGCAAACTTGTTTTTACATGAATTATTTGCTGACTCATTTGAGTAGTTAGTTGGAAGAAACCTTGGAACACGATCTATCTTGCTTTATGCTTGGTAGTTATTTGATACCCTGCTTTACAGCTCCTCACTGCTGTACTAGTTGATCGGCTCCTCTCTTTGGGGAGTAATTAACCTCGTTCGGAGAGGGGATGAGACATCGTTACAGGACCGGCTTTCCAGGGGTTTTGAAATTATTTTAAACGGGTGGGAAGTTTTGAAACAAGTGACGAGTTGAGTTGTTTGAATTTTCTTAGAAGGTAAACTGAATTGTTTAAATGTCCTCTTGTAGTGAATCCAGTCAAGCAATGGGAAGTAGGTCCATCGGGAATTCGGGGTTTGGAGGAGGAGCTCCTAGGTTTCAACCAAGTTTGTTGAAGGGATGGAATTTTGGGGAATTCAATGTAGAAGTGGCTGACCCTGAGGTGGCTGAGTAGTGGCTTTATGAGTGTGAGTATAAGTTCCTGCAGATGGGACTTGATGAGGAGCTGAGAGTGCAGGCAATGACCTTTCTGTTTAAGGGTCATGCCTTGAATTGGTGGAAGTCGATGCCGTAGAGTCAGGTAGTTTCACTAGAGATGGAGTTGGGTGAGTTTTTTGAGGAGTTTCGTGATCAGTTCTATCCTAACCTTTGACGTGAGAAGAAGGCTAAGGAGTTTATGGAGTTGGAGCAAGGTGAGAAGTCTTTCCTCGCGTACTACATAGAGTTCACCTCCCTCTCTAAGTGGTATGACGACCGGACTAACCGGGAGAGGAATTTCATTAGCAAGTTTAAGAATGGGTTGAGGGTCGAGATCCAGGAGGGTGTCACCACCGCTGACATGGGGAGCTTGGTGATGGTGAAGGCAGCGGTGCTGGAGAGGGAGAGATTGGAGAACAGGAAGAAGGAGGAAAATAAGACAAAGGCGATAGCTCAGTCTTCTCCTTCGGTCACTCATAGCTAATCCAGCTAAGAAAAATCAAACATCCTATTTTGGTTTCAGGGGTGTGCAGTTTACACCGTAGCGGAGTGTGATGGTTTTCTATACATGTGGCTGATGACACGCTTTTGGCGTGCTTCAAATAACTAATCTACCAAGGTAGACTAGATCGTATTCTACTCGAGGTCTCTTCTTCTTGTCTACTCAAATATGTTGGCAAATTACTCAGGTTTAAACAGTTTGTGCGTGGTGTGAGTTCCACGACTTCTAATCTAATAAAGCAGGAAAATAAAAGACAGAAAGATTAAAAGGTTGACTAACGAGAAGATAGACGAGCTTAGATTTCGAATCCCCCTTAGATCACCAAGGCAATGACAATCACAAGACCAGTGGTTTTCAATTCTAATTCAATCAATTTCTAAACACCACCATAACTCCTGACCCTTAGGTTTAAGACCGGCGAACGTTCGCGCTATCCGTTCTAACTACCAAGATTAATTAGCCGCCCGGGTACGGTCGCCTCTCGCAACGACTAAACTAATTGGTGCAATCACTAACGATTTATGAGTTACTCTTGTAGTGGATTAACCCTAACTGGTTCCTACGAAAGGCACACTCCAATGAATAGGTTAATTGGTTGAATTGATGTTTTAAAGAGAGGCGAGCGTTCGCTTCTATCCTCAGCTTAACAAGAATCTAAACTAGGTGATCAAGGAAGACTAGTTTATGCGCCAAAGTAGGGAAGCTGTCTGGCGACTAACCCTAGCTTGCAAAAAACCTAATCTAGGCGATCAACCAGAGAAGAAACATAAACAGTCAATAACAAAACAACCATGCAAAGAGAAACTGATTGAACTTCGAATCTAATTACCGCCAATCCGTGACCGCTTTAAAGCCCTGGGTCACTTAGGGTTCATCTAATCTAAACTCTACAAGTTCAGCTACTCATAACGATAACAGAAGAATCAAAGGCAACAAAGGAAATTGTAACATCCCCGCCCAACCGAACGGGTTAGAACTCAAGTCTGGGTGACTAGAGTGCCGGAAACGGTACTTAAGAGGGTCTCTTGAGGTTTGGGACGTTTGGGTGTGTGCCGGGTTGAAGTTGCAAAAGAGGGGAACTGTGTACAGTACCAAAAGTGCTCATTTTGGGCCCTAATGTGCGCAGGCGCACATTTAGAAGTGTCAGGCGCACTTTTCAATTAATTCAGCAAACTTTCGGCGGAATATTCAAAATGTGCGCCTTTTGGGGGTCAATGTGCGCCGGCGCACATTTTGACATGCCAGGCGCACATTTTGTGCATAAAAGGACGGAAATTGCACAGAAATCCGTATTTTCGTTTCCCTTTCTCTCTCCCGAAAACCATTGACGAACCAACTTCAAGCAAACTTCGAAGGGTGATTCCGGGAGCTGTAGAGGTCGGAATTGAGTTCCGTTTGTTGCTCTGGATTCGTAGCGACGAGGAGAAGAGATCGCTAACCTCTATTTTGGGTTTCTGGGTGTAGGTCGTGAGCAGTAAGGAAGGGTAGAGCTACGAGTTTGGTGGTTGGAAATTGAGTTTCTGGGGAACTAGAAGACGATTAGAGCCTCGTCTTCTATTCCAGGTGAGGGCTTAGCATTGTGTAAGTAGTTTGGGCAGCGTGAGGAGTTTCAATTGGACCTAGAACAAAACCTAGGTTATGCATGAAAATTATGAGCGTAAAAGGGGATAAACTGTTCTGTGAATGTGCTTGATTGCTATTGTTGAATACCGTGATTGATTGTTGTTGTTGATTGATATGATTTGGGGTTGGGTGTGAACTGAAGTGAACTAAGTAATGGATTGACTTAGGAATGAGAATTAGGATGTTGGGGAAATGAGTGCGGGTGCTATGATATTATGAATTGTCGGTTGTGGATGCAGGAGAGTTGCCCTGCCAATGTGGGGTCGCTCTGAATAAGAGGAACAGGTGGGTGACCCCTAGACTCATGACATGGCCTCCTCTGTACTTGCAGGTGGGGGTGGCCGGTGAGCTAGCCGGTTACCTTTGTTGATTGTGGTTGAGATGTGACAGGGGCGTGGATTGGATGGAATACGTGTGCGTGGTAAATGGTGTTGTAATGTGGATGGTGTGAATTGGATTGTGATGGGTTGGAAGTTCTATGTTAAAACTTGTATGTGGAAGTAGAACCTGAAGGAGCCCACACTGCCCCACCCGAAATACCGATGGTTTGAGTCTGATTCACTGGGGTGAATCCCTTGGTTGGGTATCAAGGATGGTTGTCGTTCTCCTTAGTGGAAGGATCCCTTGAGGATGCGTCGGATGTCGTTCTCCTTCGTGGAAGGATCCCTAGTGGATGCGTCTGGTTGTGTGATGGCCGGCGGTGGTGGTGTGGATAACTCCTTGGCGCCTAATAACTCACCTAGATAATATGAATGTGTATGTTCGTGTGCTTGTGGTTGTGGTAGTGGCTTGATTGATGGATGTGATGTGATGATGCTGTGTGTGCTGTGGATGGATGTATTACTTCGGTGTGATCCTATCGTTATGAATTGTGCTTGAGAACGAGAACTGACCAACGTGATCACCTAGACTGCTTTAGGGAATTAAAATATGGAAAGGGGGGTGGGTTGGTTCCATTGTTGAATGTCTTGTGCGGAGTTGGGACCGCTCCATAGAGTAGGACAACGTGTAGGTAGGCCCAGTGGGTTCACTCAATTTCAATAGGAAATTGATCCCTTTCTCCCTTTCAGGATCCCGTGGCTAGAGAGAGTGGTGTGGCGTCAGAGTTGAGGGTGGATACCGAGAAGTGCTGGGCTGAAGCGATGAGGTGAAGACTGGTGCCTATTTGGAGTTGACCTATTTTCATATTTCAGTTGACTTGGGACATTTTGGGGGTTTTCACTTGGATTTATGTATCCTCGGATTTTGCTGGATTTTATGGGTTTTATGATGGATTTGGAGTTGTAAACAGTTTATGTTTTTCCTGGTTTATGGAGGCCTCTCATTTATACTCTTATTTAAGCTTGGATTTAACTGTTATCTCTGTCGTTTTTCACTGGGTAATACTCGATACCGGTTCAACCTCAGGTTTCACCGAGTTGATTCGGGATGGGTGTTACAAATGGTATCAGAGCCTGGTTTGTCGCTGCTGTACCGGTTGAATATCTTCTCTCTTTGGGGAGTAATTAACCTCGTTGGGAGGGAGGATGAGACATCGGTATGGGACCGACATTCCAAGGGCTTTTGTCAAACTGTTTTAAATGGGTGGGATGTTTTGAAATCAAGTGATGAATTGAGTTTTCTGAAGTTTCTTGAGCGGTCAACTGAAATGTTTAATGTCCTCCTGTAGTGAATCCAGTCAAGCAATGGAAGTAGGTCCACCGGGAACTCGGGTTTTGGAGGAGGAGCTCCTAGGTTCCAACCGAGTCTGTTGAAGGGATGGAACTTTGGGGAGTTTAGCGGTGAGGTAGCTGATCCTGAGGTGGCGGAGCAGTGGCTTCAGGAATGTGAGTACAAGTTCCTGCAGATGGGACTTGATGAGGAGCTTAAGGTGCAAGCAATGGCCTTCCTGTTTAAGGGTCATGCTTTGAATTGGTGGAAGTCGATGCCGCAGAGTCGAGTGGTTCCGCCAGAGATGGAATTGGATGAGTTTGTGGAGATGTTTCGTGATCAGTTTTGCCCGGACCTCTGGCGTGAGGAGAAAGCCAAGGAGTTCACGAGTTTGGAGCAAGGGGAGAAGTCCGTTCTGGCATATTACATAGAGTTCACTTCTCTCTCTAAGTGGTATGATGAGCGGGCCAACCGGGAGAGGAAGCTCATTACCAAGTTCAAGAATGGGTTGAGAGTGGAGATTCAGGAGGGAGTCACCACCGCTGATATGGGGAGCCTTGTGTCAGTTAAGGCAGCGGCTTTGGAAAGGGAAAGGCTGGAGAACAAGAAGAAGGAGGAGAAGAAGCGGAAGGCGTCGACTCAGCCTTCTCCCTCGGTCACTCATAGCCACCCGGCTAAGAGGGCCCACACATCTTACTCCGACTTCCGAGGTGCGCAGTCTGCCCCGCAGAGGGTGTGTATGGTTTGTTATACCTGTGGTCTCCCCGGCCATAGGAGTGCTACCTGCCGTAGGGCGGTACCGGCAAGTAGAAGTGGAGCATCGAGAGGGTTGCCGATGTGTGGTATCTGCAAGAAGCCACATTCTGGTGAATGTCATTTACTGAGACCAGCTCCGGTGACCTGCTACACTTGTGGACAGCTGGGTCATAGGAGTAACATCTGTCCGAGGAGGAGTGCTGCACCAGCACAGTCTGTGGGATCGGTGCAGGGGCCTAGGGCTCCATCTAGGAGCTATGGAGGCAGAGTTGGAGGCAGTATGGGGCGGGGGGCTGCGAGTGCTGGTCGAGGAACGGGAGCTAATGCCACACCTGTTGGAGCTGGAGGGGAGCAAGGGAGGCTTTATGCTCTTACCAAGGGTGCGGCAGAGAATGCGAACGACGTGGTGACCGGTATGATCTCCATCTTAGATCTTTCCGTTTACGCTTTGTTTGATTCGGGGTCAACCCATTCCTTTGTATCTGAGAAATGTATGAGTAGATTGGGTGTTGTAGCTAGTAGTTTGGGTGTTAGTTGGGGCGTCAGAACTCCTTTGGGGACTTCTGTTCGGGTGGATAGAGTCTGTAGAGGGTGTAAAGTGTTCGTGGGAGGTGTAGAGTTCTTGGCTGATCTGGTGGTGCTTCCTTTCAATGAATTCGACGTTATCCTCGGCATGGATTGGTTGGCTAGGCATGGGGCCTTGCTTGATTGCCAGAAGAAGGAGGTGTTGCTCCAGGTGGGAGGTGTCGGCCAGGTGGTGTTCAAGGGTGTTAGGAAGAGGGAGTCCGCACCTATGGGAGTAATTTCAGCAATGCAAGCTTTTTTCTGATTCAAGAAGGGTGTGAGGCTTTGTTGGTGCAAGTGTCAGTTGAACGGAATGAGGAGTTGGAGAAGGTGCCTGTGGCTTGGGAGTTCGCGGATGTGTTCGAGGAATTACCTGGGGCACCGATCGAGCGTGAGGTGGAGTTCAATATAGAGTTGGTCCCTGGAACTGCTCCAATCTCTATTCCACCTTATCGCATGGCACCGGCGGAGTTAAAGGAGTTGAAGGAGCAATTGCAGGAGCTCTTGGATAAGGGGTTCATCCGCCCAAGTGTATCACCGTGGGGGGCACCGGTGTTGTTTGTGAAGAAGAAGGATGGGTCGATGCGGATGTGTATTGACTATAGGCGGTTGAACAAGGCGACGATCAAGAATCGTTACCCACTTCCAAGGATAGACGATCTCTTCGATCAATTGCAAGGGGCTGAGGTGTTCTCGAAGATAGACTTGAGGTCGGGTTATCACCAGTTGAAGGTGGAGGAAGGATCGGTGCCAATGACAGCCTTTAGGACCCGCTATGGACACTATGAGTTTCTGGTAATGCCGTTTGGTCTCACCAATGCTCCCGCCGCGTTCATGGCTCTCATGAACAAGGTCTTCCACGAATATTTGGATAAGTTCGTGATAGTGTTCATCGATGATATCCTCATTTATTCTAAGACTAGGGAGGAGCATGAGGAGCACTTGAGGATTGTCTTTCATAAGTTGAGGGAGCAGCAACTTTTTGCCAAGTTTTCGAAGTGTGCCTTTTGGTTGGAGGAAGTGTTGTTCCTCGGGCATGTGGTATCTAAGAGAGGCGTGGAGGTTGACCCAAAGAAGATTGAAGCGGTGGTTAATTGGTCTCCACCTAGAGATGTGTCGCAACTGAGGAGCTTCTTGGGTTAGCTGGTTACTACCGAAGGTTTGTAGAGGGGTTCTCTACCATAGCGTCTCCTTTACATAAGCTGTTGAGGAAGGAGTCGAAGTATAAGTGGAGCGAGGAATGTCAGAGGAGCTTTGAGGAGTTGAAGAAGAGGTTGACTTCAGCTCCGGTGTTGACCTTACCAGTAGAAGGTGGAGAGTATGTGGTGTTTAGTGATGCATCTTTGCAAGGGTTGGGCTGTGTGTTGATGCAGAATGGGAAGGTTGTCGCTTATGCCTCCCGACAGCTTAGGGTGCATGAGGTGAACTACCCAACCCATGATTTGGAGTTAGCTGTAGTGGTGTTCGCCTTGAAGTTGTGGAGGCATTATTTGTATGGTGAGACGTTTAAGATCATGACCGATCACAAGAGTCTTAAGCACCTTATGGATCAAAAGGAGCTGAATGGTAGGCAACGGCGTTGGGTGGAGCTCTTGAAGGATTATGACTGTACCATTGACTACCATCCTGGTAAAGCTAATGTGGTTGCGGATGCTTTAAGTCGAAAGGAGTTGGTGGATCTTAGAGCTTTAGGGGTAGAGATGCAGTTAGATGATGTGGGAAGTTTGCTTGCCAAGCTCAACATTAGGCCTATGCTGAATGATAGGATCGGCGAGGAGCAGCTCAAGGATGCTACTCTGGTGGCCATTCGAGGGGAAGTTGAAAAAGGCATGGATAATGGATTTGAAGTAGTTGGCGGATTGCTGAAATGCAAGGGTCGAGTGTGCGTGCCAGAAGTAGAGGAATTGAGGAAGGGGATTTTGGAGGAGGCTCATTCCTCGATGTACGCTATGCATCCCGGGATGACGAAGATGTACAACGACCTGAAGTTAAGTTTTTGGTGGCCAGGAATGAAGAGGGATGTGGCTCGTTATGTGGCGACTTGTTTGGTTTGTCAGAAGGCTAAGGCGGAGCATAGAGCTCCGGGTGGGCTACTTCAGTCCCTACCTATTCCGGAGTGGAAGTTTGCGGACATCACCATGGATTTTGTATCGGGTTTTCCGCCGACTAGAGAGGGGAAGGATGCCGTGTGGGTAATAGTCGATCGTTTGACGAAAGTTGCTCATTTCATACCCATTCGGTTTAAGCCTAGTGTGGAGGTGTTGGCAAAGTTATATATAGAAGAGGTGGTAAGGTTGCATGGGGTTCCCCAATCCATCGTCTCTGATCGGGATCCGAGTTTCACGTCTCATTTTTGGGAGGGGCTGCATACAGCGTTGGGAACTAAGCTCAAGTTCTCGACGGCGTATCATCCTCAGACGGATGGGCAATCGGAGAGAACGATCCTTACTTTGGAGGAGTTGCTGAGAAGCTGTGCTATGGAGTTTCAAACCCCTTGGACTGAATTGCTACCTTTGATTGAGTTCGCCTATAACAACTCGTACCATAGTAGCTTGAAGTCCGCCCCTTTTGAGGCCTTGTATGGGAGGAAGTGTAGGACGCCGTTGTGTTGGGATGAGGAAGGTGCGAGGGTGTTGTCGGGTCCTCAAGATGTGCAAGAGACGGCTGATCGGGTTAAGATTATCAAGGAGAGATTGAGAGCGGCTCAAGATAGGCAAAAAGCGTATGCCGACGGTCGTGCTAGAGAGCTGAGTTTCAATGTCGGGGAGAAGGTATTTTTGAAGGTGTCGCCGTGGAAAGGGCTGATGCGTTTCGGTAGGAAAGGGAAGTTGGCGCCGCGGTATATCGGTCCTTATGAGATCCTCGCTAAGTCGGGTCCGGTGGCTTATGTGTTGGCTTTGCCGAGGGAGTTAGAAAGGATACACAACGTGTTCCATGTGAGCGTGCTTAGGCAGTACCATGGGGACCCTTCTCATGTAATTCGGCCGGAGGAGGTGGAGATTGAGCAAGACTTGACTTATGAGGAGAAGCCAGTCGCGATCGTGGATAGGCAAGTCCGGGTCTTGAGGAATAAGCAGATTCCGCAGCTCAAGGTGGTATGGAGGAACCATGAGAGCGAGTCGGCTACTTGGGAGACTGAGGAGAGTATGAGGCGGCGGTACCCGGAGTTGGTGGAAGTGTATGATTCAGGTATTAATTTCCCTTGATGTATGCTTTTGTGTTTACTTGATGTGGTGTTGGTTCCACGAAGGTCTAGGGTGTGCTCGGTGAAAGTAGAGTGTTGGGAGTGGGTGTAGGGCTGATGAGTAGTTAAAGGAAGGCTGATAGTTCGTCGTTATGAATTTCGGAAGTCATTAGGATACGGGGATTGCTGCGTTTTAGCTGTGTGTTCGGTATCATATTGCTAGGATGAGTTAGGGATGATTTCGGGGACGAAATCCTTGAAGTTGTGGAGACTTGTAACATCCCCGCCCAACCGAACGGGTTAGAACTCAAGTCTGGGTGACTAGAGTGCCGGAAACGGTACTTAAGAGGGTCTCTTGAGGTTTGGGACGTTTGGGTGTGTGCCGGGTTGAAGTTGCAAAAGAGGGGAACTGTGTACAGTACCAAAAGTGCTCATTTTGGGCCCTAATGTGCGCAGGCGCACATTTAGAAGTGTCAGGCGCACTTTTCAATTAATTCAGCAAACTTTCGGCGGAATATTCAAAATGTGCGCCTTTTGGGGGTCAATGTGCGCCGGCGCACATTTTGACATGCCAGGCGCACATTTTGTGCATAAAAGGATGGAAATTGCACAAAAATCCGCATTTTCGTTTCCCTTTCTCTCTCCCCGAAAACCATTGACGAACCAACTTCAAGCAAACTTCGAAGGGTGATTCCGGGAGCTGTAGAGGTCGGAATTGAGTTCCGTTTGTTGCTCTGGATTCGTAGCGACGAGGAGAAGAGATCGCTAACCTCTATTTTGGGTTTCTGGGTGTAGGTCGTGAGCAGTAAGGAAGGGTAGAGCTACGAGTTTGGTGGTTGGAAATTGAGTTTCTGGGGAACTAGAAGACGATTAGAGCCTCGTCTTCTATTCCAGGTGAGGGCTTAGCGTTGTGTAAGTAGTTTGGGCAGCGTGAGGAGTTTCAATTGGACCTAGAACAAAACCTAGGTTATGCATGAAAATTATGAGCGTAAAAGGGGATAAACTGTTCTGTGAATGTGCTTGATTGCTATTGTTGAATACCGTGATTGATTGTTGTTGTTGATTGATATGATTTGGGGTTGGGTGTGAACTGAAGTGAACTAAGTAATGGATTGACTTAGGAATGAGAATTAGGATGTTGGGGAAATGAGTGCGGGTGCTATGATATTATGAATTGTCGGTTGTGGATGCAGGAGAGTTGCCCTACCAATGTGGGGTCGCTCTGAATAAGAGGAACAGGTGGGTGACCCCTAGACTCATGACATGGCCTCCTCTGTACTTGCAGGTGGGGGTGGCCGGTGAGCTAGCCGGTTACCTTTGTTGATTGTGGTTGAGATGTGACAGGGGCGTGGATTGGATGGAATACGTGTGCGTGGTAAATGGTGTTGTAATGTGGATGGTGTGAATTGGATTGTGATGGGTTGGAAGTTCTATGTTAAAACTTGTATGTGGAAGTAGAACCTGAAGGAGCCCACACTGCCCCACCCGAAATACCGATGGTTTGAGTCTGATTCACTGGGGTGAATCCCTTGGTTGGGTATCAAGGATGGTTGTCGTTCTCCTTAGTGGAAGGATCCCTTGAGGATGCGTCGGATGTCGTTCTCCTTCGTGGAAGGATCCTAGTGGATGCGTCTGGTTGTGTGATGGCCGGCGGTGGTGGTGTGGATAACTCCTTGGCGCCTAATAACTCACCTAGATAATATGAATGTGTATGTTCGTGTGCTTGTGGTTGTGGTAGTGGCTTGATTGATGGATGTGATGTGATGATGCTGTGTGTGCTGTGGATGGATGTATTACTTCGGTGTGATCCTATCGTTATGAATTGTGCTTGAGAACGAGAACTGACCAACGTGATCACCTAGACTGCTTTAGGGAATTAAAATATGGAAAGGGGGGTTGGGTTGGTTCCATTGTTGAATGTCTTGTGCGGAGTTGGGACCGCTCCATAGAGTAGGACAACGTGTAGGTAGGCCCAGTGGGTTCACTCAATTTCAATAGGAAATTGATCCCTTTCTCCCTTTCAGGATCCCGTGGCTAGAGAGAGTGGTGTGGCGTCAGAGTTGAGGGTGGATACCGAGAAGTGCTGGGCTGAAGCGATGAGGTGAAGACTGGTGCCTATTTGGAGTTGACCTATTTTCATATTTCAGTTGACTTGGGACATTTTGGGGGTTTTCACTTGGATTTATGTATCCTCGGATTTTGCTGGATTTTATGGGTTTTATGATGGATTTGGAGTTGTAAACAGTTTATGTTTTTCCTGGTTTATGGAGGCCTCTCATTTATACTCTTATTTAAGCTTGGATTTAACTGTTATCTCTGTCGTTTTTCACTGGGTAATACTCGATACCGGTTCAACCTCAGGTTTCACCGAGTTGATTCGGGATGGGTGTTACAGAAATCATCATACAGGGGAAGAACAGATAAGAACTGAAAAACCTAATTCTGACAAATCCGGCGAAGCTTCGATCTCCTGGATCTTCAACTTTAAGCTCCGAGCTCTCCGAGGTGGAAGGATGGCGTCACAATCTCTCCACGGATCTTCGAACTCTCTAAACTCTATCTATCGACCGTAGAGTCGGCTGACTCTCAAAAGTCTAATTTGAGAAAAGTTGTTGGAAAAATCCTCCCTCTGGCTGGCTGCCGACTGCTTCTTTAAATAGGTAAGATTAGGGTTTTCTGTTTCTGCCACAGAAAAGGAAGGCTTTTTCGGCAAAAACTTAAGGAGTTTTCACCGAAAACTTCAGTTGAAACCCTCTTTCTTATCCGTTGATTTCTTCATAACTTTTCGGCGAAAACTCCTTAAGTTTTCGCCGAAAACTTCAGTGTAAGTCAGCTCGTCCTCCTTTGAGTTTCTTAAGATATTTTCGCCGAAAACTTTGCAGTGTTTTCGGCGAAAACATTGTGCTGGGCAGTTGGATCTTCGGTTCTGACTCCGGTTTGATTTCTGGTTCTATTCTGGTTCACTCCTTGAGGTCTTGAACACGTCCGTGGTTACGTATTTGACGATAAAAACCTGCGCTCTTACAAAAACACTAGAAAACCATCAAATAGACCCAAAAAGGGTCAAAGTAACCAAATCGGTAGAAAATAGGGCAGTTGAGTGAATATTCGCTATTTTACCCCTAAAACCATGTTTCAAGCAAGGAAATGTCGCTTAAATGAGGTTGATAATCACGTCATATCGAGTGTCATCAAAATACCCCACACTTAAGCTTTTGCTTGTCCTCAAGCAAACTGAACTAGAACACACTCAAATTCACAAATGACACGAGATTAAACTGAGATTCAATTCTAACGATTTAGTTTAGACTTTTCCACGTAGAAAGAGTGACCTACACATGCAAGAACATCAACCAAACAAATTTTTGATCTAATCTATGCACACTTCAGGTAGTAGTTTTAACAAAGTTTGTTTCTTGGCAAAACAATTAATCATAATTAACCGACTACGATAACACCAATTCTAATAAGAAAGATTTTAAGCTCTAACCATAATGTGGGTGCGGAGGTAGGAAAAGTGACGTGGCTATCGACTCGACTTCATCCACCTCTAGATCTGTACGTTACATGTTCTAGCTAGGATCGATTTTTAACAACAATTTCATTCAAAATTCAAACTTCTTCCATTTAATTTATTTACTGCATACTAGTGCTCGATACCAAACACTTCACTTAGGTGTTGGACCTGCCTAGCTCACAGTATTTGTGCCTATGCTAGTGCTCAACCCGAACACTTCACTTAGGTGTCGGGCTTGCCTAGCTTTGATTTTCAGCACTTTAAAGAACTTAACATTTCATTTGCACAACGTAATTACTTGATTTAACACTTTAGCCATTTAATCCTAGCTAGTTATAACTTTTTACACAAGATTTCGAATTGGATTTCCGTCTAATCTCTAGCCACAATCACAGGTGATCAAATATGGAGTGAAAAACATGGAAGAAGCTAGCATTTATCATCTTAGAATGGTGTTATCGAGCTTTGTGATTAACAAGCAAAATAGTTTAATTGATTCAAGTTTCAACTACAAGAGTGATTTATGATATGTTCTGACCTAGATTCATTTGATATCAGTTCCGACACGTTGGTTACAGGTTCTAAGTGGAACAGTCTAGACGTCATTGTTCAAAATTGAAGTCAATTTAACATCAAAAGTCAAGAATTGAGCAATTCTATGCTAGAGAAATTCAAAATTGAACCACGAAATCACAGAAAATCAAGCAAGATCATGCGTAATCCTAGCATCCTACCCCACACTTAAACCGTTCTGTGTCCTCACAAGACTAAACTAGAGTAGAGAGGTACGAAGAACCTGTAATGAGATGGTCGGTGTAGGGGATGAGCACGGATAGCCCGGAGCGGAGCAGAGTAGCTACTCGAGTTCCTACAAAACAAAAACAACAAAAAGATCAAAAGGATACCGAGACAAGTGTCCCGGATCCACACAGAATAAAAGTCGAAACGAAGAAGGTTAGGGGAATTTTGAAAATATTTTGACTCTTTTTTTTTCAAATTCACGGCACGACACTCCTAGAGCAATCTAGATCATCTAAACTCAATCAGTTCAGAAAAATTCACACCGAAATAGCAAGCACGCAACACGAGGTAGACCGATTTAAACTCATCGAAATTCAATAATCAGCATGTCAAAAGATTCAAAATTGAAAACCCAACAACTAACCTTTTAGGCACGACTCAAGAAAATGGACGGAAAGCGACGAAGTTGGCCAAAAACGTTAAAAACTTGTTTCGGGATAACCGGAGCTACAGAGCTCCGATTTGGACGATCAAGTATGCGTTGGAATCGGACCGAAAAAAGGAAACTGATTTTTAAAACAGACACAAGTTTTCGGTGAAAACTATGGAAGTTTTCGCCGAAAACTTCTTCAAAAATAGGCAAAAATAAAAAGACGTTCACTGTTTGCAAATTTGACAAAGTTTTCGGCGAGAAATTTTAATTCTCGCCGAAAACCTAATTTAAAACCTTTTTTTTCAAAACCCAACCGAAAACAAATCAAAACGAAAGGAAATTAAACTGACACTTTGGCTCCCCAAACCGACTTGAACGACGAAAACGACTGACTCAAAAATTCAAAAACGGACTCCAGCCGTGGGTTGCCTCCCACGAAGCGCTCTCTTTTAACGTCCTTGAGCTGAAAAGTACCTGTTAGGGACCCCAACTCAAGAGCTCCTTGAAGTCAATCATCTTCTTCAAGGTGTGCGGTTGAGTGCCATGTAGCACTCCAGAAGGGTGATGCAGCCGGTCGTGCTCTAGTAGATCGCGGTTCTGTTTGGATGACCAGTTCTTCTCGAATTCTCCTACCGGAGGAGGAAAGAGGTAGTACGACGTGGCATTGTCAATGAGCTCCATCTTCTCCACGTGATGATCATCAAGAGGTCTCTCGGGATTGAGTATGTAAACTTCTAAATCCATGACCTTGTTGCTTCCCACGTGCTCGTCTCTGGCTTGATCTACAGGTTGACTCAACTGAAGTGTAGGTGGGGTATCTCCTCAATCTCTACGTTCTCCTCTTCGGTTTCAACATCAGGATGGATTGGCTTCATGTCTTCATCAACCACCACCGCCAAGGATTCTTCATCAGATGCTTCTAGCTCATAATAGTCATGGACAAGCTCATCTTCTTCTTTGAACATCTCCTAAGCGTCTTCTGTCATTAACTGCTTTGGTTGCTCGATCTTGATGTCCGTCGCGAGATGAGCTTGTAGCATTGAAGAGATATTATCCAAGGCAGATTGGGTTCTCGACGAGCATTGTTGATGTTCCTGAGCTTGTAGAAGGATCTCTTGGTTATCTCTAGCGCCACTTTGATTCTCTTGTTGGTGTATCTCTTGGTAACCTTGTAGCATTGAAGAGATCTTATTAAAGTGGGAGTCAAATCTCGCCGTCTGTTGTTGTTGTTGATGTAGCATTTCTCGATAATCATCGAGATATGGTGGTTCATTGATGTACCACTCTTGGTACTGGTCATCCCACCTGTTATCATGCATAATCAAAACTAAGAAGCTCTACCCAGGTAATTCATGGAAATATGGAGGAAAATTAAATGGTAAGGCGGAAAGGTAGAAGAATAATTTGCCAACTCTTCTTTCAAACAATTAGAAGAGTCCCCGGCAACGGCGCCAATTTGATGACACGCTTTTGGCGTGCTTCAAATAACTAATCTACCAAGGTAGACTAGATCGTATTCCACTCGAGGTCTCTTCTTCTTGTCTACTCAAATATGTTGGCAAATTACTCAGGTTTAAACAGGTTGTGCGTGGTGTAAGTTCCACGACTTCTAATCTAATAAAGCAGGAAAATAAAAGACAGAAAGATTAAAAGGTTGACTAACGAGAAGATAGACGAGCTTAGATTTCGAATCCCCCTTAGATTACCAAGGCAATGACAATTACAAGACCAACGGTTTTCAATTCTAATTCAATCAATTTCTAAACACCACCATAACTCCTGACCCTTAGGTTTAAGACCGGCGAACGTTCGCTCTATCCGTTCTAACTACCAAGATTAATTAGCTGCCCGAGTACGGTCGCCTCTCGCAACGACTTAACTAATTGGTGCAATTACTAACGATTTATGAGTTACTCTTGTAGTGGATTAACCCTAACTGGTTCCTACGAAAGGCACACTCCAACGAATAGGTTAATTTGTTGAATTGATGTTTTAAAGAGAGGCGAGCGTTCGCTTCTATCCTCAGCTTAACAAGAATCTAAACTAGGTGATCAAGCAAGACAAGTTTATGCGCCAAAGCAGGGAAGCTGTCTGGCGACTAACCCTAGCTTGCAAAAACCTAATCTAGGAGATCAACCAGAGAAGAAACATAAACAGTCAAGAACAAAACAACCTTGCAAAGAGAAACTGATTGAACTTCGAATCTAATTACCGCCAATCCGTGACCGCTTTAAAGCCCTGGGTCACTTAGGGTTCATCTAATCTAAGCTCTACAAGTTCAGCTACTCATAACGATAACAGAAGAATCAAAGGCAACAAAGGAAATCATCATACAGAGGAAGAACAGATAAGAACTGAAAAACCTAATTCTGACAAATCCGGCGAAGTTTCGATCTCCTGGATCTTCAACTTTAAGCTCCGAGCTCTCCGAGGTGGAAGGATGGCGTCACGATCTCTCCACAGATCTTCGAACTCTCTAAATTCTATCTATCGACCCTAGAGTCGGCTGACTCTCAAAAGTCTGATTTGTGAAAAGTTGTTGGAAAAATCCTCCCTCTGGCTGGCTGCTGACTGCTCCTTTAAATAGGTAAGATTAGGGTTTTCTGTTTCTGTCGCGGAAAAGGAAGGATTTTTCGGCGAAAACTTAAGGAGTTTTCGCCAAAAAATTCAGTGTAATTCAGCTCGTCTGCCTGTGAGTTTCTTAAGATATTTTCGCCGAAAACTCTGCAGTGTTTTCGGTGAAAACATTGTACTGGGCAGTTGGATCTTCGGTTTTGACTCCGGTTTGATTTCTGGTTCGATTCCAGTTCACTCCTTGAGGTCTTGAACACATCTATGGTTACGTATTTTATGATAAAAACCTGCGCTCTTACAAAAACACTAGAAAACCATCAAATGGACCCAAAAAGGGCCAAAGTAACCAAATCGGTAGGAAATAGGGCAGTTGAGTGAATATTCGCTATATTACCCCTAAAACCATGTTTCAAGCAAGGAAATGTCACTTAAATGAGGTTGATAATCACGTCATATCGAGTGTCATCAGTGGCCTTCTTGGTCATAGGAGTGCTAGTTGCCGTAGAGCAGGACCGGTGAGCAAGAGTGGAGCATCAGGAGGGTTGCCGATGTGTGGTATCTACAAGAAGCCACACTTTGGGGAGTGTCATTTATTGAGGCCAGCTCTGGTGACTTGTTACACTTGTGGCCAGCTGGGCCAAAGGACTAACTTCTGCCCGAGGAGGAGTGCAACACCAGCTCAGTTTGTGGGATCGGTGCAGGGATCGATGGCTCCGTCTAGGAGTTTTGGGGGTCGTGGTAGAGGTAGCTTTGGTCGAGGAGCTGCGAGTGTTGGTCGAGGAATGGGTGCTAATGCCATGCCTGTTGGAGCTGAAGGACACCAGGGGAGGCTGTACGCTTTTACTAAGGGTGCATCAGAGAACGCAAACAATGTGGTGATCGGTATGATCTCTATCTTGGATCTTTCCGTTTACGCTTTGTTTGATTCGGGCTCAACCCATTCCTTTGTGTCTGAGAAATGCTTGAGTAGTTTGGGTGTTGTAGCTAGTAGCTTGGGGACTAGTTGGGGTGTCAGAACTCTTTTGGGGACTTCTGTTCGGGTAGATATTGTGTGGAGGGGTTGTAAGGTGTTAATGGGAGGTGCAGAGTTGTTAGCTGATTTAGTGGTGCTCCCTTTCAATGAGTTCGATGTCATTCTTGGCATGGATTGGTTGGCTAGACATGGGGCTTTGCTTGATTGTCGAAAGAAGGAAGTGGTGCTTCAGGTGGAGGGAGTCGGTCAGGTGGTGTTCAAGGGTGTTAGGAAGAGGGATTCAGCACCGATGGGGTTAGTTTCAGCGATGCAAGCTTTCTCTTGATCCAAGAAGGGTGTGAGGCTTTGTTGGTGCAAGTGTCCGTTGAGAAGAATGAGGAGTTAGAGAAGGTGCCGGTAGCTCGAGAGTTTGTGGATGTGTTTGAGGACTTACCTGGTGCACCGATTGAGCGTTAGGTGGAGTTCAATATAAAGTTGGTTCCTGGAACTGCTCCAATCTCCATCCCACCCTATCGGATGGTACCGACTGAATTGAAAGAGTTGAAGGAGCAATTGCAGGAGCTTTTGGATAAGGGGTTCATCCGCCCAAATATATCCCCGTGGGGAGCACCGGTGTTTTTTGTGAAGAAGAAGGATGGGACGATGAGAATGTGCATTGATTATATGCGGTTGAGCAAGGCAATGATCAAGAATGGCTATCCACTTCCAAGGATAGATGACCTCTTCGATCAATTGCAAGGGGCTGAAGTGTTCTCGAAGATAGATTTGAGGTTGGGGTATCATCATTTGAAGGTGGAGGAAGGTTGGTGCCGATGACAGCTTTCAGGACTCGCTATGGGCACTATGAGTTCCTTGTGATGCCTTTCGGTCTCACCAATGCTCCGACTGCGTTTATGGCTCTCATGAACAAATTCTTTCATGAATACTTGGATAAGTTTGTGATAGTGTTCATCTATGATATTCTCATCTACTCTAAGAATGAGAAGGAGCATGAGGAGCATTTGAGGATCATTTTTCAGAAGTTGAGGGAGCAACAACTTTTTGCGAAGTTTTCGAAGTGTGCTTCTTGGTTGGAGGAGGGGTTGTTTCTTGGACATGTGGACTCTAAGAGGGGTGTTGAGGTTGATCCGAAGAAGATCAAAGCGGTGGTTAATTGGTCCCCACCCAAGGATGTGTCGCAACTAAAGAGTTTCCTCAGATTAGCTGGTTATTATCGGAGGTTTGTTGAAGGGTTCTCCACCATAGCTTCTCCTCTTCATAAGTTATTGAGGAAAAAGTTAAAATATGAGTGGAGTGAGGCGTGTCAGAAGAGCTTCGAGGATTTGAAGAAGAGGTTGACATCAGCTCAGGCGTTGACCTTGCCGGTGGAAGGTGGTGAGTATGTGGTATTTAGTGATGCTTCCTTGCAAGGATTAGGTTGTGTGCTCATGCAGAATGGGAAAGTGGTTGCTTATGCCTCACGTCAGCTTAGAGTGCATGTAATAAGTTACCCGAGTCATGATTTGGAGCTAGCGGCTGTGGTGTTCTCCTTGAAGTTGTGGAGGAACTACTTGTATGGCGAGACGTTCAAGATCATGACCGATCATAAGAGTCTTAAGCATCTTATGTATCAGAAGGAGCTGAATAGTAGGCAGAGGCGTTGGGTAGAGCTCTTGAAGGACTATGATTGCACCATTGATTACCATCCCGATAAAGCCAATGTTATTGTAGATGCGCTAAGTCGGAAGGAGTTGGTCGACCTTAGGGCATTGAGAGTGGAGATGCAGATGGATGAGGTAGGAAGCTTGATTGCTAAGCTTAGTATCCAACCCATGTTGAATGACAGGATTAGGGAGGATCAACCTAAGGATGCTCACTTGGTGGCCACTCGGGAAGAAGTTGAGAGAGGTATGAATAATGGATTCGAGGTAGCTGAGGGGTTGTTGAAGTGCAAAGGTCGTCTGTGTGTGCCAGAATTAGAGGAGTCAAGGAAGTAGATTCTTGAGGAGGCTCACTCTTTGATGTATGCTATGCATCCTGGAATGACTAAGATGTCCAAGGACTTGAAGGTGAGTTTCTGGTGGTCGGGAATAAAGAGGGATGTTGCCCGCTTTGTGTCAGTTTGTTTGGTTAACAAAAGATGAAGGCGGAAGACAGAGCTCCAGGTGGGCTACTGCAATCTCTACCCATTCCGGAGTGGAAGTTTGTGGATATTACCATCGATTTTGTGTCGGGTTTTCCACCAACTAGAGAAGGTAAGGATGCTATTTGGGTGATAGTTGATCATTTGACGAAGGTCGCTCACTTTATACCCATTTGGTTTAAGCCAAGCGTGGAGGAATTGGCCAAGCTCTATATAGAGGAGGTGGTAAGGTTGCATGGAGTTCCTCAATCCATTGTTTCTGATCAGGATCCGAGTTTTACCTCCCATTTCTGGGAAGGGTTGCATACAACATTGGGAACTAAGCTTAAATTCTCGACGGCTTATTGATGACACTCGATTTGACGTGATTATCAGCCTCATTTAAGCGACATTTCTTTGCTTAAGACTTGGTTTTTAGGGTAGAATAACGAATATTCAATCGATTGCCCTATCTCGTGCCATTTGTGTTACTTTGGCCCGTTTCGGGTCTATTTGATGGTTTTCTAGTGTTTTTATGTTAGCACAGGTTTTTGCCATCAAATAAAGTAGCCAAGGTCATGTCTAAGGCGTTGGAACCTTGAGGGATTGCACCAGAATCGATCAAAGGAGCCAACCAAGTTCAGAAAATTCCTGCCCGGTTTACAAAGGAATTTTCACCGAAAATACCCTAGTATTTTCGGTGAAAATATCAGCACAAATCGACCGCCGCCGGCTGAAGGAAAATTTCAGTGAACCCGTTAAGTTTTTGACCCGAAACGAAAATCACAGTAGAATGCAACCGAAGGGCCATCTATTTACACTAGAATTTTCAGCGAAAATATCTTGTTATTTTCGGCGAAAATATCAGGCAAATCCGGCTGGACTAGGGTTAAGTATAAATACTTAACCGGGGGTCCAAATAAAGAGACAGATCATAATATACTTTTCGTAATCAGAATTCGAAGAATTCTCTGAAGTTCTGGAGCGAAGAGTTTAGAGAGTTCAAAGAATCGTGGAGAGATCGTGACGCCATCCTTCCACCTCGGAGACTCGGAGCTTGGATTGAAGATTACCGGAGATTGAAGTTCACGGATTCGTCAAATTAGGTTTTACAGTTCTTCTTTGTTCTTCCTACCTGAGATGTACTCCTTGTTTGTTTTCGATTCTCTTGTTCCTGATATGAGTAGCTAAACTCGTAGAGCTTAGATTAGATGAACCCTAAGTGACCCAGGGCTTTAAAGCGGTCACGGATCGGCGGTGATTAGATTCAAAGTTCCATCAGTTTCTCTTTGCATGGTTGTTTTGTTCTTGATTGTTTATGTTTCTTTTCTGATTGATCGCCTAGATTAGGTTTGTGTTGAATTAGGGTTTGTCGCTAGACATCTTCTTTGCTTTAAACATTAAAACTTGTCTTTCCTGATCACCTAGCTTAGATTCTTGTTAAGCTGAGGATAGAAGTGAACGCTCGCCTCACTTTAGAACATCAATTCAACTAGTTAACCTTATAATTGGAGGTGCCTTTCGTAGGAACCGATTAGGGTTAATCCACTGTAAGAGTAACTCATAAATCATTAGTAATTGCACCAGTTAAGTTAAGTCATTGCGAGAGGCGACCGTACCCGGGCGACTAATTAATCTTGGTAGTTAGAACGGATACAGCGAACGTTCGCCGGTCTTAAACCTAAGGGTCAGGAGTTATGGTGGTGTTTAGAAATTGATTGAATGAGAATTGAAATCCGCTGATTTGTTGATTGCCAATGCTCTGGTGATCTAAGGGGGATTCGAAATCTAGGCTTGTCTGTCGTCCATTTAAATCAACCAATCATTCTGTCTTTTAATTTCATTTTAATTGTCCTGCATCTTTGATGACACTCGTTTTGACGTGATTATCAGCCTCATTTAAGCGACATTTCTTTGCTTAAGACATGGTTTTTAGGGTAGAATAACGAATATTCAATCGATTGCCCTATCTCGTGCCATTTGTGTTACCTTGGCCCGTTTCGGGTCTATTTGATGGTTTTCTAGTGTTTTTTTATGATAGCACAGGTTTTTGCCATTGAATACGGTAGCCAATGACATGTCTTAGACGTTGGAACCCCGAAAAATCACACATAAATCAAACGGAGAGATCACTCAAGTCAAAGAAACTCCTGCTCCATTTACACATATATTTTCGGCGAAAATACCCTTGGATTTTCACCGAAAACGAAAGAAGGAATCCACTGCCCCGATTAAGAAGAAGTTTTCGCCGAAATTCCTCTATTATTTTCGGCAAAAATATCAAGGGAAATCAGAAAATCTCGGGTAGGTTTAAATACAGAAATCGGCGGCTAATGGAAAGGACTGACAATTTTACGACTGACAACACACATCTAGAGGGGAGAGAGGAAAAACGAGTAGATAGAGTTCGAGGAGCCAGGAACGGATCGTGATGCCATCCATCCATCTCGGAGAGCCATTGCTAGGAGTTGAAGATCCAGCAGATTGAAGCTGCCAGGAAACATCAAAATTAGGTTTTACAGTTCTTCTCTGTCTTCCTACCTGAGATGTATTCTTTGTCTGTCTTCGATTCTTCTGTATTGAATATGAGTAGCTAAACTCGTGTAGCTTAGGTTAGATGAACCCTAAGTGACCCAGGGCTTAAAGCGGTCACGGATCGGCGGTGTTTAGATTCAAAATTCATTCAGTTTCATCTTCATGTTTGATTTGTTCTTCGTTATCTGTGTTTCTTGTCTGGTTTGGCCACCTAGATTAGATTCTTGTTAAGCTAAGGATAGAAGCGAACGCTCGCCTTACTTCAAAACACCAAATCGAACAATCAACCTTATAATTGGAGTGTGCCTTTCGTAGGAACCGATTAGGGTTGATCCATTGCTAGAGTGACTCATTAATCATTAGAATTTGCACTAGTTAAGTTAAGTCATTGCGAGAGGCGACCGTACCTGATGACACTCGAATTGACGTGATTATCAGCCTCATTTAAGCGACATTTCTTTGCTTAAGACATTGTTTTTAGGGTAGAATGGCGAATAATCAATCGATTGCCCTATCTCATGCCACTTGTGTTACCGTGGCCCGTTTCGGGTCTATTTGATGGTTTTCTAGTGTTTTTACGTAAGCACAGGTTTTTGCCGTCAAATAAAGTAACCATGGATGTGTCTGAAGCATTGGAACCTCGAGGAATTGAACCGAAATCGGTCAAAGAAGCCATTCAAAGTCGAACAAATTCTGCCCAGTTCATACACATATTTTTGGCGAAACTACCCTTTGGTTTTCGCCGAAAATGGAAGAAGAAACCAATGGCCGATTGAAAGGAAGATTTCGGCGAAGATACCATGGAGATTTCGCCGAAACCGCAGGAAGGAATCAATCGATTCAAGTATGAAGAAATTTTTGCCGAAATCCCTTCACTATTTTTGGCAAAAATTCCAGTTGAATTCAGGAGAATATCGGGTTGGTATAAATAGAGAACTCGGGCCCATCACTTAAGAGACATCACTTTTTGACAACACACAAAAAGAACGACGAGAGAGAGAGACAGGAGGAGTAACAAGAGGTCGAGGAGTAGGAACGGATCGTGACGCCATCCATCCATCTCGGAGAGCCAGGGTTAGGAGTTGAAGATTTAGCAGATTGAAGCTGTCAGGAAGCATCGAAATTAGGTTTTACAGTTCTTATCTGTCTTCCTACCTGAGATGTATTCTTTGTCTGCCTTCGACTCTTCTGGATTGGATATGAGTAGCTGAACTTGTGTAACTTAGATTAGATGAACCCTAAGTGACCCATGGCTTAAAGCGGTCACAGATCGGCGGTGATTAGATTCGAAGTTCATTCAGTTTCATCTTGTATGTTTGATTTGTTCTTCGTTTTCTGTGTTTCTTGTCTGGTTTGGCCACCTAGATTAGATTCTTGTTAAGCTAAGGATAGAAGCGAACGCTCCCTTACTTTAAAACATCAAATCGAACAATCAACCTTATAATTGGAGTGTGCCTTTCGTAGGAACCGATTAGGGTTGATCCATTGCTAGAGTAACTCATTAATCACTAGAATTTGCACCAATTAAGTTAAGTCATTGCGAGAGGCGACCGTACCCGGGCGGCTAATTAATCGTGGTAGCTAGATCGGATAGAGCAAACGTTCGCCAGTCTTAAACCTAAGGGTCAGGAGTTATGATGGTGTCTGTGAACTGAATGAACTAGAATCGAAAATCGCTGGTCTGTGACTGTCGTTGCCTTGGTGATCTAAGGGGGATTCGAAATCTAAGCTTGTCTGTCATCTTTCTAGTCAATTAATCAATCTTCAATCTTTCTTCGGTTTAATTTTCATTTCTTCTTATTTTTGCATTCTTAGTATAGAAGTCGTGGAACTCACACCACGCACAACTTGTGTTTGAACTTGAATTAAAACTGTCAACTCCCTGGAGTAAGGAAGTAGAGGAAACCCCCGGAATACGATCTGCTATAGCCTTTTATTAGCATTAGTAGTTATTTGGTTGAACGCATCACAACGACACGTTCATCAAATTGGCGCCGTTGCCGGGGACTCTTCTACTTCGTTGAAAGAAGAGTTGGCATTTTTATTCTTCTACCTTTCCATCTTTCATCTTCCATCACACTTTGATTTTACACCGGTTGTGTTTGTTTTTGTCTCGTGCAGATCATAGCAGGTACAGAAGCAGATCACTTCCGTTTCATCTTCCTTTACTACAATGATTACTCTTAAAAGTGTCGCGGACTACAGTAGGCCGCGTGCATCTAACCTCCGTTCACCCATCACCTTGCTTACTAATGACGATGATCCCGATTATGAGATTCAGATTCCTCTCTTGGAACTAATCTCAAGGGACATACAATTCGAGGGAAGACCAGATGATAATCCCTGCACACACATAACCAACTTTTTGGTTGTCTGCGACACCTTCAAGTCTGGGAATCTCAATAAGAATGCATTATATCTCCGAGCTTTCCCGTTTTCTCTCAGAGGTGCAGCTAAACAATGGCTTAACAGCAAACCGCCAGGTCATTACACTGAATGGGAGACATTAGCTCAAGATTTTGTTGAGGAATACTTTCCTCCTGCAAGAACAACTGCTTATAGAGACCGTATCTCCAGGTTCACACAGAGAGAGGATGCAAGCCTGTGTGACACTTGGAACGAATTTCAGTCTCTTCTCTTCGACTGCCCTCACCATGGGTATGAACAGAGACAGCTGGCTGACTTCTTTACTCGAGGAATGCGCAAGGAATCTGCAAACTGGGTCAACACCTTAGCCGGTGGAGATTGCACTGCTCTCACTCCTCAGGATGCTCTTTTGCATTTTGCTGACTGTGCTTCAAAATCTAGAAACTAGGAGAGGCACGTAGAAGGAACCAAGAGCCAGAGTCAGAGCCAGAGTCAGATAAATGTTGCAGAGCAGATCAAGGCGGAAGTTCAGAAGCATCTGCAAGCAGCTGGTATCCCTCTCGACTCTCCGTCAGCTACCGTCTTTTCGGTTGACTGTGGATGGTGTGGATCATGTGCTCATAGCGGCGGAAGTTGCCTCAACTTCGGTGCAGCAGAAGTCTTGTCTACTGAGGAGGTAAACTTCATTGATCAAGGTTTTGCCAACAACCAGAAAGGCTATGCCGGTTACAGAAACTACGTGCCACGGAAGCAAAGCAACCGGTTGGTAGATCCTTATTATAGACCTCCGGGGTTCATTGGAGGGCAACACCAGTTTCAGGCAAAGCCGTGCTACAATAGAGATATGGACTATGAGAGGAAGTTTGATCAGATCATGAGCCGACTTGACGACCATGACATTCAGTTAAAAGCCCAAGCCGCACTTAATCAAGGAACAAAGGCTCAAACCCAGAGGATAGAAGACGCGGTACTCAATATGGTGAAACTTTTTACTAGTAATCCTCTCTTTAATCCAGAAGCATTTAAAGCAGACTCCGATATAAGGAGTGAACACGCTCAAGCTGTTACCACTAGGAGCGGCAAGCAAACAACTGATCCAAAAGCTCCGGAACCTGACATAATACCAGATACTAGTGCTGCCATGGATATGCCAGAAATAGAAGATATCACAGAAGAGGAAGAAGAAGCACCTGCTCCTCCTCCGCCGCCCAAGACAGCCACTGAACCTGTCTTGGCGCCATATTTACCTAGGATTCCTTTTCCAAAAGCTGCAAGGAGCACGGCCAAGGATCACGACACTCAGTATAAGAAATGGTACAATGTTCTTAAGACTGCAGAAATCAAGATACCAGTGACGGACGCTGTAGAGATTATACCACCACTCGGGAAGTTCTTTAAAGACCTCGTGAAGAAAGTGAAGAGTGGCGAGGTGTACTCTATCACGCTCACTAATGAATGTGCATCTATTCTAGGTGCGCCATCTCCCATTCGACAGCCGCCACCACCCCCAGCTAAGTGTCTTGATCCCGGTTCTTTTACATTACCGTGCATTATTAATGGCATTCAAATTGATCGCAGCCTGGTTGATTCTGGTGCTTCTATTAATGTTATGCCTGTCTATCTATATGAAAAGCTGAATCTAGGGCAATTCAAACCGATTACTCTGCATCTCGTTTTAGCCGATAGGTCTGTCAAACGGCCTAGAGGTATAGTAGAAGATGTAACTATTTGCTGTGGCCTGTTTACTATACTAGCAGATTTCATTGTTTTAGATACTCGTGAGCTAGACGAAACACTTATCCTAGGTCGACCTTTCTTAGCAACTGCTGGTGTGAATATAAATTGCAAACAAGGCTTATTAACTTTAAGTGTAGGACAAGAGAGTGTTGCATTCCGCATTAAAGATAGCATGAGATATTCCATTGCTCAAGATGATAAATGCTATGCTATTGATCCCTTAGAGACGGCCTCGGCCGACTCCGTTACTAATGCTTTATCTAGTGATCCGCTAGAGTTGTGTTTGATTTCAGGGATTGATAATGCGTTAGACGACCCAGAGCAGCGCTTATGGCAAGATGAGCTAGATGAACAACAGGCAACATTCACACCCTTACATGCGCCTCCACACATCGAACCAGCTTCGAGTCGGATTACTACTTCATATGAGAATCCACCAGAACTTACTCTAAAGGAGCTGCCTGACCACTTAGAGTACGCATTTCTGGGAAAGGATCGCCAGTTACCTGTCATTATCAATGCGAATCTATCTCCCGAGCAGAAAGAGCAACTGATTGGGCTACTCAAGAAGCATGTCCGAGCTATTGCCTGGCAGTTGGCAGACATCAGAGGCATCTCTGAAACCTTCTGCAAACATCGGATAGTTGTTGATGAAGAATTCAAACCAGTCACACAACCGCAACGCCGACTTAACCCTCAGATGCAGGAAGTCGTAAAGAAAGAAGTACTCAAGCTTCTAGATGCCGGTATCATCTATCCCATCGCCGACAGTCCTTGGGTCAGTCCAACTCAAGTTGTTCCAAAGAAAGGAGGAATCACCGTCATCCCTAATCCAAAGGGTGAACTCATTCCCACCCGAACAGTTACAGGATGGAGAGTCTGCATTGATTATCGACGACTAAATGATGCCACCAAGAAGGATCACTTTCCACTGCCATTCATTGATCAGATGCTTGAACGATTGGCTGGTCATGAATACTACTGCTTCTTAGACGGGATGTCCGGTTACTTTCAGATCCCCATTGAGCTTGCTGATCAGGAGAAGACAACCTTCACATGCCCGTTCGGTACGTTTGCTTATCGTCGTATTCCCTTTGGATTATGTAATGCTCCCGCTACTTTTCAGAGATGCATGCTCGCAATATTTGGAGACCTGGTAGAGAATGTGGTAGAGGTGTTCATGGATGACTTCTCTGTCTATGGAGATTCATTTTCAAAGTGTTTGGCTAATCTGGATAAGGTGTTAGCTCGTTGTGAGGAGACTAACCTAGCTCTTAGCTGGGAGAAATGTCACTTCATGGTTACAGAAGGTATTGTTCTTGGCCATAGAATATCTAAGACAGGTATAAAAGTCGATCGTGCCAAGCTTGAGACCATTACCAGTCTACCACCGCCGACCTCAGTCAAGACAGTTCGAAGCTTCCTCGGTCATGCTGGATTCTACTGGAGATTCATCCAAGACTTCTCCAAGATCGCTCTACCAATGACCAAGCTACTCGAGAAAGATGCTCCGTTCGTCTTTGACAAAGCCTGTCTTGAAGCCTTTGAGACTCTGAAGACTCAACTGACCACCGCACCGATTCTTACAGCACCAGATTGGAATCTCCCATTCGAAATCATGTGCGATGCTAGTGATTTCGCCGTTGGCGCAGTTCTTGGTCAGAGAAAGGAGAAGAAATTTCATCCTATCTACTTTGCGAGCAAGACACTCAATGATGCTCAGAGAAACTACACTACCACGGAGAAGGAACTCCTAGCTTTCGTTTTCTCCTTTGATAAATTTAGACAGTATCTGGTTCTCTCACATACCATCGTCTACACAGATCATGCTGCTCTGCGCCATCTCTTAGCTAAGCAAGATTCGAAGCCACGTCTCATCCGGTGGATCCTTCTCCTCCAAGAATTCGACATAGAAATTAAAGACAAGAAAGGAGCAGAGAACTTAGCAGCAGATCATCTTTCTCGACTCGAGGAATCACAAACAGGTAAGTCTGCTACCCCTATCAATGATTCTTTCCCTGACGAGCTGTTGCGTGTTGAGACGTATGAACAGGTTAACAGCATAGCTATTGAGCCCTGGGCAATCCCTCACGCTCAAGATTTGAGTAATGCCATCGATTCGGAAGAGTCATGGTATGCTACCCTGGCCAATTATCTTTCTCACGGCATTATCCCTCCTGAGCTGGATTATAATGCACGTAAGAAATTGCTTAAAGAAGCCAAGTCATACTTCTGGGATGAGCCTTTCTTATACCGCATCAGTCTTGACGGGATGATCCGGAGATGTGTCTCTTACAATGAAGCAGTGGACATCATTCACAAATGCCATGAAGGACCGTTCGGAGGACCTTTTGGAGGCAACCGCACGGCGAGAAAGGTACTCGAAACAGGTTTCTACTGGCCCTCAATTTTTAGTGATTGCGATGTTTATGCTAGACGTTGTGATGCTTGCCAGCGATCAGGTAACATCTCTAACCGTAATGAGATGCCCCAAACTGTTTCTTTAACTGTTGAAATCTTTGATGTCTGGGGAATTGATTTTATGGGTCCGTTCACGCCCTCCAACGGAAACAAGTACATTCTCGTCGCCGTTGATTATGTTTCTAAGTGGGCCGAAGCTGAGGCTTTACCCACTAATGATTCTAGAGTGGTGGGACGGTTCCATACTCGTCTTTTCACGCGTTTTGGTTCACCGCGCTTCATCATAAGCGATAGGGGTACCCACTTCCACGGACAATTCGACCGGGTGTGCAAACGCTTTGGTGTCACCCACCGAATGTCCACGGCTTATCATCCTCATGCGAACGGCCAAGCGGAAGTGACAAACCGTGAGCTCAAGCGGATTCTTGATAGGACGGTTGGCCGGTCTCGCAAGACTGGTCATCTAAGCTCAATGATGCCTTATGGGCATATCGTACTGCCTACAAGACTCCCATCGGTACCTCACCGTATCAGCTGGTCTATGGCAAGTCATGTCATTTACCAGTTGAGCTTGAGCACAAGGCATTCTGGTCTAACAAAGAGTTGAATATGAGCTATGCAGTAGCAGGTAATAACAGCCATGACCAGATCGCTGAGCTTGAGGATCACCGACTCCACGCATATGAAAGCACAAGGTTATATAAAGAGCGCACGAAGAAAATTCATGACTCTCAATTGAAGACGATCAAGCAGTTCTATCCCGGAGAACAAGTGCTTTTATATAACTCTCGCTTGAAACTGTTCCCGGGTAAATTAAAATCCCGGTGGTCTGGCCCTTATACCGTGGTCCGCCAGACACCCTTAGGCAGCGTCTACATTCAAATGCACGATCAGGAGCCGTTCGCGGTCAACGGACATAGGCTTAAGCAGTATCTGCAAGGGTTAGCCGTATCATCCATAGACGTGCACTACCTCGTTTTGGAATCCTGACACGAATCCAGGTATCGTCTGGCTCACGAACGTTAAACAAGAGCGCTTCGTGGGAGGCAACCCACGGCTGGAGTCAGTTATTTTCGTTTTGAGTCGTTTTGTTTTAAAAACCCATCATTCAGTTTCATAAAAAAAAAAAACCCCTCGGCGAAGACATGTCCACATTTTCGACGAAACCGCTGTTCAAATTAGACCTGACCCTCCTGTCCATACCTTTCGAACCGAAGACCCCACCATTCTCGCCGAAACGATTTCTTCCATTCTAACCATTATTTTCGCCGAAACTGTCAACCTGTTTTCGTCGAAATTTTTGTTTGATTTCAACCTGATCCTCCTGTCCTCACTTTTTGATCCGAGAATACCATGGCTTCGCCGAAAATTTTTCTTCATTTAACTTGGAATTTTCGCCGAAAATTTCCCATCCTTTTCGCCGAAAATTTTTGGTCTTTTCACCGGTATTTAAGGCCCCCCTGGGTTTTTGTTTTCGCGACATTCATAAACCCCCCACCCGAAAACTTAAACCATCCTCCCTCTCTCTGTTTGTGGGTTCCGCCGCGCGCCTCACTGATCGCCGCCGCCCCTTGCCCGCCGATCAAACGCCGCCGCCGTCTTAGTAGCCGCCGCCCACCCCCTTTTCCTAGCCCTGTTTCAAAACCCTAGAATCGGAGCTTTTCAGCCCCGGTTCCGACCAACCTAGTTTTCAAGTTTTCCCTGTTTTTCGTGGATTTCCAATCGTTTTCTCGACTCATGTCTTCACGGTTAGTTGTTCAACCTTTGATTGTGCATCATTTGGCTTGTTAACTTTCAGTTTTGACGTGGTTGACTGTGGTTGTCTTTTTGGTTCTCCCTTATTCGTCTTGACTGCTTTGTCGGTATCAATTGGCTAGGTTCTGGTATTGTTTTGTAGCCTTTTCGGGAGTGTGACCTGTTGTCTGTGCGTTTGTGTTCTTGCCTCATTCCATTATTCTTGTGCCTACTGAATTGACAAGTTCTTCAATGATATATCTTGATTCTACGATCTCTCGGTTGATTAGTCTACCCCCTCTTATCACATTAAGTGTGGGGTAAGAGTCTTGTCATCTAATGCTGGTCATCTCTGAGTTATGTTTTACAGGGCCCCCAAGCGTTTTAAGACTACCAGTGCAGATAGAGCACAGCGATCCTCAACTCGCCAGAGTAGGACACCACCCCCTCGTCGTCCCGCACCAGCTGCACAGAAATCGCCGGCTGTAGCCATCATTCCCGAGGGTTCGCCTACCCCTGCGACTCCCATCTCCTCTATTCCTACACCTGCCAATGGAGCCGTGCATCCTTTCATCGCCGCCCTGGAGCCGCACCAGTTCAAGGTCTTTAGACGATCAAAGACATCCCTCCGGCTAAGGTGGCAGTTCTGTCTCTTGACAGTCTCACAGCGCACAATCCGGCTTGGCACTCGACAATTGACACCGCTCTTAATAAAGCCGGATTGCGAGTGCTGACCACTCATGGATCCCCGTACCCGCTCGTCGCCCTCCAGGAGTTCTGGAGTTCATTTCGGCGCCTCACCCCGAAGCCCTTTCGTGAGCAGAAATTCGTTTCCTTTCGCCTCGGTGGTGTTCTTCATGAGAAGTCCCTTCGCGAATTCGGCCGCTTGCTGGATCCACACGTCAATTTCGATACTGCATTAGCTGGCTTTGAGGACACATAGTCCATCACCAGTGCTCCTTACCCGGATGTGTGGAAATGGGCATGCTACGAGGATGAGAGCTCACCTATCGTCCACCCCACGGTCGGTGACATCTTTCACCCTGTTCTTAAATTCTTGCATTATGTTTGGGTGCAATCTTTGTGTTTTTGCAGCAAGACGAGCCGCCACCACGTTTCTCTGGAGGAGCTCGTTCTATTTCGTGCTTTAGAGGAGGATGCCAACCTGCACCCCGGCTGGTGGCTTGCACGATTCTTTCACAAGCGCACTACCACCAAGAAGCTTCCTTGTGAGCTTCCAGGAGGCCCCTTCATTTCTATTCTGATCGCCAACCTCCAGCTCGGTGATAAATGGGGCCCCGATATTCCTCGTGTCCCGATTGTGCATGTAGGCGCTGAACTTGCCATAGCACGACGCATCGACCTTTCCGAAACTATTGAGCATTGCACTTCGCTCCCTCATCGCCCGGCCCAGCCAGTTGACCGCCCACCATCGCGAGCACAGGTCACCGCGGAAATGAATGAAAGGCTGGCGCGCATTGAGAATTGGCAGCTAGACTACTCGGCTGGTTCGTTGCAATGGCAGAAGGACCGAGTGGCACATGAGGAGACTCAGAATGAGCGTTGGTCCACTCTACAGCAATTCATGGCTGACCATTCAGCCAGACATATGGACGAGCTCGCATGGCGACGGCAGATGGAGCAGCGGTTCGCCATATCATCCATTCCCACTGCACCTCCACCTCCTTCTGCGGAGCAGTGATCAGATTGTTTCTATCTTTTTCCTTTCTTTTCTTTCTTCTTTTCGGGTCTCGAACCAATTTTATTCTGTGTGGATCCGGGGCACTTGTCCCGGTATCCTTTTGTTCTTTTTGTTGTTTTTGTGTCTGTAGGAACTTGAGTAGCTACTCTGCTCCGCTCCGGACTCTCCGTGTTCATCCTCTACACCGACCATCACCTTCCAGGTTCTTCGTATACCTCTACTCTAGTTAGTTATGTGAGGACACAGAACAGTTTAAGTGTGGGGTAGGGTGTTAGATAACCATGCATGATCTTGATTGCCTATATCTCTGTGTGTGCCTCGTGATTCCTGTCCAGTTCTCTAGCCTCGAATTGCTCAATTCTTGACTTTGGATGTTAAATTGATTTCAATTTTGAACAATGACGTCTAGACTGTTCCACTTAGAACCTGTAACCAACGTGTTAGAACTGATATTAAATGAGTCTAGGTCAGAACAGATCATAAATCACCTCTGTAGTTGGAACTGGAATTAATTGAATCAATTAACTTGTTAACAACAAAGCTCGATAACACCGTTCTAAGATGATAAATGCTAGCTTCTTCCATGTTTTCACTCCATATTTGATCACCTGTGATTGTGGCTTGAGATTAGACGGAAATCCAATTCGAAATCTCGTGTAAAAGGTTATAACTAGCTAGGATTAAATGGCTAAATGGTTAAATCAAGTAATTGAGTTGTTCAAAGTAATTGTTAAGTTCCTTAAAGTGCTGGAAATAAAGCTAGGCAAGCCCGACACCTAAGTGAAGTGTTCGGGTTGAGCACTAGCATAAGCACAAATACTGTGAGCTAGGCAGGTCCAACACCTAAGTGAAGTGTTTGGTATCGAGCACTAGTATGCAGTAAATAAATTAAAGAAAGCTTGAATCTTGAAAGCAATTGTTGTTTAAATCAGTCCTAGCTAGAACAGGTAACGCACAGATCTAGAAAAGGATGAAGTCGAGTCGATAGCCACGTCATTTTTTTCCTACCTCCGCATCCACATCATGGCTAGAGCTTAAAGTCTTTTTGATTAGAATTGGTGTTATCATAGTCGGTTAATTGTGATTAATTGTTTTGCCAAGAAACGAGTTTTGTTAAAACCACTACTTGAAGTGTGCAGAAATTAGTGAGATCGAAAACTTATTTCGTTTATGTTCTTGTATGTGTAGGTCACTCTTTCTACGTGGAACAGTCTAAACCAAATTGTTGGAATTGAATCTCGGTTTAATCTCGTGTCATTTGTGAATTTGAGTGTGTTCTATTCAGTTTGCTTGAGGACAAGCAAAAGCTTAAGTGTGGGGTATTTGATGACACTCGAATTGACGTGATTATCAGCCTCATTTAAGCGACATTTCTTTGCTTAAGACATTGTTTTTAGGGTAGAATGGCGAATAATCAATCGATTGCCCTATCTCATGCCACTTGTGTTATCGTGGCCCGTTTCGGGTCTATTTGATGGTTTTCTAGTGTTTTTACGTAAGCACAGGTTTTTGCCGTCAAATAAAGTAACCATGGATGTGTCTGAAGCATTGGAACCTCGAGGAATTGAACCGGAATCGGTCAAAGAAGCCATTCAAAGTCGAACAAATTCTGCCCAGTTCATACACATATTTTTGGCGAAACTACCCTTTGGTTTTCGCCGAAAATGGAAGAAGAAACCACTGGCCGATTGAGAGGAAGATTTCGGCGAAGATACCATGGAGATTTCGCCGAAACCGCAGGAAGGAATCAACCGATTCAAGTATGAAGAAATTTTCTCCGAAATCTCTTCACTATTTTCGGCGAAAATTCCAGTTGAATTCAGGAGAATATCGGGTTGGTATAAATAGAGAACTCGGGCCCATCACTCAAGAGACATCACTTTTTGACAACACACAAAAAGAACGATGAGAGAGAGAGACAGGAGGAGTAACAAGAGTTCGAGGAGCAGGAACGGATCGTGACGCCATCCATCCATCTCGGAGAGCCAGGGTTAGGAGTTGAAGATTCAGCAGATTGAAGCTGTCAGGAAGCATCGAAATTAGGTTTTACAGTTCTTATCTGTCTTCCTACCTGAGATGTATTCTTTGTCTGCCTTCGACTCTTCTGGATTGGATATGAGTAGCTGAACTTGTGTAACTTAGATTAGATGAACCCTAAGTGACCCAGGGCTTAAAGCGGTCACGGATCGGCGGTGATTAGATTCGAAGTTCATTCAGTTTCATCTTGCATGTTTGATTTGTTCTTCGTTTTCTGTGTTTCTTGTCTGGTTTGGCCACCTAGATTAGATTCTTGTTAAGCTAAGGATAGAAGCGAACGCTCGCCTTACTTTAAAACATCAAATCGAACAATCAACCTTATAATTGGAGTGTTCCTTTCGTAGGAACCGATTAGGGTTGATCCATTGCTAGAGTAACTCATTAATCACTAGAATTTGCACCAATTAAGTTAAGTCGTTATGAGAGGCGACCGTACCCGGGCGGCTAATTAATCGTGGTAGCTAGATCGGATAGAGCGAACGTTCGCCAGTCTTAAACCTAAGGTCAGGAGTTATGATGGTGTCTGTGAACTGAATGAACTAGAATCGAAAATCGCTGGTCTGTGACTGTCGTTGCCTTGGTGATCTAAGGGGGATTCGAAATCTAAGCTTGTCTGTCATCTTTCTAGTCAATTAACCAATCTTCAATCTTTCTTCAGTTTAATTTTCATTTCTTCTTATTTTTGCATTCTTAGTATAGAAGTCGTGGAACTCACATCACGCACAACTTGTGTTTGAACTTGAATTAAAACTGTCAACTCCCTGGAGTAAGGAAGTAGAGGAAACCCCTGGAATACGATCTGTTATAGCCTTTTATTAGCATTAGTAGTTATTTGGTTGAATGCATCACAACGACACGTTCATCAGTACCCGGGCTGCTAATTAATCGTGGTAGCTAGATCAGATAGAGCGAACATTCGCCAGTCTTAAACGTAAGGGTCAGGAGTTATGATGGTGTCTGTGAACTGAATGAACTAGAATCAAAAATCGATGGTCTGTTGACTGCTGCTGCTCTGGTAATCTATGAGGGATTCGAAGTCTAAGCTTGTCTGTCATCTTTCTAGTCAATCAATCAATCTTCAATCTTTCTTCGCTTTAATTCTCATTTCAAATTATCTTTGCATTTTAGTATAGAAGTCGTGGAACTCACACCACGCACAACTTGTGTTTAAACTTGAATTAAATTGCCAACATCTTTGAGTAAGGAAGTAGAGGAAACCCCTGGAATACGATCTACCCTAGCTTCACAGCTGGGTAGTTATTTGATTGACCGCTATTCTGCAGCTCATCAAATTGGCGCCGTTGCCGGGGACTCTTTTATTTCGTTGAAAGAAGAGTTGGCATTTTTATTCTTCTACCTTTCCAACTTTCATTTTCCATCACACTTCGATTTTCCACCGGTTGTGTTTGTTTTTGTCTCTTGCAGATCATAGCAGGTACAGAAACGGATCACTTCCGTTCCATCTTCCTTTATCGCAATGGTTAATCTTAAGAGTGTTGCGGACTACAGTAAGCCGCGTGCATCCAACTTTCGATCCCCCATCACCGTGCTTTCTAATGACGATGATCCTGACTATGAGATTAAGATTCCTCTCCTAGAACTGATCTCTAAGGACGTACAATTTGAAGGGAGGCCAGATGATGACCCCTGCACCCATCTAGATGACTTTTTGGCTGTCTGTAACACCTTCAAGTCTGGGAACCTCAACAAGAACGCTTTATATCTCCGAGTTTTTCCTTTCTCTCTCAGAGGTGCAGCTAAGCAGTGGCTTGGAAGCAAGCCGCTGGGTCAATACACTAACTGGGAGGCATTAGCTCAAGATTTTGTTGAGGAATACTTTCCTCCCGCAAGGATGACTGCTTATAAAGACCGCACCTCCAGATTCACTCAGAGAGAGGATGCAAGCCTGTATGACACTTGGAATGAATTCCAGTCTCTTCTCTTCGACTGCCCTCACCATGGGTATGAACAAAGACAGCTGACTGAATTCTTTGCTCGTGGTATGCGCAAAGAATCTGAAAACTGGGTTAACTCTCTAGCTGGCGGAGATTGTACCACCCTTACTCCTCAGGATGCTCTTCTGCATTTTGCTGACTATGCTTCAAAGTCTAGAAACTGGGAGAGGCAAATAGAAGGAAACAAGAGTCAGAGTCAGATGAGTGTTGAAGAGCAGATCAAGGCAGAGGTCCAGAAACATTTACAAGCAGCTGGTATTCCCCTAGATTCCTCGTCAGCCACCATCTTTTCAGTTGACTGTGGATGGTGTGGGTCCTGTGCTCATAACGGTGGAAGCTGCCTCAACTTCGGCACAACAGAAGTCTGGTCTACAGAAGAGATAAACTTCATCGATCAGGGTTTCGCTAACAATTAGAAAGGCTATGCCGGTTACAGAAACTATGTGCCACGGAACCAGAGCAACTGGTTAGTAGATCCTTATTATAGACCTCCAGGATTCATTGGAGGACAACACCAGTTTCAAGCAAGGCCGTACTACAATAGAGACATGGACTATGAGAAGAAGTTCGATCAGATTATGAGCAGACTTGACGACCACGACATTCAACTAAAAGCTCAAGCTGCACTCAATCAAGGACAGAGAGCTCAGAGCCAGAGGATAGAGGATGCTATAAGCAATATGACTAAACTCTTTACTAGCAATCCTCTCCTTAATCCAGCAGCATTTCAAGCAGACTCCGGTACAAAGAGCGAACACGCTCAAGCCATTACCACCAGGAGCGGCAAGCAAACAACTGATCCCAAGGATCCAGAACTTGAAGTAATACCAGATACCAGTGCCGCCATGTATATGCCAGAAATTGAGGATATCACAAAAGAGGAAGAAGAAGCATCTGCTCCTCCTCCTCCTCCGCCCAGGACAGCTCCTGAGCCTGTTTTGGCGCCATATGTTCCTCGGATTCCCTTTCCAAAAGCTGCAAGGAGCAAGGCTAAGGATCACGACACTCAGTACAAGAAGTGGTAAAATGTTCTTAAGACGGCAGAGATCAGGATACTAGTGACAGAAGCTGTGGAAATCATACCACCACTTGGGAAGTTCTTTAAGGATCTCGTGAAGAAAGTGAAGAACGGGGAGGCGTACACTATCACGCTTACTAATGAATGTGCGTCTATTCTCGATGTGCCATCTCCCATTCGACAGCCGCCACCACCCCCAGCTAAGTGTCCTGATCTCGGTTCTTTTACATTACCGTGCATTATTAATGGCATTAAAATTGATCGTAGTCTGGTTGATTCTGGTGCTTCTATTAATGTTATGCCTGTTTATCTATATGAAAAGCTGAACCTAGGACAATTAAAACCAATTACTCTGCATCTCGTGTTAGCCGATAGGTCTGTCAAAGTACCTAGAGGTATAGTAGAAGATGTAGCTGTTTGTTGTGGTCCGTTTACTATAATTGCAGATTTCGTTGTTCTAGATACTCGTGAGTTAGACGGAACGCTTATCCTAGGTCGACCTTTCTTAGCAACTGCTGGTGTAAATATAAACTGCAAACAAGGCCTGTTAACTTTAAGTGTAGGACAAGAGAGTGTCGCATTCTGCATTAAAGATAGCATGAGACATTTTGCTGCTCAAGATGATAAATGTTATGCTGTGGATCCCCTAGAGTTGGCCTCGGCCGACTCCTTTACTAATGCTTTATCTAGTGATCCGCTAGAGTTGTGTTTGATTTCAGGGATTGATAATGCGTTAGAAGATCCAGAGCAGCGCCTATGGCAAGATGAGTTAGACGAGCAGAAAGCGACATTCACACCCATCACCGCGCCTACGCATATTGAGCCAGCATCGAGTCGGATTAGTACCTCATACGAGAATCCCCCAGAACTTACTTTGAAGGAGCTGCCTGACCACCTAGAATACGCATTTCTGGGGAAGGACTGTCAGTTACCAGTCATCATCAGTTCGAATCTATCTCCCGAGCAGAAAGAGCAATTGATTGGGCTACTCAAGAAGCATGTCCGAGCTATTGCCTGGCAGTTAGCAGACATCAGAGGCATCTCTGAAACCTTCTGCAAACATCGGATAGTTGTTGATGAAGAATTCAGTTAGACAACCCCAACGCCGACTTAACCCTTTGATGCAGGAAGTTGTGAGGAAAGAAGTACTCAAGCTTCTAGATGCCGGTATCATCTATCCTATTGCAGACAGTCCTTGGGTCAGTCCGACTCAAGTCGTTCCGAAGAAAGGAGGGATCACAGTCATCCCTAATCCGAAGGGTGAACTCATTCCTACCCGCACAGTGACCGGATGGAGAGTCTCTATCGATTATCGACGACTAAATGATGCCACCAAGAAGGATCACTTTCCACTGCCGTTCATTGATCAGATGCTTGAACGATTGGCTGGTCATGAATACTACTGCTTCTTAGACGGGATGTTCGGTTACTTTCAGATCCCCAACGAGCTTGATGATTGATGACACTCGATTTGACGTGATTATCAGCCTCATTTAAGCGACATTTCTTTGCTTAATACATGGTTTTTAGGGTAGAATAACGAATATTCAATCGATTGCCCTATCTCGTGCCATTTGTGTTACTTTGGCCCGTTTCAGGTCTATTTGATGGTTTTCTAGTGTTTTTGTGTTAACACAGGTTTTTGTCGTCAAATAGCGTAGCCATGGACGTGTCTAAGGCGTAGGAACCTCAAGGAATCAAACCAGAATCGATCCAAGGAGCCAATCAAGTCAAACCGAAAATCTGCCCATATGCACTTGTACCTTCGGCGAAAATGATCCCACAGTTTTGGCGAAATCAACAATGCAAATCAGCTGATGCCAAGTGAAGACTGATTTCGGCGAAACCATTAAGCTCTTCGGACCGAAAATGCAAGGCAGAGAAATCATGGCCATTTACACAAGAATTTTTGCCGAAAATATCCCTATGGTTTCGGCAAAAATATCAGCTCAGCCCGGCCCAACTAGGGTTAAGTATTTATACTTAATCCGGCGGCCCGAGGGAAAGACAATTCATAATTTACAAACACACAACTTTTCGAGATCAGAATTCTCTGAAGTTCTGGAGCGAAGAGTTGGAGTTCGAAGAGCTGGATAGAGATCGTGACGCCATCCCTTCCATCTCGGAGAACCGGAGCTAGGAGTGCAACTTACCGAAGATCGGAGTCTGTCAGAGTCGTCTGAATTAGGTTTTTCAGATCCTTTTCTGTTCTTCCTTTGAATGATGAACTCCTTCCTTGCCTTTGTTTCTTTTGTAATGATCATGAGTAGCTAAACTCGTTAGAACATAGACTAGATGAACCCTAAGTGACCCAGGGCTTTAAAGCGGTCACGGATCGGCGGTGATTAGATTCAAAATTCAATCAGTTCTTTTTCATGTTTGATTTGTTCTTCATTGTGCATGTTTCTTGTCTGGATTGATCACCTAGATTAGATTCTTGTTAAGCTAAGGATAGAAGCGAACGCTCGCCTTACTTTAGAACATCGAATTAAACAATTAACCTTATAATTGGAGTGTGCCTTTCGTAGGAACCGGTTAGGGTTAATTCACTGCAAGAGTAACTCATTAATCACTAGTAATTACACCAATTAATTAAGTCGTTGCGAGAGGCGACCGTACCCGGGCGGCTAGTTAATCTTGGTAGTTAGAACGGATAGAGCGAACGTTCGCCGGTCTTAAACCTAAGGGTAAGGAGTTATGGTGGTGTCTTAGTAATTGATTGAATGAGAATCAAAATCCGCTGATCTGTTGATTGCCAATGCTCTGGGGAACGAAGGGGGATTCAAAGTCTAAGTTCGTCTGTCATTCTTGTTTCCAAACCCTATTTCTCAATCTACTTTAATTTAATCTTTTTAATTTTTCTGCATTCCTTAGAATTAGAAGTCGTGGAACTCACACCACGCACAACGTGTTTTTCCTTGAATAATTTGTTAGTCCTGAAGTAGCCAATCATTCGAAGGCCCGTGGAATACGATCTATCCTAGCTCTTGAGCTTGATAGTTATTTGATTGAACCTGCTCAGCACAACGACGGTTCATCAAATTGGCGCCGTTGCCGGGGACTTCTTTTGATTGTTGAAAGAAGAACTGGCAATTTATTCTTCTATTTTCCATCTTTCATTTTTCCACCCACTTCGATTTTACGCCGGTATGTTTGCTTTTGTTGCTTGTAGGTTGTTCTACAGGTTCATGAACCGCTCGATTGCTCATTCTCAGTTTAAGCCGGGTAATTCTGCTTCGCCGAAGAAACCGCGAGCTCAGAAGCAAGTCATAACAACACCGCCTACACCACCTATCCCTCAAAAGATTGAGGAGTTGAAGGAGAACTCCTCATCTTCATCCGCTTCATCCACTACTTCAGATTCACCACCACCCTCTCCTTCCGTACAAGTTGCTCAGCGCACCGTGGCGGATTACTGTAGACCAAATACGGCTTACCTCCGAGCTAGCGTCGTCGTGCCGCACAACGATGACGACCCTGATTATAATATCACAACCTTCGTCCTGAACATGGTCACTAAGAATCTTCGATTCGAAGGGAAGCTGCAAGAAAACCGCCGCACACATCTGGCTAACTTTCTGGACATGTGCGAGACGTTTAAGAGCGGGAATCTCAGTAAGAACAATCTTTGCTTACGAGCTTTCCCATTCTCTCTTAAAAGCAACGCCAAGGTATGGCTCAGCTCGAAACCACCTGGCTACTACACCGACTGGGATCATCTAGCTAAAGACTTCATAGAAGAATACTATCCCCCTTCAAGAACTACATTCTACAAGGATAGTATCGCTAGATTCACTCAGAAGGAAGGAGTAAGTTTACACGACGCGTGGAACGACTTGCAAGCGCTTCTCTCTGAATGCCCTCATCACGGATTCAACCAGGGGCAGCTAGCTGAAATCTTTGCCCACGGGATGAATGAAGAAACAGCTGAATGGGTCAACATCTTAGCTGATGGCGACTGCACAGCACTTGTACCAGAAGCTGCTCTACTTCACTTTGCGGACTGCGCATCTAAGTCCAGAAATAGGGAAAGACAGTTTGGAGCAGCCAAGAGTCAACCAAGTTGTAAAGATCAGATTAAGATCGCAGTACAAAAACAAATGGAAGAGATCCTCGGTACAACTAATAACTGGCCTAACAAGGAAGTCAACTTCATTGATCACAGCTTCACCAGGGATCAAAGAGGCTACTCCGACTACCGTCAGTTCAGAACACCTCCTCAACAACGGGAAGGCTCCTATGAGCGTCCTCCCTACAACTTCCAACTCAACCAGAGCTGAAATCAATACATGGACAATGGTTATCAAGATCCTTCCAGATTCACCAGAGTACAACAGCCTCCGAATCTTGTATATGAGGACAATTGGGAGAGGAGAATAGCCAGGAAGTTTGATCTAATTACAGCAAGACTTGATGATCACGAGGAAAGATTCAAAGCGCAAGCTCTTCTCAATCAAGAACATATAGCATCTGGACAGAGAATAGAGGATATGATAAATAAAATTGCTAGTGCGATGGCTCGTATTCCCATTTTCAATCAGGCTCCGTCTCCAGACAGCTCCACTGTGAAGAACGAGCACGCTAAGGCCGTAACAACCAGGAGCAGTGAGCAGACCAGCCCGTCTAAGAAGGAGGAAATTCCTGTTTCCAATAAGGGAGAGTGCTCGGCTATCGTCGCTCGACCACCACCCATACCTATTCCAGCTAAGTGCCCCGACCCTGGACCTTTTACTTTACCTTTGAGCATTAATGACATTGAAATCGAGCGTAGCATAATTGACCTAGGTGCTTCTATAAATGTCATGCCTATGTGTTTATATAAGAAACTGAACCTAGGGGAATTACAACCTGCCAACATGAATTTAATGTTCGCTGACAAAACTCTAAGAGAACCTAGAGGAATGATCCAGGATGTAATCACTTGTTGTGGCCCGTTCCGGTTTTTCGTTGATTATATAGTTATGGATACTCAAGAGACATATTCTACCCTTCTCTTGGGTCGGTCATTCATGGCGACAGCCAGAATTAATGTCAATGTTCCTAATGGCTCTCTAACTGTAAGGGTGGGGAAGGATACTGCAACATTCCATCTCAAGGACGGGATGAAATACATTCCTAAGAAAGAATTAAATTGTTTATCTGTAGAGATTGTGGAGTTGGCCTCGGTCAACTTCATTTCTAATGTTTCTTCCAGTGTTTCGAGATCAGTTGTTGCTACAGGCATTAAACAGGTCAATACGAAAAAACTAGAAATTTTGGTTCACAAGCCACCTAAGAAGAAGAAGGAACTGCAAGCCTCTTCTACCCCACCGAGCAGACCTCGAGGAAAGAACAAGAAGACGAAGACCCAAATGGTCTGGAGACCAAAAATTCCGCCGTCTTCCATCGAGCCAGTTGCACCACCAACACGTTCCGAGAAACCGGCACCGGAACAAGTATGGAGGGAGAAGCCGAAAGCATCTCCTAAGGAAGTACTAACGATCACCGATCCTGGTGATAACAAGCCGAAGAAGAAAGAAAAAGCGAAACCGACAGTCCTCATTCCTTCCATCGTCACACTAAAGAAGGATGACCTCTCGAGAGAGCTGTTCGGACCATTCAAGTTCGTTGATCATCTTCCCGACGGACGTACCAAGCTTTTGCATGCGAACGGGAAGAAATTCACGTTTACCGGAGAAGTCCCGAAGCTGTACTTTATGAACTCTGACGCGAGCGTGAAGGAGAATCTAAGTTGGGATGTCTCCTAATACCGTCCAGGTATCGTCCAGCTCAAGGACGTTAATAAAAGAGCGCTTCGTGGGAGGCAACCCACGGCTGGAGTCAGTTTTGTTTTGTTTCAACCTTGGTATTTTAGAGTCGGTTCGGGAGAGCCAAAAGTGTCAGTTTGTTTGATTTATTATTTTTTGTGTAGAGTCTGCATGTCATAGAGTTAGTCGCAAGTTGATTGAGGTCGTTCCGATTTTTTTGGATTTAACTGTGATTTTCTGAAGTTGGCCTGATTTACAAAAATATTTTAAACCCGAACAGTTCAAAATTTTCGGCGAAACCACCCTTGTTTTCGGCGAAACCAATCTTCAAATTTCAAACCTGTTCTCCTGTTCCTCATCTTCGGTTCGAAAATTTTCTGATTTCAGCGAAACCATCCCAACTAAAATTTTCGGCGAAACCGAGCTTCCATTTTCGGCGAAACCGCCTGTTCAAATCGGTCAATCCATTTTAACTAGTAGTTTCGGCGAAACCACCCCCTACTTTCGCCGAAACTGATTTGCAAAATCACTTAATTTATCCTTTAAAAATCCGGTCCACTTCCTCTCTCCTTCTCTTATTTTCGCTCAGCCTACACGAAACCCCCCTCTCCTTTTGAAATCGCCGAACGCCCCACTTTCAACACCCGCCGCCGCCGCCGTTTCACTCGCCGCCGCCGTCGCCAACCGCCGCCGTACCTCTCCCCTCCTCATTCCGATCCCAACAAGCCCTAGAACGTTCGAATCGGAGCTTTGCAGCTCCAGTTCTCCGAAACCCCAGTTTTCAAGTTTTTCACCGATTCCTCCCAACCCGTTCAATTTTTGCTTCCATGGCTTCAAGGTAAGTTGTATGAATTTTCAATACGAATCTTTTGGCATGTGGATTGCTGAATTTCGCCGGGGTTGACTTTCGGTTGACTTTTCGATTTGCCTCGTTTTGCGTGCCGACTATTTCGTGTGAACTTTGATTGACTGAACTTATAGAACTGTTCTAGGATGCTTAGGGAGTTCCGTGCTTAATCTCCATATCATTTGGTCAGGTGTTGCTATGCATACGATTAATTTCTTGTTATGTTGACTTTTGTGAGAAATGTCGGTTTGACTTTGAACTGTGTTGATCATTTGGCTGCCCCAAGTGTCCATTCTCGTTCATATTATCGTGCTTGCCAATTGAAATAATATTTTACCGTCATTCTCCGAGTTGTGATAGTCTTGCCATGATTAGGGTTCAATATGCTATAAGTTGACTTTCAAAATGTCGGTTCGACTTTTTGAACTCTGATTGTGCTTATCCGATTCTGGCTGTTCCTAAGTATGTATTTTACTGTCTATGATTACCGGTTACTCCGCTTTGCTTACCCCACTTAGTTTCCCTCATTTCTTTGTGAAATCGAGTTTTTCTACTAAGTGTGGTGTAAGGTTTTGGTTGACTAATCTGGTTTCATTCTGGTCTAGGAACACCTTTGAGCGCAGGACTAAGGCGCGACTTGATGGCGCCTCGAGCTCAGGAGCTGCCGCTCCCATCACACCCGTTATTCTGGGTCCTCCACCTGCACTCCCTCGCCATGCTGGATACCATCCCACCATCGCCCGTCTACCGGACTTCTACTTTGGGAACTTCTAGAAGATCGAACACATCTGTGGAGCTGACGTGCGTCCTTTATCCATGGAGTCACTCCAGGAGCATGATGAGGATTCCTACCGGAATGTGCATGACACCCTAGCACCGGCCGGTCTCCTAGAGCTGACCACCATAGCCGCCGAGTTCCCAGACATTGCTCTCTAGGAGTTCTGGGCGACATTTGACTTGGACGAGCATAAGAGGAGACGGGGCCAGAAGGTGATCACCTTCTTTCTTGGTGGGGTGTACAGGCAGCTCACCTACGATGAGTTTGCCGCTCATCTGGGCATCCCCTACGAGCACTATCACGATCACCACCTCGGCTGGGGCAATGATGATGACGACGAGGAGTTACACGCCCTCTGGAGCCACATGACAGGCGTGCCTGGTGATCGCCTCGGGAAGAATAACTCAGTTAAGTCTCTCTCTCACCCGCTCTATAAGTTTATTCATATGGTTTGGCGGAGGTCACTTTTATATGTCAGAGACAAGGATCGCCACCATATCCTTAAGGAGGAGCTCGTGCTTCACCGAGCCATCCGAGAGAGCTACCCTCTCCACCTCGGCTGGGTGCTCGCTCACATCTTCAGCCAGCGGACCAAGAGGAAGAAGCTACCATGCAAACTCTTGGGAGGCAACTTCATCGGTCAGCTCATCCTCTCCTTCGGCATCAGCCATGAATATGGCCCTAACATTCCACGACACCCAATTATGACCGTTGGAGGAGACTTGGCGGTCAAGTACGACTTAGAACTCGACCTCAGTCCCCATGTAGCAGCAGATCCTCCACTCCAACCTGCGGTCGAGTCGGAGGACGAAGATGATGCTGAGAAGCAGCAGCCGCAGCCGCCGAGCCGCCGCCTGAGTTTCAAGATTATATACCCTTGCCACACCATCCGGCAGGGTACATCCACCAGTCGCCGCCGCGCATTTCAGATCCATTTCCGGCGCATACTCACCAGCCGCGACATCACCCCGCGGATGTGGGAGAGTTATACGAGCGACTGCAGGAGTGGCGCATCACCGACAACGCCGCTCACGAGGCGCGATGGACTATTATGCAGCAACATATGCGCCGCGCCGACAAGCGGTATGAGGCACAGATGGCGTGGCAACGCCAGCTCGGCGAATTTCTCCACTTTCCACCTCCCGGTTCACCGGACCAGCAGTGATAGGTTTGTATTCCTTTTCTGGTGTCTTCTTTTTATTTATTCTTTTTGGGTTTCGATCCAACTTTTTTCTGTGTGGATCCGGGACACTTGTCCCGGTTTCCTTTTTATGTTTCATTTGTTTTTATTTTGTAGGTAGTTGGGAGATTCCCTTTGCTTCGCTTGGGTAGATTCCCTCCGCTCCGAGGACCCGTGCTCATCCCCTACACCAATCATCTCGGTCCAGGTTCTTCTACTTCACTCTGAACTCTAGAATTAGTCCTGTGTGGACACAGTCTGATTTAAGTGTGGGGTAGGATGCTAGAGAACCTTGCATGAACTTGATTGCCCTTGATTGTGTTTTGTGTGCCTCGTGATTCCATTCCAGTCTCTCTAGCATTAGAATGGCTCATTTCTTGATTTTTGATGTTAAGTTGTTGTTCAAACTTTCATAATGATGCTTAGACTGCTTAACCTAGAACTTGAGAACCAACTTGTATCCTTTGATGCTAAATTGCCTGGTCAGAACAGAATTTTAAAATCACACTTGTAGTTTGTAGCCTTGATTGCATGAAAATGACCGAATCCGACTAGCAAACCAACTGTGAGCTTTTGATCCATTGCACGTAACTTGCAATTTAAATTCTTTCTGAGTGGTTTTCTGTTTACTTTAATGAGTTGGAATTTGCATGAAAGCTACTCGAGACCACACGATGACACGAGTTCTAGAAGGATAGGGGCACCTAGATTCAGCTACTAAGCGAGATAGCCTACCTTAACGATAAAATCCACTAGGTTTAGACCCTTGAGCTTGGCCTGTTCCCATTTATTTCATTCCCCGTTGATCCCCTGTGGTTGCAGTTCTAGATTGACCTACCGGAAGTCGGTTTGTGGTAACCTACCTATAGCCATTAAACATGTGGTCTTAGCTAATATGTCCAAACGTGTAAACCCCTCTAGCAACTAAAAGAAAAATCGGCACAAAAGAAAAAAAAAAGTAAAGTAAGAAAAGAAGCAAGCTTCAGAAGAAAAAAAAATGAAGAAAGAAGAAAATCAGAAAAAGTTCAAAGTTTAGTTCAAATAAAACGTTCTTCTCCCTACAAATGGAAGAACGAAGTCGTAAGAAAAGTTGAAAAGAAAAATGTATGCAAAAGAAAAAGAATAAGTGCTAGGTTGCTTGAGGGTATCATAGGACGAGCGTTCATCATTCCACCAGTGTTTGGTTAGACGGTAGGAAGCCATAAATTAGATTCGAGGGAAGTTAGTCGAAAGCTACACCGCACCAAGCCATCATCATTCATTCCCATCATCCATCTCATTATAAACCCGAGTAGTGTAGAATTCATTACGGTCCTAGCAGGGAAGTCCTTCTTGACTAGATACTCGTGTTGTCACAGTGGTGGAAATGTGGTCGAAATGCAAACCTATGACAGAATTCGGTAACAAAAAACGATCGAGAGCAGAAACACGTCCTTAAACACAGAGAGTGAGAGTTCCCATTGTACTAAATATATCCTGTGTGAGAAGTCTGGTCGGTCAGGTCAAATTCGTGCATGATTGATTGCTAATTACTTGTCGTGTGCAGTTTATTAGTGAGACCAGGTAGTTTGGCTGATCAGTATGCATGTTAGGTTTCTTGTTCTAGGATCGATCTGTCTAATAATTTATTGTGTTCGATTGAGCTCCAATTTAATCGATCTTATCATTTATGAACATGAGCGTTTCTATTCAGTTTGCTTGAGGACAAGCAAAAGCTTAAGTGTGGGGTATTTGATGACACTCGATTTGACGTGATTATCAGCCTCATTTAAGCGACATTTCTTTGCTTAAGACATGGTTTTTAGGGTAGAATAACGAATATTCAATCGATTGCCCTATCTCGTGCCATTTGTGTTACCTTGGCCCGTTTCGGGTCTATTTGATGGTTTTCTAGTGTTTTTGTGTTAACACAGGTTTTTGCCGTCAAATAGCGTAGCCATGGACGTGTCTAAGGCATAGGAACCTCGAGGAATCAAACCGGAATCGATCCAAGGAGCCAATCAAGTCAAACCGAAAATCTGCCCATATGCACTTGTACCTTCGGCGAAAATGATCCCACAGTTTCGGCGAAATCAACAATGCAAATCAGCTGATGCCAAGTGAAGACTGATTTCGGCGAAACCATTAAGATCTTCGGACCGAAAATGCAAGGCAGAGAAATCATGGCCATTTACACAAGAATTTTCGCCGAAACTATCCCTATGGTTTCGGCGAAAATATCAGCTCAGCCCGGCCCAACTAGGGTTAAGTATTTATACTTAATCCGGCGGCCCGAGGGAAAGACAATTCATAATTTACAAACACACAACTTTTCGAGATCAGAATTCTCTGAAGTTCTGGAGCGAAGAGTTGGAGTTCGAAGAGCTGGATAGAGATCGTGACGCCATCCCTTCCATCTCGGAGAACCGGAGCTAGGAGTGCAACTTACCGAAGATCGGAGTCTGTCAGAGTCGTCTGAATTAGGTTTTTCAGATCCTTTTCTGTTCTTCCTTTGAATGATGAACTCCTTCCTTGCCTTTGTTTCTTTTGTAATGATCATGAGTAGCTAAAATCGTTAGAACTTAGACTAGATGAACCCTAAGTGACCCAGGGCTTTAAAGCGGTCACGGATCGGCGGTGATTAGATTCGAAATTCAATCAGTTCTTTTTCATGTTTGATTTGTTCTTCATTGTGCATGTTTCTTGTCTGGATTGATCACCTAGATTAGATTCTTGTTAAGCTAAGGATAGAAGCGAACGCTCGCCTTACTTTAGAACATCGAATTAAACAATTAACCTTATAATTGGAGTGTGCCTTTCGTAGGAACCGGTTAGGGTTAATTCACTGCAAGAGTAACTCATTAATCACTAGTAATTACACCAATTAATTAAGTCGTTGCGAGAGGCGACCGTACGCGGGCGGCTAGTTAATCTTGGTAGTTAGAACGGATAGAGCGAACGTTCGCCGGTCTTAAACCTAAGGGTAAAGAGTTATGGTGGTGTCTTAGTAATTGATTGAATGAGAATTGAAATCCGCTGATCTGTTGATTGCCAATGCTCTGGGGAACGAAGGGGGATTCAAAGTCTAAGTTCGTCTCTCATTCTTGTTTCCAAACCCTATTTCTCAATCTGCTTTAGTTTAATCTTTTTAATTTTTCTGCATTCCTTAGAATTAGAAGTCGTGGAACTCACACCACGCACAACGTGTTTTTCCTTGAATTATTTGTTAGTTCTAAAGTAGCCAATCATTCGAAGGCCCGTGGAATACGATCTATCCTAGCTCTTGAGCTTGATAGTTATTTGATTGAACCTGCTCAGCACAACGACGGTTCATCAATGATCAAGAGAAGACGACCTTCACATGCCCGTTTGGTACGTTTACTTATCATCGTATTCCTTTCGGTTTATGTAATGCTCCCACTACCTTTCAGAGATGCATGCTTGCTATATTTGGACATCTGGTAGAGAATGTGGTAGAGGTGTTCATGGACGACTTTTCCGTCTATGGAGATTCATTTTCAAAATGTCTGGCTAATTTGGATAAGGTGCTAGCTCGTTGTGAGGAGACCAACCTAGCTCTTAGTTGGGAGAAATGTCACTTCATGGTTACAGAAGGCATTGTTCTTGGCCATAGAATATCTAAGACATGAAAAGAAGTCGATCGTGCCAAGCTTGAAACCATTGCCAGCTTACCACCGCCGACCTCAGTTAAGACAGTTCGAAGTTTCCTTGGTCATGCTGGATTTTACCGAAGATTCATCAGAGATTTCTCCAAGATGACTCTTCCAATGACGAAGCTTCTTGAGAAAGATGTTCCTTTCGTCTTTGATAAAGCCTGTCTTGAAGCCTTTGAAACCTTGAAGACTCAACTCACCACCGCACCAATTCTTACAGCACCGGATTGGAATCTCCCATTCGAGATTATGTGCGATGCTAGTGATTTTGCCGTTGGCGCAGTTCTTGGTCAGAGAAAGGAGAAGAGATTTCATCCTATCTACTTTGCGAGCAAGACACTCAATGATGCTCAGAGAAACTACACTACTACGGAGAAAGAGCTTCTGGCTATCATTTTCTCATTTGATAAGTTTAGACAGTATCTGGTTCTTTCACATACCATTGTCTACACAGATCACGCCGCTCTACGCCATCTATTAGCCAAGCAGGATTCAAAGCCACGTCTCATCCGGTGGATCCTCCTCCTCCAAGAGTTCGACATAGAAATCAAAGACAAGAAGGGAGCAGAGAACTTAGCAGCGGATCATCTTTCTCGCCTCGAGGAATCACAGGCGGGTAAGTCCACCACCCCTATGAATGATTCTTTCCCTGACGAGCTGTTGCGTGTTGAAACGTTTGATTAGGTTAACAGCATAGCTATTGAGCCCTGGGCAATCCCTCACGCTCAAGATCTGAGTAATGCTGCCGACTCAGAGGAATCGTGGTATGCAACTCTGGCTAACTATCTCTCGCACGGCATCGTACCTCCTGAGCTGGATTACAATGCACGCAAGAAGCTCTTTAAAGAAGCCAAGTCATACTTCTGGGATGAGCCGTTCTTATACCGCATCAGTCTTGACGGGATGATCCGGAGATGTGTCTCTTACTCTGAAGCAGCTGACATCATGCGCAAGTGCCATGAAGGACAGTTCGGAGGACACTTTGGAGGAAACCGCACGGCAAGAAAGGTACTCGAAACAGGTTTTTATTGGTCTTCAATCTTTACTGACTGCGACGTTTTGCTCGACATTGTGATGCCTGCCAGCGATCAGGTAACATCTCTAACCGTAATGAGATGCCCCAAATTGTTTCTTTAACTGTTGAAATTTTTGATGTTTGGGGAATCAATTTTATGGGTCCGTTCACACCCTCCAACGGAAACAAGTACATTCTTGTAGCCGTTGATTACGTTTCTAAGTGGGCTGAGGCTGAAGCTTTACCCACTAATGATTCTAGAGTGGTGGGTTGGTTCCTTACCCGTATTTTCACGCGTTTCGGTTCACCGCGCTTCATCATAAGCGATAGGGGTACCCATTTCCATGGACAATTCGACCGGGTGTGCAAACGCTTTGGCGTCACCCACCGAATGTCCACAACTTATCACCCTCAAGTGAATGGTCAAGCAGAGGTGACGAACCGTGAGCTCAAGTGGATTCTTGATAGGACAGTTGGCCGGTCTCACAAGGACTGGTCATCTAAGCTCAATGATGCCTTATGGGCTTATCGAACTGCCTATAAGACTCCCATCGGTACCTCACCGTATCAGCTGGTCTATGGCAAGGCATGCCATTTACCAGTTGAGCTTGAGTACAAGGCATTCTGGGGTAACAAAGAGTTGAATATGAGCTATGCAGTAGCAGGTAATAACCGACATGACCAGATCGCTGAGCTTGAGGAGCACCGTCTCCACGCTTATGAGAGCACAAAGCTATACAAGGAGCGCACGAAGAGAATTCATGACTCTCAACTAAAGACGATCAAGCAGTTTTACCCTGGAGAAGAAGTCCTCTTGTATAACTCGATTGAAGCTTTTTCCAGGTAAGTTGAAATCCCGATGGTCCGGCCCTTATACCATAGTCCAACAGACACCCTTAGGCAGCGTCAACATTAAGTTGCACGATCAAGAGCCATTTGTGGTCAACGGGCATAGGCTTAAGAAGTACCTGCAAGGATTAGCGGTCTCTTCCATTGACGTGCACTACCTCACGATGGATCCGTGACCTGAATCCAGGTATCGTCTGGCTCACGGACGTTAAACAAGAGCGCTTCGTGGGAGGCAACCCACGGCTGGAGTCAGTAACTTTTCGTTTTGAGTCGTTTTTGTTTTAAACCCTTTTTGTGTTAAAAAAAAAACACAGCCGCCGATTTCAAATAAATTTTCGGCGAAACTGTGCCATTAATTTCACCGAAAACATGTGTTTAAAATCGACCTGTTTCTCCTGTTCCGACTTTTCGAACCGAGACCCTCATCTTTTCGGCGAAAAATTTTCTTCATTTAAACTAGGATTTTCGCCGAAAATTTATCCCCTTTTTCGCCAAAATTTTTTTCCCCTTTTCACCGGTATATAAGGCCCATTGGTTTTTTTTGTTTTCGCGAAGTTCATAAACCCCCCCACCCGAAAACTTCAACCAACTCTCTCTCTCTCCGGTGTTGAGTTCCGCCGCCGCCCAACCGCCCGCCGCCGCCTTTTGACCGCCGACTCAGCCGCCGCCGGCCTTCCCCCTTGCCCAGCCCTTTTCCAAAACCCTAGAATCAGAGCATTTCAGCTCCGGTTCCGGCCGACCTAGTTTTCAAGTTTTTCATCGATTCCTCGGATTTCCAACCATTTTCTCGAGTCATGTCTTCACGGTTAGTTGTTCAGCCCTTGATTGTGAATCTTTTGGCTTTTTTTTCTTTCGGTTTTCGGCATGGTTGACTTTGGTTGACTTTTTGGTTCTCCCTCATTCTTCATGATTGCTTTGTCGGTGTCAATTGGCTAGGTTCTGGCATTCCTTTGTGACCTTTTCGGAATCGTGACTTGTTGTCTGTGAGATCGTGTTCATGAATCATTCCATTCTTCATGCTTGCTAAATGAATTGACAGTTCTTTAATGCTATATCTTGATTCGATGATCTCTCGGTTAATTTGTTTACCCTAATTTGTCAACTTAAGTGTGGGGTAAGATTCTTGTCATCTGATGCTGGTCATCTCTGAGTTGTGTTTTACAGGGCTCCAAAGCGTTTTAAGACTACTAGTGCAGATAGAGCGCAGCGATCCTCAGCTCACCAGACACGGACACCATCCTCCCGACCAAAACTTTCAGCTGCACCAACATCGACGGCTGTGGCCATCATTCCTAAGGATGCACCAACCCCTGCGACTCCTATTTCCTCTATTCCTACACCTGCCAATGGGGCTATACATCCTTTCATCGCCGCCCTGGAGCCGCACCAGCTAGAGGTCTTTCAGAAGATCAAAGACATTCCTTCGGCTAAGGTGGCAGTTCTTTCTCTTGACAGTCTCAAGGCGCACAATCCGGCTTGGCACTCGACCATCGACACCACCCTTCATAAAGCCAGTTTGCGAGTGCTGACCGCTCATGGCTCCCCCTACCCGCTTGCCGCTCTCCAAGAGTTCTGGAGTTCATTCCGGCGCCTCACCCCGAAGCCCATTCGCGAGCAGAAATTCGTTTCCTTTCGCCTCGGTGGTGTTCTTCATGAGAAGTCCCTTCGCGAGTTCGGCCGCCTGCTGGATCCGCACGTCACCTTTGACACAACATCAGCTAGTTTCGAGGACACATACTCCATCACGAGTGCTCCTTACCCAGACGTGTGGAGATGGGATACCTGCGAAGAGGAGATCTCACCCATCGTACACCCCACGGTCGGTGACATCTTTCACCCTATTCTTAAATTCTTGCATTATGTTTGGGTGCAATCTCTGTGTTATTGCAGCAAGACGACCCGTCACCATGTTTCTTTGGAGGAGCTCATATTATTCCGTGCTTTAGAAGAGGATGCCAACCTGCATCCCGGATGGTGGCTTGCACGATTCTTTCACAAGCGCACTACCGCCAAGAAGCTTCCTTCTGAGCTTCCAGGAGGGCCCTTCATTTCAATTCTGATCGACAACCTCCAGCTTGGTGACAAATGGGGCCCCGACATTCCTCGTATCCCGATTGAGCATATAGGTGCTGAACTCGCCATAGCACGGGGCATCGACCTTTCAGCGGATTTTGAGCATTGCACATCGCTCCCTCACCGCACTCACCAGTCAGTTGACCGCCCGCCGTCGCGAGCGCAAATCACCGCGGAGATGAATGAGAGGCTGGCGCGTATTGAGTAGTGGCAGATAGACTACTCGGCTGGTTCACTTCAATGGCAGAAGGACCGAGTAGCACACAAGGAGACTAAGAACGAGCGTTGGTCAATTCTCCAGCAGTTCATGGCCGACCAGCTTGCCAGACACACGGACGATGTCGCATGGCGACAGCAGTTGGAGCAGCGTTTCGCCATTTCCTCCATTCCCACCCACCTCCACCCCCACCCCCTCCCGCGGAACAGTGATCAGGTTGTTTCTATCCTTTTCCATTTCTTTTCTTTCTTCTTTTCAGGGTTCGCCCCAACTTTATTCTGTGTGGATCTAGGACACTTGTCCTAGCATCCTTTTGATCTTTTTATTGTTTTTGTTTTTGTAGGATCTTGAGTAGCTACTCCGCTCCGCTCTGGCACCTCCGCGTTCTTACACTACACCAACCATCACCCTCCAGGTTCTTCGTATCTCTCTCCTTCAAATTAGTCCTGTGAGGACACAGAACAGTCTAAGTGTGGGGTAGGGTGTTAGAGAACCATGCATGATCTTGATTGCCTATATCGTTGTGTGTGCCTCGTGATTCCTGTCCAGTCCCTCTAGCAATAGAATGGCTCAGTTTTTGATTTTTGAGGTTAAGTTGTTGTTCAAACCTTCATAATGATGCTTAGACTGCTTAACCTAGAACTTGAAAACCAACTTGTCTACTTTGATGCTAAATTGCCTGGTCAGAACAGAATTTTTGAAATCACACTTGTAGTTTGTAGCCTTGATTGCATGAAAATGACCGAATCCGTCTAGCAAACCAAATGTGAGCTTTTGATCCATTGCACGTAACTTGCAATTTCAATTCTTTCTGAATGGTTTTCTGTTTGCTTGGATGAGTTAGAATTTGCATGAGACCTACTCGAGACCACACGATGACACGAGTTCTAGAAGGATAGGGGCACCTAGATTCAGCTACTAAGCCAAATAGCCTACCTAACGATAAAATCCATTAGGTGTAGACCCTTGAGCTTGGCCTGTTCTTTCGGTTCGATTATACATTATAGCCATTTCCCAATTATTTCATTCCCCGTTGATCCCATGTGGTTGTAGTTCTAGATTGACCTACCGGAAGTCGGTTTGTGGTAACCTGCCTATAGCCATTAAATAGGTGGTCTTAGCTAATATGTCCAGACGTGTAAATCCCTCTAGCAACTAAAAGAAGATCGGCACAAAATAAAAAGAAAAAAAGTAAAAGTAAGAAAAGAAAGAAAATAAAGTAAAAGTGAAGAAAAGAAAAAATCAAAAAGTTTCAAAGTTTTAGTTCAATAAAACGTTCTTCTCCCTACAAAGGGAAGAACGAAGTCAAAAGAAAAGTTGAAAAGAAAAAATTGTGTAAAGAAAAAGAATAAGTGCTAGGTTGCTTGAGGGTATCATAGGACGAGCATTCATTATTCCACTCGTGTTTGGTTAGACGGTAGGAAGCCGCAGATTAGATTCGAGGGAAGTTAGTCGAAAGCTGCACCGCACAAAGCCATCACCATACATTCCCATCATCCATCTCAATATAAACCCGAGTAGTGTATAATTCATTACTGTCCTAGCAGGGAAGTCCTTCTTGACTAGATACTCGTGTTGTCACAGTGGTGGAGATGTGGTCGAAATGCAAACCTATGACAGAATTCAGTAACAAAAAACGATTGAGAGCAGAAACACGTCCTTAAACACAGAGAGTGAGAGTTCCCATTGTACTGTTTATATCCTGTGTGAGGAGTCTGGTCGGTCAGGTCAAATTCGTGCATAATTGGTTGCTAATTACTTGTCGTGTGCAGTTTATTAGTGAGACCAGGTAGTTTGGCTGATCTGTATGCATGTTAGGTTTCTTGTTCTAGGATCGAGCTGTCTAATAATTCATTGTGTTTGATTGAGCTCCAATTTAACCGATCATATCATTTGTGAACATAAGCGTTTCTATTCAGTTTGCTTGAGGACAAGCAAAAGCTTAAGTGTGGGGTATTTGATGACACTTGTTTTGACGTGATTATCAGCCTCATTTAAGCGACATTTCTTTGCTTAAGACATGGTTTTTAGGGTAGAATAACGAATATTCAATCGAATGCCCTATCTCGTGCCATTTGTGTTACCTTGGCCCGTTTCGGGTCTATTTGATGGTTTTCTAGTGTTTTTTTATGATAGCACAGGTTTTTGCCATCGAATACGGTAGCCAAGGACGTGTCTTAGACGTTGGAACCCCGAAAAATCACACATAAATCAAACGAAGAGATCACCAAGTCAAAGAAACTCCTGCTCCATTTACACATATATTTTCGGCGAAAATACCCTTGGGTTTTCGCCGAAAACGAAAGAAGGAATCCACTACCCCGATTAAGAAGAAGATTTTGCCGAAATTCCTCTATTATTTTCGGCGAAAATATCAAGGGAAATCAGAAAATCTCGGGTAGGTTAAAATACAGAAATCGACGGCTAATGGAAAGGACTGACAGTTTTACGACTGACAACACACATCTAGAGGGGAGAGAGGAAAAACGAGTAGATAGAGTTCGAGGAGCCAGGAACGGATCGTGACGCCATCCATCCATCTCGGAGAGCCATTGCTAGGAGTTGAAGATCCAACAGATTGAAGCTGCCAGGAAACATCGAAGTTAGGTTTTACAGTTCTTCTCTGTCTTCCTACCTGAGATGTATTCTTTGTCTGTCTTCGATTCTTCTGTATTGAATATGAGTAGCTAAACTCGTGTAGCTTAGGTTAGATGAACCCTAAGTGACCCATGGCTTAAAGCGGTCACGGATTGGCGGTGTTTGGATTCGAAATTCATTCAGTTTCATCTTTCATGTTTGATTTGTTCTTCGTTATCTGTGTTTCTTGTCTGGTTTGGCCACCTAGATTAGATTCTTGTTAAGCTAAGGATAGAAGCGAACGCTTGATGTGAACCGCTGCAACCGTGGGCAGACGACCCTAACCACCGCAAGTTGGACACCATGCAACGAGGTAAAACCATCGGGAACCGGGGCGGATAAGTACTTTGACCCGTCTGCTATATAGCCGCCGGGAACCAGAAGTGTCCAGTCGAACACGCCACGCCAAGCGATGGATGCTCTTGATGATAAGTCAACCTTAAGCAATGCTCCTCACATTAACTCGAAGGGGAAAGAACATAAGTTCTGAAATATATTTAATCAAGGGGGGGTTCTGAGTACAAGAGGTGGCTGGCGGCCTCCTTATATAGGTGAGGGAACAAGCTCTCCTCCCTAAACCCTACTTCCTAAATAATAATAAAATAAAGAAATAAAAAAGAGTCCTAATTAGAAAACCTAAAGATGACTTCAAATAATCCTAACCTAGACTAAAAGAAGGGAAAATTCGGACTCCAACCCTACAAGGGAAGAGAATCCTACCTAAACAAGAACTCCTAAAAAGGAGGTTGAAAAACCCTAAAAACAGCTAAACGGGTTCTGGTAAAAATAGCCAAATAAATACCAAATTAAATAGGAAAATTAAGCCCTTAGGCAAATCACTAGTAGACGTCATGGGCTTCAACTTTCATGTTGGGCTTCAGTCCAAATTCTATCTCCAAGTAGCCCAAATCCGTCAATCTTCATCAGACTAGGAATCTGTCCAAAACCGGGAAATCCTAGCTTGATTAGGATTCCTTGCTGGGATGTATTTGGCATCTTCTCTCCATTTCCCGTATCTTGAATGGTTATCAATACCTCCATGGATCAGGCTCAGGTGGTGGCCTGATCGTATCCCCTATCATGTGCAGCCTTGGATCAGCATCCGGGCTCCACTCCTTGATGCTCCACCCATGCTTTGCTAGGACTTGGCCGAGCTCTATCTCCTTCAGTTCTTCTCCAAATTCAGCTCCGTTTGTTGGAGAGTGCTCCTGGGACTTCAAGCTATCCATAGCAACTGGAATTTCCTCAAAGGCTCGAGCCATTTGTTGGCTGGGCCAAAAGCACGCTTCTGTGGTGCCCGGCGCTCAGTCCGACGCCCGGGGCTGGCTCCGTGCTGGGCCTTCTTCAATTCTGGCCAAGCCTTCTACTTTATGCTTCGGCCAGGTCTTTAGGAATGTTCTCATGGGGTCTTCAAGGGCTGGTGCTGGTACTGGGATCGAGTCTTCGATCCTGTAGCTCAGTTCTGGCATTTGGCCCGGTCCGGGGCTCGTACCGGGGTCTATCTTCGGGTGCCAGCTTCTTCTGGCCAGGCTTTCTTCATTATGCTTCGGCCACATCTTCTGGAAGGTCTCCAGAGGGTCTTCAGGGGCTGTGGTTGGTCCAGGGCTCGTAGCATTTGGCCTGGGGCCTTGTTCAGGCTCTCGGCTCGGGGTTGACCCGAGGGTGGCCAGGATCACATCATCCCCCTCTTCTTGAAGAGGATTCGTCCTCAAATCCTTGCCTGATAATCCATTAGAAATAATGAAAATAATCAAGGGGAGTATAGGACTTGACCTGGTGCTTTTTCGGCGCTCGTCACGGGTTCGGGCCGCAACGGGGCTGCTATGGGTGCTTCCGGGTAGGCCAGTGCCGCGTCGGGGTCGGGTGGCATCGGGCCTGGGGTGGACAGGGCGGCGCCGGGGTTGGGCGACGTCGGGCTGGGGGTGGACAGTGCGGCGCCGGGGTCAGGCGGCGTCGAGCCGGGGTTAGGCGGCGTCGGGCCGGGCTCAGGCGGCGTCGGGCCAGGCTCAGGCGGCGTCGGGCCGGGGTCAGTCGGTGTCGGGCCGGGGTCAGGCGGCATCGGGCCGGAGTCAGGTGGCATCGGGCCGAGGTCAGGCGGCGTCGGGGTTATAGGACCTGTCGGGTGTGCTGGGGTCGGGCGGCGTCGGGCCGGGGGCGGACAGTGTGGCACCGGGGTCAAGCGGCGTCGGGCCGAGATCAGGCGGCGTCGGGCCGGGGTAAGGGGGCGTCGGGCCAAGGTCAGGCGGCGTCGGGCCGGGGTCAGGCAGCGTCGGACCGGGGTCAGGCGGCGTCGGGTCGGGGTCGGTCTGGACGGCGCCGGGGTCATAGGGCCCGTTGGGTGTTGGGGCTAGGCGCGGGGGTGCCGGGGCTGGGTCTGGAGCGGGTGTCGGGCCCTGGTCTGGCATCGGGCGCTGGTCGGGCGCCGGACGGTGCTCGGGCGCCGGGTGCTGGTCGGGCGGGCGCGCGGGCGCCGGGGCTGGGCGCTCGAGCGCCGGGGTTTGGGCGTGCGGCGTCGGGGTCAGGTGCTCGGGCGTCGCGTCGGAATGCTTGGTCGCCGGGGTTGGTCGGACAGGGCCGGTCGGACCCGAGGCCGAGTGCTGGGGTGCTGGGGCCTGGGGCAGCGCCAAGGCGGGGGCCAAGCGCTGGGGCGCTAAGACCAGGGGCAGCGCCGAGACTGAGGCCGAGTGCTGGGGCGCTAGGGTCTGGGGCAGCGCCGAGGTTGAGACCGAGCGCTGGGGCGTTATGGCCTGGGGCAGCGCCGAGGCTGGGCGCTGGGGCGCCAGAGCCGGACGCCGGGTCGTATGGGCTTCTCTTGCCATCATGGTAGCTTGTATCTGTCGTAGGACTTGGGAAGCTTCTTCCAACGCCGCTTCTATCTTGGCAAGTCTTTGATCTGCCATGGTTAGTTGGAACAAACGAACACAAAGACTTTTTCTAATATCCTCTTTTCTAACACTCTTTTTCTAGGACTCGATCAACAACAACTTAGTGGCTAAAAGTAGGGTCGTGGCTCGGTTTAACACAAGCAACATAAGCTAAGTCTATCCCCTCTTCTTAAACACACTATTACAACGACAAATAAAGAACTTGGCAAGGGTGGCCTTGCTTGATTTTTCTTTTTCTTGCCTTCTTTTAGGGTATTCTTTTGATAGCTTGATCGGCCACCAATATTTTCTTGCCTTACAATGAAAGACTCGACACAAAAACTAGAAATAGATGAAGATTTTCTAAACAATTTTCTAAACAACAAGAAAAGTAAAGGGATATGAATCCAGGGTTTCAAACCTGAAGACTGGGATAGATTGTGGTCCGTGAGCTGAACCGTGCTCTGATACCAACTGATGTGAACCGCTGCAACCGTGGGCAGACGACCCTAACCACCGCAAGTTGGACACCGTGCAACGAGGTAAAACCGTCGGGAACCGGGGCGGATAAGTACTTTGACCCGTCGGCTATATAACAGCCGGGAACCAGAAGTGTCCAGTCGAAGACGCCACGCCAAGAGATGGATGCTCTTGATGATAAGTCAACCTTAAGCAATGCTCCTCACATTAACTCGAAGGGGAAAGAACATAAGTTCTGAAATATATTTAATCAAAGGGGGGGTTCTGAGTACAAGAGGTGGCCGGCGGCCTCCTTATATATGTGAGGGAACAAGCTCTCCTCCCTAAACCCTACTTCCTAAATAATAATAAAATAAAGAAATAAAAAAGAGTCCTAATTAGAAAACCTAAAGAGGACTTTAAATAATCCTAACCTAGACTAAAAGAAGGGAAAATTCGGACTCCAACCTTACAAGGGAAGAGAATCCTACCTAAACAAGAACTCCTAAAAAGGAGGTTGAAAAACCCTAAAAACAGCTAAACGGGTTCTGGTAAAAATAGCCAAATAAATACCAAATTAAATAGGAAAATTAATCCCTTTGGCAGATCACTAGTAGACGTCATGGGCTTCAACTTTCATGTTTGGCTTCAGTCCAAATTCTATCTCCAAGTAGCCCAAATCCGTCAATCTTCATCAGACTAGGAATCTGTCCAAAACCAGGAAATCCTAGCTTGATTAGGATTCCTTGCTGGGATGTATTTGGCATCTTCTCTCCATTTCCCGTATCTTGAATGGTTATCAATACCTCCATGGATCAGGCTCAGGTGGTGGCCTGATCGTAGCCCCTATCATGTGCAGCCTTGGATCAGCATCCGGGCTCCACTCCTTGATGCTCCACCCATGCTTTGCTAGGACTTGGCCGAGCTCTATCTCCTTCAAATCTTCTCCAAATTCAGCTTCGTTAGTTGGAGAGTGCTCTTGGGACTTCAATCTATCCATAGCAACTGGAATTTCCTCAAAGGCTCGAGCCATTTGTTGGCTGGGCCAAAAGCACGCTTCTGTGGTGCCTGGCGCTCGGTCCGGCGCCCGGGGCTGGCTCCGTGCTGGGCCTTCTTCAATTCTGGCCAAGCCTTCTACTTTATGCTTCGGCCAGGTCTTTAGGAATGTTCTCATGGGGTCTTCAAGGGCTGGTGCTGGTACTGGGATCGAGTCTTCGATCCTGGAGCTCAGTTCTGGCATTTGGCCCGGTCCAGGGCTCGTACCGGGGTCTATCTTCGGGTGCCAGCTTCTTCTGGCCAGGCTTTCTTCATTATGCTTCGGCCACATCTTCTGGAAGGTCTCCAGAGGGTCTTCAGGGGCTGTGGTTGGTCCAGGGCTCGTAGCATTTGGCCTGGGGCCTTGTTCAGGCTCTCGGCTCGGGGTTGACCCGAGGGTGGCCAGGATCACATCATCCCCCTCTTCTTGAAGAGGATTCGTCCTCAAATCCTTGCCTGATAATCCATTAGAAATAATGAAAATAATCACAGGGGAGTATAGGACTTGACCTGGTGCTTTTTTGGCGCTCGTCACGGGTTCGGGCCGCAACGGGGCTGCTATGGGTGCTTCCGGGTAGGCTAGTGCCGCGTCGGGGTCGGGTGGCGTCGGGCCTGGGGTGGAAAAGGGCGGCGCCGGGGTCGGGCGGCGTCGGGCTGGGGGTGGACAGTGCGGCGCCGGGGTCAGGCGGCGTCGAGCCGGGGTTAGGCGGCGTCGGGCCGGGCTCAGGCGGCGTCGGGCCGGGCTCAGGCGGCGTCGAGCCGGGGTCAGGCGGCGTCGGGCCGGGATCAGGCGGCGTCGGGCCGGGGTCAGGCGGCATCGGGCCGGAGTCAGGTGGCATCGGGCCGAGGTCAGGCGGCGTCGGGCCGGGGTCGGTCAAGGCGGCGTCGGGGTTATGGGGCCTGTCGGGTGTGCTGGGGTCGGGCGGCGTCGGGCCGGGGGCGGACAGTGTGGCGCCGGGGTCAAGCGGCGTCGGGTCGAGATCAGGCGGCGTAGGGCCGGGGTCAGGGGGCGTCGGGCCAAGGTCAGGCGGCGTCGGGCCGGGGTCAGGCGGCGTCGGGCCGGGGTCAGGCGGCGTCGGGCCGGAGTCAGGCGGCGTCGGGCCGGGGTCGGTCAGGACAGCGCCGGGGTCATAGGGCCCGTCGGGTGTTGGGGCTGGGCGCGGGGGTGCCGGGGCTGGGTCTGGAGCGGGGGCCGGGCCCTTGTCTGGCGTCGGGCGCTGGTCGGGCGCGCCGGGTGCTGGTCGGGGCCGGGCGGGCGCTGGTGCTGGGCGCTGGGGCGCCGGGGCTGGGCGCTCGGGCGCCGGGGTTTGGGCGGGCGGCGTCGGGGTCAGGTCCTCGGGTGTCGGGTCAGAATGCTTGGTCGCCGGGGTTGGTCGGACAGGGCCGGTCGGACCCGAGGACGAGCGCTGGGGTGCTGGGGCCTGGGGCAGTGCCAAGGCGGGGGCCAAGCGCTGGGGCACTAAGACCAGGGGCAGCGCCGAGACTGAGGCCGAGCGCTGGGGCGCTAGGGTCTAAGGCAGCGCCGAGGTTGAGACCGAGCGCTGGGGCGTTATGGCTTGGGGCAGCGCCGGGGCTGAGGCCGAGCGCTGGGGCGCTAGGGCCTGCGGCAACGCGAGGCTGGGGCCGAGCGCTGGGGCGCTAGGGCCTGGATAGCGCCGAGGCTTGGCGCTGGGGCGCCGGAGCCGGACGCCGGGTCGTACGGGCTTCTCTTGCCATCATGGTAGCTTGTATCTGTTGTAGGACTTGGGAAGCTTCTTCCAACGCCGCTTCTATCTTGGCAAGTCTTTGATCTGCCATAGTTAGTTGGAACAAACGAACACAAAGACTTTTTCTAATATCCTCTTTTCTAACACTCTTTTTCTAGGACTCGATCAACAACAACTTAGTGGCTAAAAGTAGGGTCGTGGCTCGGTTTAACACAAGCAACAGAAGCTAAGTCTATCCCCTCTTCTTAAACACACTATTACAACGACAAATAAAGAACTTGGCAAGGGTGGCCTTGCTTGATTTTTCTTTTTCTTGCCTTCTTTTAGGGTATTCTTTTGATAGCTTGATCGGCCACCAATATTTTCTTGCCTTACAATGAAAGACTCGACACAAAAACTAGAAATAGATGAAGATTTTCTAAACAATTTTCTAAACAACAAGAAAAGTAAAGGGATATGAATCCAGGGTTTCAAACCTGAAGACTGGGATAGATTGTGGTCCGTGAGCTGAACCGTGCTCTGATACCAACTGATGTGAACCGCTGCAACCGTGGGCAGACGACCCTAACCACCGCAAGTTGGACACCGTGCAACGAGGTAAAACCGTCGGAACCGGGGCGGATAAGTACTTTGACCCGTCGGCTATATAACAGCCGGGAACCAGAAGTGTCCAGTCGAAGACGCCACGCCAAGAGATGGATGCTCTTGATGATAAGTCAACCTTAAGCAATGCTCCTCACATTAACTCGAAGGGGAAAGAACATAAGTTCTGAAATATATTTAATCAAAGGGGGGGTTCTGAGTACAAGAGGTGGCCGGCGGCCTCCTTATATATGTGAGGGAACAAGCTCTCCTCCCTAAACCCTACTTCCTAAATAATAATAAAATAAAGAAATAAAAAAGAGTCCTAATTAGAAAACCTAAAGAGGACTTTAAATAATCCTAACCTAGACTAAAAGAAGGGAAAATTCGGACTCCAACCCTACAAGGGAAGAGAATCCTACCTAAACAAGAACTCCTAAAAAGGAGGTTGAAAAACCCTAAAAACAGCTAAACGGGTTCTGGTAAAAATAGCCAAATAAATACCAAATTAAATAGGAAAATTAATCCCTTTGGCAGATCACTAGTAGACGTCATGGGCTTCAACTTTCATGATGGCTTCAGTCCAAATTCTATCTCCAAGTAGCCCAAATCCGTCAATCTTCATCAGACTAGGAATCTGTCCAAAACCAGGAAATCCTAGCTTGATTAGGATTCCTTGCTGGGATGTATTTGGCATCTTCTCTCCATTTCCCGTATCTTGAATGGTTATCAATACCTCCATGGATCAGGCTCAGGTGGTGGCCTGATCGTAGCCCCTATCATGTGCAACCTTGGATCAGCATCCGGGCTCCACTCCTTGATGCTCCACCCATGCTTTGCTAGGACTTGGCCGAGCTCTATCTCCTTCAGTTCTTCTCCAAATTCAGCTCCGTTTGTTGGAGAGTGCTCCTGGGACTTCAAGCTATCCATAGAAACTGGAATTTCCTCAAAGGCTTGAGCCATTTGTTGGCTGGGCCAAAAGCACGCTTCTGTGGTGCCCGGCGCTCGGTCCGGCGCCGGGGGCTGGCTCCGTGCTGGGCCTTCTTCTAATTCTGGCCAAGCCTTCTACTTTATGCTTCGGCCAGGTCTTTAGGAATGTTCTCATGGGGTCTTAAAGGGCTTGTGCTGGTACTGGGATCGAGTCTTCGATCCTAGAGCTCAGTTCTGGCATTTGGCCCGGTCCGGGCCTCGTACCGGGGTCTATCTTCGGGTGCCAGCTTCTTCTGGCCAAGCTTTCTTCATTATGCTTTGGCCACATCTTCTGGAAGGTCTCCAGAGGGTCTTCAGGGGCTGTGGTTGGTCCAGGGCTCGTAGCATTTGGCCTGGGGCCTTGTTCAGGCTCTCGGCTCGGGGTTGACCCGAGGGTGGCCAGGATCACATCAACGCTCGCCTTACTTCAAAACACCAAATGGAACAATCAACCTTATAATTGGAGTGTGCCTTTGTAGGAACGATTAGGGTTGATCCATTGCTAGAGTGACTCATTAATCATTAGAATTTGCACCAGTTAAGTTAAGTCGTTGCGAGAGGCGACCGTACCCGGGCGGCTAATTAATCGTGGTAGCTAGATCGGATAGAGCGAACGTTCGCCAGTCTTAAACCTAAGGGTCAGGAGTTATGATGGTGTCAGTGAACTGAATGAACTAGAATAAAAAATCGCTGGTCTGTTGACTGCTGCTGCTCTGGTAATCTAAGGGGGATTCGAAGTCTAAGCTTGTCTGTCATCTTTCTAGTCAATCAATCAATCTTCAATCTTTCTTTGCTTTAATTCTCATTTCAAATTATCTTTGCATTTTAGTATAGAAGTCGTGGAACTCACACCACGCACAACTTGTGTTTAAACTTGAATTAAATTGCCAACATCTTTGAGTAAGGAAGTAGAGGAAACCTCTGGAATACGATCTACCCTAGCTTCACAGCTGGGTAGTTATTTGATTGACCGCTATTCTGCAGCTCATCAATCTTAGTCTAGAAGTCGTGGAACTCACACCACGCACAACGTGTTTAAACTTGGATAAATTGCCAGCTTTTTTGAGTAGTCAATTAGAAGAAACCCTGTGGAATACGATCTACCCTAGCTTTACAGCTTGGTAGTTATTTGATCGACCGCTATTCTGTAGCTCATCACTTATCACCCTCAGACGGACGGTCAATCGGAGAGGACGATCCTTACATTGGAGGAGTTGTTGAGGAGTTGTGCTATGGAATTCCAAGCTCCTTGGACTGATTTTCTACCATTGGTTGAGTTTGCCTATAACAACTTGTATCATAGTAGTTTGAAGTCTGCGCCATTTGAGGCTCTGTATGGGAGGAAGTGTAGGACGTCGTTGTGTTGGGATGAGGAAGGTGCTAGGGTGTTGTCGGGTCCTCAAGTTCTGCAAGAGACGGCTGACCGTGTTAAGTTTATCAAGAATAAGTTGAGAGTGGCTCAAGATAGGCAGAAGTCTTATGCCAATGGTCGTGCTACAGAGCTGAATTTCGATGTTGGAGAGAAGGTGTCACTACAAAAAACTAAGCATTTAATGGAGCCAAAAATTAAATTTTAGAGTGGTCGTGGCCGTTGTTAAATTATCCAATGTGAAATGTAAATAACAGCGGCAAAAGGTGGCCACGGTTAAACCAAATATTTTAACAGCAACCTAAGGCCGCTGTTAAATTAATTCGTTGATTAAAAGTAAAAGTCGGAGCTCCGACGAGGTAGTGTGAGCTCCGAATGTCCATCCTCGTCCTCTGATTCCCTCCCAAGCACAACACAAACAATTAATCAATCCAAACGATTAAATCATAAACAAAACTGCAACAAAATTATATTGTGCTCTCTCTATTCAAACAATCGACACTAACAAACAATCGATCCAGAAGAAGAAAAGAATCGTCATCCTTTATTCAAACAATACAAAATTAATACAAAGAATAAAAGAAGAAGCTAATTTGTTTCTTGAAGTCATCCCCAAATTTCACGATCTCTCTACTCTGTCGAATCATCTACTCCACCCCTGCCTCTACTTCATCACCAGGGGGTTTCCAATCATCGGAGCTCCTCTTCGTCTTCTTCTAAGTAATCAAAATCGGAGCTCCTCTTGAATGGAGACAGAGAAGAAAAGAGGAAGAAGAAGGGGTCGGTGGCGGTGAAATAAGGAAGAAGAAGAGGCTTTAGGTTGTTAAACAGAGAGAGAGAGAAGAAAAGAGGAAGAAGAAGGGGTCGATGGTGGCAGAATAAGGAAGAAGAAGAGACTTTAGAATTTTTTGAATAGAGAGAGAGAAGAAAAGAGGAAAAAGAAGGGGTCGGCGATGATGGAATAAGGAAGAAGAAGAGGCTTGAGGGTTTGTTGAATAGAGAGAGAGAACGGTTTTAATCTCAGCCATTCAGATTAATAATCGGACAGTGTTAAAGGCGACCCATGTGCTTAATTTAACGGCGGCCACTTGGCCGCTGTTAAATTGTCTATTTTAACAGCGGCATGGGTCGTTGTTAATTTACCAATGTTAAACAAATTTAACAGGTGGCCGCTGTTGAACTGTCGCCATTAAATGGTCCGTTTTTGTATTGTGTTTCTGAAAGTGTCGCCATGAAAGGGGCTGATGCGTTTTGGTAGAAAGGTAAAGTTGGCACCTCATTACATCGGTCCGTACGAGGTCTTAGCTAAGTGGGGTCCGGTTACTTATGTGCTGGCATTGCCAAGTGAGCTTGAAAGGATACATAATGTGTTCCATGTGAGCATGCTCAAGCGTTATCATGGTGACCTTTCGCATGTGATTCAGCCGAAGGATGTGGAGATTGAGCAAGATATGAATTATGCGGAAAAGCCGGTGGGATAGTGGATAGGGAAGTTTGGGTTTTAAGGAATAAGAAGATTCCTCAGCTCAAGGTGGTATGGAGGAATCACGAGAGTGAGTCGGCCACTTGGGAGACCGATGAGAGTATGAGGAAGTGGTATCCAGAGTTTGTGGAAGCTTATGCTTCAGGTATCACCTCGCTTTAGTATTCTTCTTGTGTTGCTCGTTTTGTGTTTTGTTCTAAGTGAGCTTAATGTGTGCTTAGTGGTGGCATGGTGTTGAGTAAGTTGAGTGTTGGTGTGCAATTGGTGGGTAGTTTCAAAGGTAGGGTTGTTGAGTTGTCGTTAGGGATTTTGAGAGTCAATGTGATGCTTGACTTGATGCACTTTGCTGCATTTTTCAGTATAATTTTTTCTAGGATGAGTTAGGAGTGATTTCGGGGACGAAATCCTTGAAGTTGTGGACACTTGTAACATCCCCGCTCAACCAAACGGTTTGGAACTCAAGTTCGGGTGACTAGAGTGCTGGAATTAGTGCCTCTGAGGTCCCATTGAGGTCTAGGACGTCCGGGTTTAAGTCGGGTTGAGGATACAAGTGGGTGTGCTGGGCTGTGAAGAACACACGCTATGTGTTGGAAACACACGCCGTGTATCTGAGATTCACGGCCGTGAACTATTTCTAGCCAACTCTCGTCGAGACTTCCATTACATGATACACGACCGTGTTTTATAGAAACATGTCGTGTAGTGTCATAACACACGTCGTGTGTTATGAAACACGCCGTGTATCGTGACCTACATATAACAGACGGGTTTTTGACGAAAATTCATAACTTTCAACTCCTTTCTCTATCCACGAAAAGCCATTGACGAACCAACTTGTGACATGCTTCAGAAGGTGATTCCGGGAGTTGTAGAGGTCGGAATTGAGTTCCTTTTGTTGCTACGTGTTCCTAGAGACGAGGAGAAGAGATAGATAACTGCAATTTCTAGTTTCTCGGTGTAGGTCATAATCAGTGAGAAGGGGTTAGGCTATGAGTTTGGAGTTGGGAAAGTCGAGTTTCTGAGGAACTAGAAGACGAATAGAGCCTCCTCTTCTATTCCAGGTGAGGGCTTAGCGTTGTTAGGTAGTTTGGGACAACACGAGGAGTTCTAATCTCTACTTAGATGAAAGCTAGGAATTGCATAGAATGGATGAGTGTAAAAGCGATAAATTGTTGTGTGAATATGTTTTGATTGATTGTTTGATGATTGCTGTGATTGGGGGAATTGGTATGAAACAAGCTGATTAATGAATTGGCTTAGAAATGAGTGTTAGGATGAAATTGAGGATATGGATGTGATGACACTCGATTTTATGTGTTTATCAGCCTCATTTAAGCTACATTTTCTTGCTTGAATCACGGGTTTTAGGGTGATTTAGTATGTTTTCACCTAAATGATTTAATTCATGCTGTTTTGGTTACTTTGGCCCCTTATGGGTCTATTTGATAGTTTTCTAGTGCTTTTGAGAATGCACAATTTTTTTCCGTCAAATACATAGCCACGAGCGAGCTCGGGAAGCAAAGGAACCTCAAGGAACGGCCCGGGATCAATCCAGAAATCAACCAAGCCAGAAGAAATCACTGCCCCGGCTGTAACTAAAGTTTTCGGCGAGAAGTCTGAAGTCTTGCCGAAAACTTATGCAAGAAATTCACAGTCAAAGACAGGAGAATCCAACCAGAGTCCCCTCTGAAGTCTTCGGTGAAAACTCCCAAGTATTCACCAAAAACTAATTCCTTTTTTCGGATGGAATCCTAAACCCTATAAATACTAAACCGGCGGCCACAAAACATATACCTATTCCGTGGATTAAGTTCCAGATTTTAAAAGTTCGAGAGAGATTTTTGAGAGTTCGAGGAGCCAGGAAGAGATCATGACGCCATCCTTCCATCTTGGAGAATTCGATGCTAGGAGTTGAAGATCCAGGAGATCGAAGCTTCACATATTCTTCTGAAATTAGGTTTTACAGTTCTTCTCTGTTCTTCCTGGTAGAAGATGTATTCTTTGTTTGTCTTTGATTCTTTTGTTTCGAATATGAGTATCTAAACTCATAAAGCTTAGATTAGAAGAACCCTAAGTGACCCGGCGCTTTAAAGCGGTCACGGATCGGCGGTAATTAAATCTAATTTCAATCAGTTTTTCTTGCATGTTTGGTTTGTTCTTAATTACTTTTGTGTTTCTTTTCTAGCTTGATCACCTAGTTAAGATTCTAGTTAAGCTGGGGATAGTAGCGAACGTTTGCCTCACTTCAAAACACCAAATCAACAGTTAACCTATTCATTGGAACAATTTCTCTTTGTAGGAACCAGTTAGGGTTAATCCGCTGCTAGAGTAACTCATTAATCACTACTAATCGCGCCAGTTAGTTTTCCGTTACAGAAGCGAACGCACGGGCTGTCAATTAATCTTGGGAGTTAGATCGGATAGAGCGAACGTTCACCAGTCTTAAACCTAAGGGTCATGAGTTATGGTGGTGTCTGAGAACTGAATGATTCGGGATTGAAAACTGCTGGTCTTGTGATCGCCAATGTTCTGGTGATCTTAGGGGGATTCGAAATTTTAGCTTGTATGTCGTCTTGTTAAGTCAACAAATCTTTCAACTGTTTTTCTGTTTTCATTTCTTATTTCCTACTTTTTAGTCTAGAAGTCATGGAACTCACACCACGCACAACTTGTGTTTTATCCTGAGTAAACTGCCTTCATATTTGAGTAGACGATTAGAAGAGACCTATGCAATACGATCTGCTTAGCTTTTAGCTTAGTAGTTATTTGATACGCTTCACAACGTTAATCAGGATGCTAGTAATGTGACTGATGACACTAGAATTAACGTGATTATCAGCCCCATTTAAGCGACATGTCCTTGCTTGAGACACGAGTTTTGGGGTAGTTTAGGGTGTTTTCACTCAATTGCACAATTTCATACCGTTTTAGTTACTTTGACCCGCTATGGGTCCATTTGATGTGTTTTCTAGTGTCTCTATGAGTACACAGGTGTTTTCCATCAATGACGTAGCCACAGACGTGTTCGAGAAGCAATAGAGCCTTGAGGAATGCCCCAAAATTGATCCATAACTCAATCAGATCAAAGTCAGAACATTTAACTACCCAACACTTACATTGTCGGCGAGAAGATCAAAGTTCACGCCGAAGACATACTGAAGAAGTTAGCTAATTTTCCCGTCGAAGATCCAGTAGATAATTATAAAGAAGTTCTCGGTGAGAACTCCAAGGTTCTCGCCGAAAACTATTGAAGGAACCCAACCTGGAGTTTATACTGAAGATCTCAGCGAGAATTCTCAATATTCTCGCCGAGACCATTTGAAGAATTACATGAAAAGTTCCCGTCGAAGAGGCAGAGTGAATTTGCACTAAAGTTCTCGGCGAGAACTTTCAATGTTCTTGCGGAAAAGTACCCTCTTTCTGACACAGCCTTGGACAAACCTTATTTAAGCAAACGGACAGGAGTCGACAAGGGCGGCTCTGACGATATACTTTTTACGATCAAGACTTTAGAGCTTGAGAGAGAGTCAGAGTTTCCCGGAGAGATATTGACACCATCTTCCCCATCGGAGTACTTAGAGCTATGAGTGGAGATTGCCAGAGATCAGAACTTCTCCGGAGTAGTTAAAATTAGGTTTTTCTGTCCTTATCTGTTTTTCCTCTGTATGTTGAACTCCTCTGTTGTTTTCGATTCTTCTGTTATAAACATGAGTAGCTAAACTCTTTTAAGCTTAGATTATATGAACCCTAAGTGACCCGGGGCTTTGAAGCGGTCACGGATCGGTGGTAATTAGATTCAAATTCATACTGTTTCTCTTGCATGTTTGATTTGTTCTTCGTTTCCTGTGTTTCTTGTCTAGCTTGGTCACCTAGATTATATTCGTGTTAATATAAGGATAGTGGCGAACGTCTGCCTTACTTTAGAACATCAAATCAATCAATTAACCTATTCAATGGAGTGTACCTTTCGTAGGAACCATTTAGGGATAATACGCTTCCAGAGTAACTCATTAACCACAAGTAATTGCAGCAGTTAGTTCTCTGTTGCAGAAGTGAACGCATGGATGGTTAATTAATCTTGGTAGTTAGATCCGATAGAGCGAACGTTTGCGAAACTTAGACCTAAGGGTAAGGAGTTATGGTGGTGTCTGAGAACTGAATGAATTAGGATTGAAAACCGCTGGTCTTGTGATCGCCAATGTTCTGGTAATCTTAGGGGGATTCGAGTCTAAGCTTTGTCTGTCATCTTGTTAGTCAAAACCCAATCAATCAGTCTTTTAATTTCATTTCAATTTCCTTGCATCATAGTTTAGAAGTTGTGGAACTCACACCACGCACAATCTGTTTAAACCTGAGTAATTTGCCAGCTTCTTTGAGTAGTCAATTTGAAGAAACCACGTGAGATTCAATCTACCTTGCTTCTATCTCAGTAGTTATTTGATCACACGCAAAAACGTGTTCATCAGTGATATTGTGACTTATCGGGTTGTGGTTGCAAAGAATGGCCCTACCAATGTGGGGGTCGTTCTGAGACAGAGGAACAGGTAGGTGGTCCCTAGACTCATGACATGGCTACCCATGTACTTGCAGGTGGGGGTGGCCGGTGAGCTAGGCGATCACTCTTTGTGTGTTGTGTTGTTTGGGTGCGAGTTATGGACAGGTTATGGAACTATGGAAGTGGATGGTGAATTGTGATTGGAAAGTAGATTCATGTGTAATGTGATGATGTGAATGGATGTGTTGTGATGAAATAGCATGAATTGTGAATTGTATGTGAAAGTAGAACCGGAAGGAGCCCACACTACCCCACCCGAGATACCGATGGATTGAGTCTGATTCACTAGGGTGAATCCCTTGGTTGGATACCAATGATAGTTGTCGTTCTCCTTCGTGGAACGATCCCTTGTGGATGCGTCGGATGTTGTTCTCCCTTGTGGAATGATCCTTAATAAATGCGTCTAGGTGATGTGATGGCTGGTGGTGGTGGTGTGGATAAATCCTTGGTGCCTCATAACTCACCTAGAATGATTATGTGTGCCTAGATATGCGTGTATGTGTTGTTGTGCATTTGGATGGTGAATGTGATCTGTTGTGAATCATGTGTTGTAAATGTATGTTGATTCTATTATGCTTTTCTAATGCTATGGAGTGTGAATGAGAATGAAGAACTGACCTATGTGATCACCTAGACTGCTTTAGGGTGTTAAAATCTGGAAAGGGTTAAGGTCTGGTTCCACTGTCAATGTCTTGTGCGGATTTTGGAACTGCTCTTTTGGTTTAGGACAATGTGTAGGTAAGCCAAGTGGGTTCACTCAATTTTAATAGGAAATTGTTCCCTTCTCCCTTTCAGGATTTCGTGGCTAGTGAGAGTGGGTGTCAGAGTTCAGAGGTGTGGGTTGATTTTGAGAAGTCCCGGATTGAAGCTATGAGGTGAAGACTGGAGCTTACACGGAGTTGACTTGTTCTTTCTGTCAGTTGACCTTGGATATTTTGGGGGTTTTCATGGATTTAAGTACTCTTTGGGATTTTGTTGGATTTTCTGGATTTTATGTTGCGATTGGATTGTACACAGTTATACGCTTTTCATGGATTTATAGAGGCCTCTCTCGTTTACTTTTCCTTTAAACCTTGGTTTTACTTTGTTATTGAAGTTGGTTTTACCTAGTTATACACGTGGCCGGTTCAACCAGGGGTTTCACCGGGTTGATTCGGGATGGGAGTTACATTGTATATAAAATTTACCTTTCTCCTTTTCTCGGTTGATGAAGAGCCTTACTTCTTATCCTTTAATTTTTCCACCAACTTCTTGAATTTTCCTTCTACCTTCTTCTCAATATTCTCCTCTACTTCATTGACTGAACGATCGAGTTCATCTTGCATCCCCTCCGCATACTCTTGATCCATCTCCTTTCTCACACGAGCAAAAACTGAGGCGTCGACATCATGTAGAGTTGCGACCATTGATTGTCCTGAAGAACCAGATGCAGCTTCAAGCTACAAAATAGGTAAAATGAAACACTTTTCACATGACTCTACCAAAGTGTTGAATAACTAATGCAAATTCGCTGAGATTCTTACCACTCGTGGATAATAGCCAAAAATCTTTCCACATACTCTACCAAAGTGCTCTCCATCATAAGCATCATTGAAAGCTCCATGTGCTAAATCCAAAGAGTCACCAGGTCCATGCTGTTTAGGAATGTCTGGCTGATTCTCATAAAATTCAACCATTTTCTACAAAAGCAAGAAAAACTCTTAAAACCAACCAACTTTTACCAACAAACCAATTAAGACACAAAGATAATTACCGCAAACTCGACACAATCAGGGGAAAAGGTTCCATACGATAATCCGTGTGCATGCATCCAAATGAAGACTCTGGATGGCGTATAACTAACCTGAGCCATCAGTTGTGCTTGCATTGTATTATATGCTCTAACCCCTCCCCTATTTTTCCTAATTTGCTTTTCTTTGTTCGCCGTATTTTTCTCCACAGTACCATATCAGCTTACAACAAGGATGTAATTGGTTTCATATGACAAACATGCAAAAAGTTCATGACGAGTTTGGAAGTTAATACTTACTCTTCTCCTGGCTTCTCCCCGCATGGATAGAGGTTGCTAGCTCCTCTTGAAACTGACCCCATGAGCACATTCCTATCAACACGCCCATCCTCACTTGTTGCATTCTTGACAGCTCTATTGTATGCCGAATTCTTTTTTGTTTACCAACTTCTACCCATCTTTATCATGACGTATCTCCTAAGACGAAAGAAATCATGGGAGAAGATAGCCAACTTTGGCTAATTGAATTCAAACAAGTAGTTACTAACAGTACACATTTTAACTCTATCTATAACAACACAATATATAAGTTATTACCTCAAACATATTTCTCCACACAATCAATTTATACGGCTTCAACCCATGATCTCTCCACTCAACAAATCTGAGGGGGAGTGCAATAAAGTCACCAGCAATAACTCTAATATAAAGTATGAGAAACTCATATATGTGTCATCCGTCTGGAAGTACTCCATCAACCAACCACACAACCACTCTCAGGTTTGGCCCCAACTTCGTTTCTACCTCTCGAACCTTCAACCCCACAACAAAAGATCTTCCACTAGAATCTAAAATTTTGCATGGAATGCACATAGATTAGAGATTACAACTTGTAGCATGTTAACATTTAACTAATTTAGAAAAAAGTTACCTACAACCTCATAATTATATTTCCATGATCCTTGTCGGGGAGACTATCTCCAGTACGTCCACCAGCACGACCACCACCACCACCATGACAACCACAACCTTTACCGACTGCATCATTCATATTCATACTCTACATAATCCAAACAAAATTGTGAAATAGGTACTCAAATTTATTTCACATAAAAAGTTTATTACAGTAGAAGGACAAACTACTCATCAGACTCTCGTACCTCCGCAATAATATTCCCCTAGCCAATGTTTCATACACAAAATCAGGAATGTCATATATTACAACAAGAATTTGAATTGTAGACAACAAAAAGTCATCTACCGAGTTGCTAAGACTTTCTTCTAGCAAATTGTAAGTATCTCTTGGTTTGAAATGGACTCGTATTCACCACCCATTATTAATATAACATTCTTGCATCTCCTACTGATGTATGGTTCATGTGCATCTCGATCACCTTCATCACATGTATGACTAAAGTTTATTTTTTGAAGCCAAAGCATCTGTCTTCCTCCATGATGGGTTCATTGTATCTGCCCATTTGCCCTTGAACAATATAGTGTATCTACCATAGTAATTCAAATCCACAATATCAACCAATTTTCCATATATAACTACGAATGAGATTTGTGTCTCCTACACTAGATACACTATCATTGTCAAAGATTCTATAAACTCCACTATTTTGTGTTTTCATCAACCGCTCACGATCCAATGTCCGAAAACGTAGACCATTGATGTCGTACACTATAAACCATTTGGCTTGCCAATTTGGACCTCGAGCTAGCATCACAATATCAGGATGATTGAACCCTTCAACAGCCTTGTCAATTCGATTCTTAAACCATTCAGGAAATGAGAGGTGAACCTCTTTGTCGATATCGGCTACAGTCATTATTTTTCCCTTCCATCTTCTCTTCAATACTCATTTGTATTCCCTGCACATCTGGTATTCAATGAGTTCACAAGTCTTTCTTTTTCCCTTCCATCTTCTCTTCAATACTCATTTGTATTCCCTGCACATCTGGTATTCAATGAGTTCACCTTAATAAATAAAAATTCGTTGGTACTCCTTATAGAACTAGTTCACGAGATCCACTTACTGTATGTATGGTTCCACCAATGGGTAATTTACCAACACATGGCGATGAGCTTGTAACATCTCCATATGCGAGAGAGTGAATTTCAGCTGACCACCAATTGGTGTCCCAACAGAGAAAATCACTTTTGAATTACCATTCGAGTCGTCTGGAGCTTCAGAAACGCGCTTATCCTGATTGAATCATGTCTCAACGTTATCATCAAAATAAGCAGATGCAAATGTGAAAATTTCTTCAGCAATCCAAGTCTCGACAATAGAACCCTCAAGGTGTGCTCTATTCTCGTCCGTTGATTTAAGTTTTCCCAAAAATCTACAAGAATGAGGGAAGATAGAGTTGATAACAGATTACTGATCAGTACATACTAAGTAAATTGAAAACTATGGTTTACCTTTCAATAGGGTACATCCAACAATATTGAACTGGACCTCCTCGCTTGGCTTATTCAACAAGATGTAAAAGAAGATGAACTTCATAACTAAAGAAGACGAAGGGAATATCATCTCCATATGACATAGGCCAGTACAATTCGTTCTTGAAACTTGTCAAGTTCTGACATAGAGTTCCACACAATTGCTTCAAACATGCACATAACTGAATAAGAAGTCTGGACATGCTTAATGGCAATATGGCATTACTTAACCACTACAACATAATCTGGCTACAAAGGCAGATTCATAGAGGCACATATAATATTTGCCTCTAAACATACTTTTAAAGAACAAATACTATATGTGCCTCTATAGATGGAAATATATGCCTTTAATTGTATTTTATTTATTTATTTTAATATTAATAAATAACTTTTACAGTTTTAGAGGCAGATATTTTATAATTGCATCTATAAGTTATATGATTACATCTTTTAGAGGCAAATAATTTATAAGTGCCTTTATAAGTTATACGAAAAACTATTTTAGAGGCAGATAATTTATAACTACCTCTATAAGTTTTTTGTCTTATACAAAAAAATCTTTTAGAGGCAGATAATTTATAACTGCCTCTATCGGTTGTATGATTAAATTTTGTAGAGGCAGATACAACTACCTCTGTAGATTGTATGATTAGCTTAGAGGCAAGTAATTGATCTATCTCTATATGTTGAATGATTAAAATTTGTAAACAAAAAATAATTTATAATTTTTGAACAATTTTGTATAGATAAATGTTAGATAATATATAATTAATGATATATATAATAAACGCTAACGATTTTATTTTCTAATAACGAGTAAGAATTTTTTTTCATTTTTTTCAATTTTGATTTCTTTTTCTTGGCATAGTTTCTCCATATCATTGAGTTTTATAATTCATATTTAAAAACTGCAAAAAAGCATCAGTAAGTATTCCTGAACCAAGTGGTAAGAACTAAGAACATAACACATTTCCTTGAATCACTCGGGTTCAAACCTCGTAGATAGAAAAATAGTGGAAAATAATATATGTAAATAGTGAAAGAGTCCAATAGAGGAAAATATCCTGGTAGAATAAATTATTTTTAAAAACATATATATGTGCCTCTAAAAGGTGGCTAAGATGACAAAATAGTAGTTCTTTAAAGTTACAATGACCAACAATTATATCTGCCACTAATAAGAGAACATGTGTCACCGTATTTGCCTCTAAAGACTTTTAGCGATAGGAGCGTTAGTGGCACTTAAGCTATCTGCCTCTATAACTCTATAGAGGCAAAAAAATGCCTTTTAGAGGCAAATACGGTGTGCCTCCGTAGCCAGGTTATGTTGTAGTGCATGTATGGCTAAATGCAACAAATCATGCAATATTATATGCAAGTCGTGCGTCTTCAACCCATACATTTTCCTCTTAACAGGGTCTTTACCCCTAGAAATGGTACTAGCATATCCATCAGGGAACTTAATACCTTTCAAAGTCTTGAGCATTATAGTAATGTCTTGTCTACTCAACGTAAACAACACAACATGACATTTTCCATCTTATTTTAGCCACAATTCCTTCTGAATCTTCATTTCCTTTACGTCAAGTATTGCTTTTCAATTATCCTTACTTCCCTTTTCATTAAGCAATGTGCACAATATGTTGTCGCATACATTCTTCCCGATGTGTATCACATCAAGATTGTTTCACAACAAGTTGAACCTCCAATAAGGAAGTTGGAAGAAGATGCTCTTCTTCTTCCAATACTCCTCATCATTTCCAAATGCACCAGTATCCTTGTCGTCATCACGTGCTCTCTTCTTACCTTTCTTTTAGGTTGTTATCTATGTTTCCCAAATGTAACATGCACTTCTTGTAATTGCTCAAGAATCTCTATCCCGAAAGGATATACTGGTGGTTTGCGTTCATCAACTGTGCCATCAAACCGCGTTGCCTTTCCATGCAATATGTGACCTTGTGGGAGGAAGTGACAACTACCAAGAAAAAAAACTTCCCTCCATTTTTGAGTCGTCGAGACAGTGTATCTAGATTACATGATGGACATGCTTTACTAGAATATGTGTTCCATCCTGACAACAAGCATAAACCAGGGAAATCACTTATTGTCCACATTAGCGAAGCTCTCATCTTGAAAGTCTCTTTGGTTGCATCATCATATGTCTAAAATCCTTCCCACAACATATTTAACTCATCAACAAGTGGTTGGAGGTAAACATCTATGTCATTTCCCAGGTTGTTTCGGCCTAGGAATTATACTTGAGAGAATAAGACTAGTTTTCTTCATGCACAACCAAGGCGGAGAGTTGTAAGGTACTACTACAACCAACCATGTGTTGTGACTGAGCCCCAAGAGGATTGAATCCATCATTAGAGAGCCCGAGATATATATTTCTTGGTTCACCAGCAAACTCGGGATATAAGCTATCAAAACTCTTCCACACTTCAGTTTCACGTGTGTAACATCCCAACCTTTTCTGACAAGATATTGTCCACTTTGAGCCCAGCCCTCACGGATTTATTTTTGGGTGTTGGTGGGATTCGAACCCATGACCTCCTCCCCTCAAGGTCAATCCCCTACAACTACGCCCCAAAACGCGTCATGTCAGTTAAGGTTGAAACATTCCACATAGCCCATGGATCTCCCCCGTACTTTGTCGATGTGGGATTTGCCTAGGATGTCACATACACCCCCCCTCAGGGACTCAACGTCCTCGTTGAGGTTTGCCCCATCATCGTTCAAGACGGACGGTGAGAGGCTCTGATACCACTTGTAACATCCCAACCTTTCTTGACAAGATATTGTCCGCTTTGAGCCCAGCCCTCGCGGATTTATTTTTCGCTGTTGGTGGGATTCGAACCCATGACCTCCTCCTCCATACCCCGAGTCCGCTTTGGGCCCAGCCCTCACGGATTTATTTTTGGGTGTTGGTGGGATTCGAACCCATAACCTCCTCCTCTCAAGGTCCCCAAAACGTGTTATGTCAGTTAAGGTTGAACCATTCCACATAGCCCATGGATCTCCCCCGTACTTTGTCGATGCGGGATTTGCCTAGGATGTCACAACGAGGATGTCTACTTATACCATCAGAGCTTTGAATAGTGGAGGGCCAAATCATGTTCTCTATAGAGGCCGGAGAAGCAAATAACCGCTGAAGACGCGGTATTAGTGAAAAGTATCGAAATACCTTCTTTGGTTGTGGCTTATGCTTCTTCATACCTGTCTCACTAACAATGTTGCTATTCTAGTATCTAGGAAACTTACACACCGTACACTCCATCTTATCTGCATTAATGTCGGTGTACAATATACAATCGTTCTTACATGAATCAATCTTCACGTAATTCAACCCCAACATCTTTACCTCATAACTAGATTTTGGCAACTTTACAAACCCGAAAGCATCTATCAATAACTCTTGTATCTTCTCCATTGCGTTGTCACTAATTTTATGCATGTACTTGATATGGTTCAAGCGCAATAAAAATGACAACCTAGAGAAATTCACACAACCTTCATACAATGGTTCTCCTCCTTCTTTCATGAGTCACATGAAATCATCATGATCCTCCACACTAGGTCCAACTGCTGCATCATGATTCGAGAGTCCTGTTTCCTTATTCATTACCAGTTCAACTCCCTCTTCTATAATGTGGTCAACCACAACGGAAGCGTCATATTCCCCACCCCGATCGAAAGCATCTCTAACAAGATGACAAATTGAGTTAATCTTAGTGGCACTTGGGACCTCTTTTTCTTCTTCTAAACGAGGTCTATCATCCGACACTAAAGGAATTCCTACATCTTCCACTGACGAGTCCACACAGTGTAGCCTTTAGAAAATGTTTTTTTTACCAGATGACACCATATGTCGTATCTCATTTGGAACACAAGTAAAGAATGATTTTGAGCGACCCAAGAGGATTAAAATAGGGATATATGGGTTTCTAGCAGTGCTGCTGGCTCATGACATTGGAGGAGAGTTTTGAAGCTGCGTGAGTTGGCAAGGACTTTTGTCTCTTGGGACGATGATGGTGAGATGATGTGGAATGGAGTTTACATGTTTAAATATAATGTGACCCCCGTTTGGGACTCTATTCGTCCTAGAATGGATCCTGTACCTGGTCGTTTATAGTTTGGGAGGACTACAAAGTTCCTAAGAATTCTTTGATTGTATGGATGATCTTGAAGAACCGAATAGTGACTATGGAGAAACTGCCTGCCTAGAAACCTGGAATAGTCAATGTGTCCACTTTATGTACAACTAGCCCTGAGGATAGAGACCTTTTCTTTGCTGGATGCAGGTATATAGAGGTTGCCTGAGTCGCTATCTACCAAGCTTGTAGGTTCCTTCGACCTGGGAACGCCATGTTCTCTCTCTAGTTGCTGCTTGGAGTGGAAGTACAATAAGGAAGATGTTCAGAAGGCTCTGCTGGTGTGCTATCATAAGTGAGGTGTGGAGGGAAAGATGTAGAAGGATATTCAGCAATTTGCAGCTAGATCAGGCAGGGTTTTGTGCTAAGGTTGGAGCTGATATGAGAACCTATGTTGTTGGACATTAGTTTGAAACTGAAATGTGTAATAGTATAGGTTTTTAGTCTTTCTCTTTTTCGTGTTGTAGTGCTTCGGGAATTAAGACCAGGAGGTCAAAATCACTTCTTTTGGGAAGGAGTTTTGATTCCGAATCTTATTCCCTTATGCATTTAGAGAGTTTGTTTTTTTGCAGCAATTTTTCCTTGTATTGGACCCTACTTGTTTTTTAATGATATACAACCCTAATTATGCATAAAAATAAATAAAAAAAACCAACCTGATCGATGTCAAACACTAAGATCGAATGACTGAATGAACTATGTGATTCCCATTCGAAGTCAACCCAACATGTGACACAATCAACTAACGGATCATTTAGAAATCATCGAGTGTCCAAATATCTTTATCAAACCTTAAAACCTCCAATTTCAACCAACCACAAACTATAATTCTATAAAGAAATGCACAAATTCAACCATAGAAAAAGGCAATCAACCATAACAAAAAAGTATGTGAATGATGAGTACGAGTCAAGTAGTGGCAACAATCATCAAATACTATAGAAACAAACTAATGGATATCACCTAATCAACATAATCATCATTGATCATAAAATTTATAATTTAAGCATGGGAAAGTTTAAGATAATTGAGAACAACCATTCCAATATGTCAATAAACATCACAAGTTCATTCTTAAAGCAACAAATCATCCAAATTGGGCCATAAGAAAAATCCTCAATTTCGATAGAAAAAGTATATTAAAATGCACAATTGAAGGGGCAAACAATATTGAAACGATACCTAATTTAAAATCTAATATCAATATACCACTAATATAATGAATATGAACTCAATTTCATGAAACCACAAATTTGAAAAATTAGGATTCGGGTCAAGAACACCTAATTCAGATTCATCACCTACAAATCAATCTTTTATGGAGTAAATCTCTTAAATAACATTGTAAGATGTAGGCGAGGTGAAATAATTACCTGGAGAAGAGAGAATGAGAGGTGCCACCGGCAAGCAGCTGGAGGAGAAGCAGACGAAAAATGGGAGCCGACGAGTAGGAAGATGGAGGACATCGGAGGTGGCGTCGGATGTTGAGATGACAGCGTCGGAAAAGACTAGTTAATTATAGAAGTGAAGTTTGGATGGTGGCTATGGAGTCGTTCGAGACTGATAGAGACTGAGAGAGGGAGTTCAGTCATACGACTGGAATTGTGGAAGGGGGGCTTTATATACTCACGATAGTAGCGATTGCATTATGGCGATCTTAACCGCCAATGTTGTTATTTACAATAGTAGCGGTTAACACCACCATAATGTAACCGCCACTATTCAAATTATATATTGGTGGTTCCACAATCGCCAATAGTATATCCGCGAATTTCTGACTTTTTTTTGTAGTGGTCCGGGTGCCGACCAACCTTGGAATTCTTATATCACCATCAATGGAGCTCTGATTTCCATTTTGTTGAGCAATTTAGGACTGAAGGATTTAAACTTTACCCATCTTTTCTCAAAAGGAGGCTTAGGAATATCTTGAACAACCTTCTTTCCTGCACTAGCTCTCCTTACAGTGGGTTTTGGGGTATTCTCAGAATTACCTTAAAAACCCAACCTTTGAAACATAACAAGCACCGCGAAAAAGTTCTCTGGATCCTGCACCAAGGAGGCACTAGGTTTTTGAGTTTGATCCTTCTAATTCTCCGCCAAGAGCTTGAAGAGATTAGAAGTATTATAGATATCACCTAGAGGAGGTTTATGATGGTTGGCCCGTGGAGGAGTGCGCTTCGAGTTAGAATTCGCAACATTATTCTTAATGACAACATATCCTTCTGAACCCTTTACTTCTGAATTTTTCTTTAGTAGATTCAAACTCTTAACGATTGGGACGAGCTCGACACAACTCCGAAGGAGACCTTAATCAGTTTTTTTTTTCTGTCGACGTCCCAGGATCATCTAGCTTCCTATCTCCTTCTTAGTCTCTGCTTCGTTAGAAAGCACATCATCCTTCAGAAGATTGATAGGATCAGAGACTTCCGGTGGATAAAAGGAAGGACATGAATCATGTTTATGGCCATACAATCCACATTCAATGTAGATGTTCTCAAGGCTCTCATACTCCACAAATAACACTGTATCACCAATAATGTACTTGCAAAGAAGCGGTTTAGTTAAGTCAACCTTAACTCAAACTCTCGCATAACGACCTCTATCCCCCTCTGAGGTAGCAAGATCCATACGAATCGTTTTCAAAATATGATTCTTAATACGATTCACCGTCATATGGTTAAAAAAGTAAATCGGTATCTTAGGAAATCTCACCCAAGTTAGGATGATACGAATCGAATTTTCTTCATTGCACTCGAGAGTCCATCTGACAACAATGAAGTAATAATCAAATATTTTTGAAGGGCCATTGAAACTGGCACGTTGATAGTCTTCAACCTTCAAAAATTAGACTAAGAGGAAATTGTTAGCCAGATCATAAACATGGATATCATAATCGTTAGACCCTTCTTAGACCAAATAGATTTCAACGTAAATTTAAAATGGGATAGGAAATGGAACATTCCAGAACACGAACCACCAAAGCTTTCGACCAAGGCTTATAGAACTGAATTCTTGGGCATCTAGGGTTTGACGTCACGTCCTCATGCATGGGCATGCTAGTCCCCCACAAGCTGGCGAGTATACATCATGTACTCCCAGCTTGAAGAGTATCCATTTGAACCGATTCAAACTTAGGCCCTTTGTGAACACATCTGCCAAATTTCTGTCAGGGCAAACATACTTCAGTGTCATCAATATATGACTTGCTTGGAGTTTCTCTACCTCTTTTGATTGTGAATGAAAGATAGACATTAACGCATCATAGGCTTTCAAGAACGGGAAAAGAATTAAAGCGAAAATGATTATGGGCTTTCGTTCGTTTTAATATGGGAGCTTGGTTTCTTCATTCTAAAGTTGAACAAAAACGCCATAATGAAAAATAAAAATCAGAACTTTTCGATCTACACAAATGTAAATAATTTACAGAAAAGTGAAAAAAATAAATTTATATTACAAAGGGTAGAGGTTGGTTTTCTATTTGAGATGGTTTAAAAATAAAAACAAAAATAAGTAAAAAAATCAATGATTTTCTTCATTCATTTTAGAGTTTTTGACTTTTTTGACCATATCCATTTCCTCTTCCCCATATCATTAAATTTGAATCTCTTCTATCCTCCTAATAGCTTCACCCATATCTAACCGTTGGGTGGGATCAGTCTCGATGCAAGCCAAGCCAACCTGTAGTAGCTGTACCATTCTCTCAACGCAGTTTGTTCCAATGTTCAACATCTCTGGATCTAACACTTCCCTTTCCCTCCCTTCTCGACTAGCTTCAACAACCCATTGCACCACGTCTGTTCCACCTTTACCATTTGTTAGGTATTGTGATGGAAATTTCCCAGTCATCACTTCCAGTATTATAATCCCCAAACAGTAGACGTCTGACTTGTGAGAGACTTGGTTGTACTGGGTGTACTCTGGTGATTTGTAGGCGAACATAGCTTGGGATGCATGGCTCGGGTTCACTAGTGGGTCAAGTGCATAATCACCTAGAAATGGCTCATATGTATCACTTAGAAGGACATTGCTCGACTTGAGGTTCCCATGGGGAAGGTTGTAGGATGCATACTCTGAGTGTAGGAAACTTAACCCATTCGCTATTCCTTTTATTATTTTCAGCCTTGTTTTCCAATTTAAATCCGAGTGGCATATTCCTCGATCACCTATATAGCAATATGTACAAATTTAGCTTAAAAAAACTATTCAATCTTTTGAAAAAGAGGAAAACAAAGAAGAACCATACCATGCATAAGATAGAGTAAGCTGCCTTTGGGCATGTACTCAGAGACCAGAAGTTTCTCTTCTTTCCTGAAATGGTAGGCCAATGGAGTCAAAATGTTGCTATGGCGAATCCTCCCAAAACGTCTCATCTCTGCATCGAACAAATCTCTACCAAGCATATTCATCTCCCTTATCCTCTTCACAACTACAGACAACTTTACAGTAGGCATTGTTGCCTTGTAGGCCGACCCTAGTCCACCGTTTCCCAGAACCTCAGCAGCCGCCTTCATGAGGTCCGGCAACCCAAATGGGCCCTTGTCATTGTTTATCATGATAAGGTCTCCCATCCCGTTCCTCCCAGCTGCTCCTGCAACAGCTCTCTTATTGTTATCCCCTTTTCGATTTGAATTAGATGATTTCTTCCCACTACTAGGCAAGCTCACCGGCATGATCGCTGCAGCCTCATTTTTGTTCAAATTCTCCTTTTCTAGCACTGTGAATTCCTCATCACCATTCTTCCTCAGTGACGACAAAATGGTAATAACGATAACCATGACAATAATAAGAATTGCAACCACACCAGCGGCACCGCTTTGCTGACCTTCCTCTAGCGGCGGAGGAGGAGGTACTTGCACTATTTCCTTATTAAGCGGCGGGGGAGAAGGAGTCTCCTCTGAATCACTGTTTTTTGTCTCATCATCAACAGGGCAAGGGTTAGGGAGTGGGCGCCCACATAGCCCTTTATTACCAGCGAAGGCAGAGGCGTTGAATTTATCCAGACTTTCTGGAATAGGGCCCGTCAGTCTATTTTTAGAGAGGTCTAGAGAAGTAAGCTTGATGGGGGGATCCTTGAGCGGGGGAATTGAGCCAGAGAATTGGTTGGCTTCTAGATGAAGCTCCTTCAGATTCCGGAGTGAAGTAATGGAATCAGGTATTTTGCCGGTGAATTTGTTGCCATCTAGCCACACTTTCTTGAGGGAAGACATGGTAGCAAAAAAATCATCAGGGATTTCACCGCTAAACATGTTGCTAGAAAGGAAGAGGGCTTTCAATGCACCCAGTTTGTTGAAAGCAGGGATGGGTCCCTCAAATGAATTTTTGGAGAAACTAATTGTTCGGAGGTTTTGTAGTTTCTGGAGATCATCAACGTCAATGGAGCCAGAGAGGGAGAAGCCAGCAAGGCGAATATCAGAGACAGTTTTACCATCTTCACAAACCACGCCGACCCAACGATCGGCGCAAGGGGATGACCCAGCAGACCAGCCATCCAGAGCACCACCATGATTTAGAGAGTCTTTAAATTTCAAGAGGGCTTCTTCTTCATCTGGGAGAGAGAATGATAGGTGAAGAAAGGAGAGGAGGAGGAGGAGGAGGAAGAGGAGGATGTGGTGGTGGTGGTGGTGAACAGCGGCCATTTGCTGGGCCGGAAATGTACAAGAACAGCTCCGGGTAGAAACGAGCCGCTGTTCGGAGAGAAATTGTGATTCAAAGACTCCTTTTTTCGGGGAAATTGGTTGTTTTTTTTGTTTAATTTGGGCGTTGGGTCATTCATTTTTGGTGATTAGCAATTTGGCCTTTCAAAGAAAGGGAGTTTAATCTGGTGGTGGTACAAGGCATACGTTCTCTGCTTTCTTCTTCCTAATAATAGTTAATTTTCCTGTATTTTGTTCCATCAATGGTACTCTTTTTTTTTCTTCTTCTTCTTTTTGTTATTTACAGCTACTTTTTAACACACTTTTTGTTTGGAAGACACAAGTTTATTCATTTTATTATTTACATGACACACTTGACTATGTCAACCCTCTTTTCGATTTAACATTTTTTTTTCTTTATACGTGCTCAACTTTGGAATAAACCATCTAAAATTATAAGCTACAATATTGTAATGTCAACACAGATCCCATATAATTTTATTATTGGAATATGTCAGGAGTTTTAAGTTACTCCAATCCTTAATTATAGATTAAATTACCATTTCCTAGTATGACCTTTAGTTAAAATTGAACAAAATCATCACTCGTCTAACAGATTCTATGACGTGGATTTGTAATAATTATCTTTCAAGAAAATTAGAAAATAATATTCATAAAAAAATTATAAAATAATGGCCACATAGAATAAAATTAGAAAATGCCTAATAAGTAAAAAACCCTCCCCTCTCTGTCACTACTCATTTATAGATAAATGGCCTCATATGTAACTTTTTTTACTTAAATAGCTCCAATGAGAGAATCAAGACAGACAATTGTAAATCAACTACAATCTATCCAGGGAGTGAGAACTACTGACAACACCCCTGAGCGATATCAAAGATCCATGCATGCCACATAAGTGCGGCTCTGTTGGATGAACGGGGAATCGAGAGCATCTTGAATGAAGGATTGGCAACCAGGAGATAGAATACTTCTTGAATGCAAACCCCACAAGTGGCTCTAGTACTTTCATTGAAACGAATGGCCTTGGCTACCAACTATTCGTCTCCCTCAAAATCAACTTGAAAAAAACCTATGACAGACACCAAGAAACAACATCTCTACAAGCTAGAAGTTCAAGAAGGAAAGAAGAGGCAATACCTGGACAAGGGGTTCCCACAATATGGGGAACGATCCTAGAAGGGTCAAGAAACACCCAACCCGTTGCACCACCAGAGGGAACACAAATTGCACAATCTATATTAACTTTAAGGCGGTGCTGCAAGGGAGGCATCCAGGAAATACGAGGTGGAACAGGGACCAGCTGGGAGGGGTGGGGAGAAGAGTTGGGGGAGGTGGGTAAAATAGGGGAAATTCAGTCAGATGGGAAGTAAAATGCCGAAAAAGCACCTCAATTAAGAACTGTGAATGATTAGAAACTACGTGGTTTCTACTCTTCCAAACCATTCACTAGGCTTAAATCCAAACTGGTGCTGGGTCTCGATGATTGAGGGAGATGGATCTCTAATACGTTGCGGAATGTGAGTTAGTGAAAATAGGTTGTGTCAGACGGGCCATCCCGTAAAAAGTTATTGTCATCGGGTAGTCAAAGACTAGGTGAAAAGATGTAGAAGACCAAAAGACTACTATATATCCCAAAAATCTTTAAATACGACTCCAACGAGATGAGAAAATCATATAAAACAGGTACCAAGAAAACGAGAATTGAAATTTATTTTTGATGAACGAGAACTGAAATTTAACAGCTCATAAAGCGTTAGTCACTATTCAATTCGAATAGGAATATATAATATCAGGGTGGGAAAACCAGCATGCGGACATGGTCGCAACCGTTCCACCAAGAGGGGAAAATTATGGGAAGGAATAAGGCTTAGATCAAAGAAACCAGAGAGACATATAAGTTATAATCAAATGGGAGACAAATCTAGCAAACGACGAAGAAGTTCAAAGAAAGAAGAAGTCTTGTGAAACTAATCGTCTTAGAGCGTCCAGAAGTTAGTCTGGAGATGAAGGAAACTAGAATAACCGTTGTAGAGCATTTCAGCCTTATTCTCCCTCGTATAGTAAGATATTTTTCGGGCTTTTAACTAAAATAAATAAAAAAAATTAACTATTAACCTAAATAAATACGTTTCAAAACTATTTATTTCTGTAAATATAATCGCCCATGGTGTAGGCGATATCGCCCCAGGCCTAGGCGATATCGCCCCAGCACCGTGGATTGTCACCCGTGACTCGTGATTAGATTCGATTTAGTCACGGGTTTGAAAATAGCCAGGGATTAGGCGATATCGCCTAGGGCATGGGCGATATCGCCTAATGCATAGGCGACATCGCCTATATCTTGGATCACTAAGCACCCTATAAATCCTTGTTAGTTTCGGGGGTTAGTCACCAAATCGAAAGAACTAACATTCTAAAATGGCCGACTACACTTTGTCACGAGAATTCCGAATCCAAGTTTTCTGGGGGGGCCGTATCGTCCAGGATTGGACCGGCTTATCCTACGAAGGGGGAAATAATGTCCGTCTGAAGATGACCAAGCGAGCGACCTATGATAGTGTGGTTACCGTGTTCCAACGGAAAATGGGTCTTGGAGCGGATCAGATAATCCAGTCATTTGTCTGGAGAATGCCGATATACAGTTCTGAGGGAAATCTGTCGCATTTCGTTTCTAGGCCGATATCGGACGACAACGGCGTACAAGTCATATACGACTTAGTTCGCGTCAACCCATTTTTCGAAGTTGCCGAGTTGTACGCCTTGATGGAAGAGGAGCGGTCTCAGTTCTCCGATTTCTCGGGGGTCATTCCAAATCAGATGGCAGAGCAGAGCCAAACGTATGATGGGGAATACATGGCGACCAGTCATATCGGTCCGGAGTTCCAGGAGGTTGACCAAGAGGGGTTGGCGCGAGATGAATATGTCAGCACTGACGATTCTGGAGATGAAAGGAGCCATTGCTCGGCGGACGAAGGGAATCCAAACGTCGACGATGACATTGGCCAATCCGACGAGGAAGACGACGATGAAGAAGGGGGAGCCACAGCAAATAGCGTGGAAGTTTATGTGCCACTGGAACATGCCACGAGCGAGGGTGACGACTGTGACGACATTATGACAATCTCCAACACCTACTCCATGGACAGGCGCTTCCAGATCCCAGCGAAGGCGTACTGGTCGGTGGAGATGGAATTCTTCTTGGGTCAGACATTCTCTACCAAAGGTCAACTGATGTCCCTAACGAAGAGCCAAGCAGTCATCCGCAACTATAAGTACAGGGTAATCACTTCCAACCCGAAGGAATGGGCCATCAAGTGCATCGACCCGACGTGTCCTTGGAGGATGCGTTCTACACTTAGCAACAGATATGGATTCTGGATAATACGACAACTCAACAACGGCCACAGTTGTGACCGGTCAACGATACTAGGGCCCCACCCACAGCTCGATGTCACGCTGATCTCAGATGCAATCATGCACATTGTGCGCAGAGAGCCGGGGTTGAAGGTTGAGACAGTTATTGATTGCATTCTGGAGAAGTACCACCGCAAGATATCGTACCGGAAGGCGTGGTTTGGCAAGCAACGTGCTGTCGAGAAGCTGTACGGAGACTGGGTGGCATCATACAACAACATTGAGACAATCCTGAATGCTATTCGTCTCACGAACCCCGGGACACGGTACGAGATCAGAACCAACCCGGCGGGTAACAGTAGGATGTTCAAGAGTGTGTTTTGGGCGTTTGGCCCATGCATAGAAGCCTTCAAGCACTGCGCTGGGGTCATGATCATTGACGGCACATTCCTCACGGGCAAGTACAAGCAAGTGTTGTTGATGGCTAGTACATTCGATGGGCAACATCGGATTGTTCAATTGGCGTACGCCATAGTTGACCAAGAGGATCACGATAATTGGAAGTGGTTCATGGAGAATCTACAGAGACATGTGACCAATCGGGCCAACATCACAATCATCAGTGATCGACACAAGGGGATAGCAGCGGCAATGCGCAACATTGATCGAGGGTGGGTATGGAGGTGGTGTCTACGCCATTACGTAAGCAACTTCAACAAGAAACACCGCAACCAAACTTTAAAATCTCGCCTTTGGAACTTAGGTATTTGTCAACTTGTTTACGGTGTATATTTGAACTTAACTAATATAATATTCTCATACAAACTAGATGTTCATAGAAGTCTTCATCGCTACCCGCAGGAATAGAAGGGAATGTGCGAAAGTTTGAGGCAAAGAAGGCAGAATGGTTGGCGATCCATGATGAACAAAACGTACGGGAGCCAAAATGGGTGAATGAGGAACTACCCTTATGGAGCTTGGCCTATGACAACACTGAGGGAGGCGGTGCTCGGTGGGGAACCATGACGACCAACGCGCAAGAATGCGTGAACGGAGTACTTAAGGGCGTGCGACGTTTGCCCATGTCTTCTGTGATCGAGCACACATTCCATCGTATGGTCAAGTATTGGCATAGGCGCCGTGGGGAATACCAGGGAATGTTGGCAGAAGGGAACGCGTATACGAAGTACTGTCAGAAATTAACCGAAGAATCTACGTCAAGTTCCGTCAGACACTACGTGCTGCCGTACGATGCGGCTAACGGGGTTTACGAGGTTAAGTCTGGTCCAAACAATCAGAACCGTAGCGGTAATAATAGCTACGTTGTTCGGTTCGATAGGCAGTCGAATCGTAAGGGGACTTGCACATGCGGGAAGTTCCAGGGGTACAAGGTACCGTGCTCCCATGCTGTAGCTTGTTGCACATTTGCTGGTGCTAACTGGCACAACTACGTCAGCCCCTTCTATCTGGTATCCAAGACCCAGCTAGTGTATGCTCAGTCATTCCAACCAATACTGGGTCCTAAAGACTGGATCCCACACACGGGCCTACCAGTGATCCCGCAACCTCATCTTCTTCGTGGACAGGGTCGTCCACGACACTCTCGAATCAGAAACGAGATGGATTGGCGTGAGGAGGGTCGCCCAAGTAAGTGCAGGACATGCGGTCGCGTGGGTCATAATGCAAGGACATGTGGAAGGAGACGGGACAGTGCTGGGGCGTCTTCTAGTAATCAAGCGTGAAATAAAATAGTGTATCTGTAACGTTTTTATCTCGGTTCGTTTAATAAAATAGTAGTCACTCTAGGCATAGGCGATGTCGCCTGTGATATGGACGAGATCGCCTGGGTCACGGGCGATTTCGCCTGTGCCACAACAGGGGGCAGTGTGCATCATAAAACCCTCCCATCACCAGCTTCCAAACACACACCACTACTTTCAATTTTTCGAATTCAGTTTCCATCCACCTCGGTCACACTATGGTGTTCACACATGGGGAAAGAAGTAGAGCTCGCGATAAAGGTAAAAAACATGTCTTGTTTCCCCGTCTACTTCACGTTTTGCACTAATTACAATTGCTATTCTCGTGTAGTTTCAGAAGTTGATCGTATAATGTACAAGCTGAAGAAACCTCAGGAAGACCTGTTCGAGTATGAGCTAAGTGAGGTGAATTGCTGGTGTGATTTGAGGGCAACAAGATCCATTCAACTGAAGGATCTCGAACCCTATTTTGGGTGTCCGCTTGAGAGGGAGGTATAAAGACTGGAATGATTTTCTTAATTTCTCACCTATCCCATTAATATTTCCTAACCAGCATGTTTCGTTGCCATTTTGTAAAGAACAAGGGTTGTGGTTATTTTGAAACATTGGTGGTTCGGGAGGCTGTGGACAAGATCAGAAGGGAGAAGGACAATATAATTCGGGCGAAGGACAAAGAACTTGATCGAGCTAAGAGGGAGACCCAAAGGATCGTTAGGGAGAAGGACGAGATGATTCGACAACTGAACCAGAAAATCAAGGAACAACAAGAGCTTATGAATTTCATTATGAGAAACCCTCGGACCTGAACCGTGTTAGAACTGTTGTTTATGTAATTTTCGTAGTGAAGTTTGTTATAATAAAATGTGGCGCAGTGTTCCATCCACAACAAGATCGAAATGGTTGAATTTCATTGCAAAAACATTAACAGCGAAAATGACATGAAAGTGCAAATCGATCACAATAGTACGACATATGAATACACCAACAACCGAGACAAGTACAATCGATCACCATAGTACGACAAATACAAACAGTAAACCATAACATAAATCCAGAAACGAAAAACTACAAATGTGAGTGTCAATGCCTCCGACCCCTCTGGCGTCTCTGTCGCTGCTCGTCCGTGTAGCAATCCGGTGGACGCAATGTAGTCCGATCACGTAACATGTGAGTGTACGGTGGTGTCTGGGTGGACTGCGGTACGAAATCAGGTCGATGGGCCCAATCCTCGAACCCACTGTCCTCCGAGAAACCCTGGGAGCCGACCGGATGGCTCTGATCAACGTGCTGGCTGGTGGGCCCATACGGCTGGCTACTCGACGCACCTGGGTGTCCTGCATGCTGGTAATGAGGTGCCGTCGGCTGGTACTGAGGCGCCGAAGCCTGGTACTGAGGAGGGTCATCAAAACTGTACGTCCGCCCGTCAGCGAAATCCTCGTTCCACACATAGTAGGGTGGAGGTGCGTATCCCACATCATGGTGCGCGAGACCGCCGTAATCGACATCATCCAACCCTGTACTGTGACCTCTCTGTGGGATGGGATAGCCATCATAGGGAGTGTATGTCGGCAGGCGTGATGCTGCACGTGGGCGGTGTGGTCCTCGATCGGGAAGGCGCTCATATGCTCCGCTCATAGCCAATCCAGATCGGAGCACATGACTCATGTGAGAATCACTCGTACCACTCAAAAGGGTAGCCTGATCCAACGAGGCGATCTGAAAGGCAAAACAAAAATAAAAGTTAGTGTACCCTAAGGGAATACTAAATTGCCTACAGTTACTCAAGTAGGTGGTCACTAACCATCCCCTGAAACTGTGCACCATCGTGTGATATGGCCAGGCGTGTCCGTCTCCTGTACCACTCGTCGTACTCATCATGGAAGTGGTGGATCAATGGATCTGCTCTCACCTCGCCCTCGGCAATGTGCTGATCCCGCTCCTCCCAGAGACGTAAGTACTGTAGGTACCTAGCACCTCAATCATGTACTGGTGCTCTGAAGTCCAGTCCCAGCAACTCCTCCACGCGAGCAGCAGGCTCGGCGTCCTGTGGGATACGCTGACCATGTCCGAACTGACGCATGCAACGATCAGGATGGTGCCATGAGACACAGTCTATGCACAGCATGGGGCAAACAGCTCGCCAGAACACATCGTCCTCTAACTGATAGTCCTCCTCTCGAAAGGCGTACGGCATCCACTGGAGAATTAATAAATATATTGTAAGGAAGAATTAAGAAAATCAGAGATAGTATGTACATGAGGTTAAGATTCCTAACCACGAACTCCGTGTTCCGATCAAGTGCGTAGCGTATTTCCTCCAGCTTCATAGCCACGCGATGCTGGTGGCGCCGGATGACAGACATCCAGCGCACACCACGAGGAACGGTGTCAGCATCTGGTGGGTCACCACCTGCTACGTAGCGCTCGGCTATGCTCGGGAATCTCTCCAACGCCCAAAGCTGGACCAGCAAGGTGAAGCCTCCGATATCACCTGTACCCCTCTGACTCCCAGCCGTGAAGAAGGCCGCCCTCCCCATGGCCTTATACAGCCATGCTAGTACCGCACTACCCCAACTGAATGTGGATGCAACCGCAGAGTCCCCAACAAGCCGGAGTAGATGAACCGGTATCAAGTCTCCAGTCCGGTCAGCTAGTAGAATGGCGCCAATAAGAACCCAAGTGTAGGCTCGTGCATAGCGGAGAACAACATCTGCTGGAGCACCAGCCGGTAGACGATCAAACATGCCCTTAACCCACGAGATCTTCACTGACTGTCCCGTACAACTCCCAGCTGGGGGTCGGGCACCCAACAACTCCTCACATATGAGACCCGGGTCACGTCTGTCCACTGCTACGGTAACAGGAACTCCATCGATAGGAAGACCTATAAGTACCTCAACATCCTCCAAGGTGATCGTCGCCTCGCCCGGTACCAGGTGGAATGTGTTCGTCTCTGGCCGCCACCTCTCAATCAATGCTGTGACGAGCTCCTTACACGGTGTGAAACCGAGTAAACGAACAACAGGGAGGAGTCGACACTCTCGCAAGAATGCCTCGTACTCTGAACTCCACTCTAAGCAAGAACTACGCTGTCGCAGCTTCAGCGCCTTGCACGCATGTGGGTCACGCCACACTAAAGTAGCCCTATGCTTGTTCTCCCCCCACAGTAGAGAACAATCACCAGGTTGAGGCCTAACGCTCTCGGGAATCCGATCCACCAACGGTTCATCCCATCCATAGTTCGACATCTATTGTATACTAAATTGTTAGAAAAGCTATTTTATACTAATTCTCTTTGTCAAAAGTATACTAGTTCTCTAACCTCAAAATTATACTAATTGTCTAACCTCAAAATTATACTAATTGTCTAACCTCAATATTATACTAATTCGCTAACCTCAACATCATACTAATTCTCTAAACTATCCATAAATAATGACATGGTTCACAATGACATAAGAACAATAAATAATGTATGTACTACGTACCTTGTGTAATGGTGCGAGAAAAGGTCCTCTCCTCTCCGTTTTATAAAAATCCTACAACGTCAATATGACAATGTTAATAAATCACTTTGGAAAAAAATATCTACCATAATAACCCTAAACTAATTCTCTAACCTAAAACCCTAAACTAATTCTCTAACCTAAAACCCTAAACTAATTCTCTAACCTAAAACCCTAAAACTAACTACCTAAATAATGTAATTTAAAAAAAAGGAGAAATGAGACTTACCTTTGCCTTAGGGGGTTACCGAGTACTGTGGGAGAATGAGTTGAAAAATGGGGTATTTATAGGGGTTGGGGCGAGATTGCCCGGTCTCCAACCCTTGGGCGAGATCGCCCGTATCCTAGGCGATATCGCCTGGGGCTGGGGCGAGATCGCCTATGTCTGGGGCGATATTGCCATGTGTCCAGCCAGACAGCATTTACTCGGTTGGTTGGGCAGTTTAGAATCGGTTTGACCAGCAATCCTCGGTGCTGGGGCGATATCGCCTAGGCCTGGGGCGATATCGCCTACACCATGGGCGATTATATTTACAGAAATAAATAGTTTTGAACGTATTTATTTAGGTTAATAGTTAATTTTTTTATTTATTTTCGTTAAAAGCCCGATATTTTCTTATTGATTACAATATCTCGATTTGCCATCGTCCGAGCCAAAAACCTTTATTAATGCTGAAGAAGCGGACAGAGCAATTGCTCTCGAGTAGAAGAATCAATAATCATTACTCTGCCAAGAGTTTCGGATAGAGAAAAAGTTTCATATCTGCTTTCTGTCACTATAGGATTAGTTCTTGAGAGTCAAATCCATGCGGAGCTTTCCTTGGAAACAACTGATCACTATTCTGCCAAGAGTTTTGGAACAAACAAAGGCCATGGGAAAGGAAAATAACTGCTTCAGACAAATACAGGTATGAGGTCAAAGAACTTCTTTTTTGGCATAGATAACACCTTGCGAAGAGACATAGACAACCATCACTAAAATGAAGGAACATCCAGTCTCAACCTAGGAAGTTATGTCTGCCTCCATGACTCATGGGAGGTTAGTCAAGGCCATGCGAACCACGTAATGGGTGGTCCTGTTACGTGAACATCGAACTGTCATGAAGCGCCACACACGAGCTCCTCTTTGCCGCTGAAGTATCTCTTCTACAATAGCCCTCCAAGATTTAAATGAACCCAACCGGCCAACATCTTCGTCGACACTAGCTCCGCATCTTTAATTTCGAACCTCGTTCTATATCCACCTGCAAGAAACCAACCCACCGACAACAAGAGCACATATCGAGAAAGTAAAAAGGTCCAGTATACAAGGATCGAATGTACCTGGATAAGATGGATGTCTAGAGTTGCCAACAAGCATGTATGTAACCATCAAAAAGTAGCTAGCAAGTGTAACCATCTAATCGACGATAAAAATCAACAGTAGACAATGGATCCAAATACTCAATAACATGCTATTAAGCATGTAGTTATGGAAAAATCTTGGGCAAACAACCAAATCATAAAAATTAAGAACCAAAATAAGTAACAAAACAAGAAAAGATATGGAGAATAATATAATTAATAGATAAGAAAGACTTACCTGTCAAACTCTACAAACCACTCAAATGAAAAATAGGATATGAAACAACATAAGATAATGAGAATAAAATAAGCAATAATAATAAATATAAAGGCTGAAAAATGTAAAGAAAAAAAGGGAAAAGAAGAAGGCAAAACATGTTGCTTTGGATTGTGTTAAGAAAACTTGGACTATCTCTGCTTCGGTTGATCCTATGTTAAATCTGTTTCGGAAGCAAAAAAATCTTAAGGTGGCTTTGAAAGCTTTTAATTCGACTACCTTCAGTGACATTTCTATCAGGGTTAAAAGTGCAGTTTCAGATTTGGCTGATATTCAGTTCAGGTTGCTCTCTTCTCCGTCAAGTGAATTGGTTGCTGAGGAAAGACTAGCTATGTCTAATCTTTTGTCGCTACAACAAGCTGAGGAGGGTTTTTTGAGACAGAAGGCTAGAATCCGCCACATTGCTGAGGGTGACCAAAACTCAAGTTTTTTCCATAGGTCAGTTAAAATTAGAACAACATTTAATACTATTCGTCAGATAACCTCCTCTGATGGTCATATTATTGTTGATCCGGATGGTATTGTGGCTGAGTTTGTGGGTTTCTATAAGGATTTGCTTGGTACTGAGAATTCTTCGGTTGTTCCTCCTTCGGTGGAAACTCTGAAGTCAACCCTTAATAAGTTCCTCACTTCGGATCATTGTTCTATCTTATGTAAGGAGGTTACTAAGGATGAGATTAAGCAGGTGATGTTCCGAATGGATGGTAATCGTGCCGCGGGGCCTGATGGTTTCAATGCTAATTTTTACAAGTCATCTTGGAGCATCATTGAAGAGGATTTTACAGCAGCGGTTTGGGATTTCTTTCGATCTTCTAAGCTGCTCAGTGAGTTTAATGTCACCTCTTTGACTTTAATCCCTAAAGTTCCTAGTCCTTCGTTGGTTCGGGAGTTTCGACCAATTTCCTGCTGTTCACTTTTCTATAAGTGTATTGCGAAGATTCTTGCTGCTAGAATGCAAACGGTTTTGCCGGATGTTATAAGCCCTTCGCAATCTGGTTTTGTTAAAGGTCGGAAGATTGTTGACAACATTCTTCTCGCTCAGGATTTGGTTAGAATGTATTATCGTGTTGGGGTTTCTCCTAGATGTACGGTTAAAGTGGATCTCATGAAGGCTTTTGACTCGGTGCACTGGGACTATCTCTTTAATGTCCTCGAGGCAATGGGGTTCCCTGCCCTGTTCATTGGTTGGTTGAGAGCATGTGTTTATTCTGCTTCTTATAGTGTTTCTCTCAATGGTGGTCTTCATGGTTTTTTCCCGGCCAGGAAGGGTGTGAGACAGGGTGATCCTCTTTCTCCCTATCTCTTTGTTATAGCCATAGAGGGTCTCTCCCGTTTGTTGGATATTGCAGGTTTGTCTCGTGCTTTACCTTATCATCCTCAGTGCCAGAAACTTAAACTCACCCACCTTGCTTTCGCCGATGATATGATGATTTTCTCAAATGGTAGTTACTATGGCCTTGAAGTGATTGTCTCTATTTTGGATAAATTTGCTTCTTGGTCTGGCTTACGAGTAAATCCGGACAAATGTGACTTGTTTAGTGCGGGGGTCCCGGCTTCCACCTTGGGCCATATGTGCTCCTTCTCTGGTTTCAGGCTAGGTACCTCCCTGTCAGGTATTTGGGTCTCCCGCTCATCTCTAGTAAGCTTACTGCTTTGGATTGTGATGTCCTGATTAATAAGATTACTAGTCGTATTAGAGGATGGAATGCCAAATCTCTTAGCTTTGCGGGGCGTCTTCAGTTGGTCAATTCTGTCCTTCTTAGTCTATCTCAGTTTTGGATGAGTGTTTTTCCTCTCCCGTTGAGAATTATCAAGAGAATACAGCAATTGTGTGCTTCTTACTTGTGGGGTGGAGATGACAGTTACGGTAGGAAAGCAAAAATGGCTTGGTCGGAAGTTTCCTATCCTAAAAGAGAAGGTGGTCTAGGCTTGCGGGATATGAAAATATGGAACCAAGCCTTGATCTTCCGTCTGCTTTGGGATGTTTTTGCCAGCCAGGGCTCCATATGGATCGCTTGGCTTCGTCATTACAGAATCAAGGGAGGGACCTTGGGATTTTGCCTTCTGGTTCCGGGTCGTGGGTTTGGCGAAGGATTCTTAAGCATCGGGTCTCCTTCCTTACTCATTTTTCCCTTGATAATTGAATGGCAAAATGGGATGGTGTTTCTTATCCGAATTTGAAAGTTTCAGTTGTCTGGGACTCTATTCGTGTTTCTCGTTCTTGTGTTCCTTGGCATAAGCTTATATGGGGGTTTGGAAGTCGTCCTCGAAACAGTTTCCTTGCTTGGTTAGCAGTATTGGGGCGCCTTTCAACTTCAGACAGGCTTATCAGGTGGGGGATCCCTGCTGTCCCTTCTTGCGCTCTGTGTAGTAGTGGTATGCAGGAAAGTCACAGTCACCTCTTTTTTGAGTGTTCTTACTCTCTTGCTTTGGTCTCTGCAGTCCTCGGTCGCTTTACTAGTGCAGTCTCAGGTGATGGGGTTTCTATGTTATCCTTATTCTGTTCGATTGCCATGCCGAACTCTCCCAGAGGTTTCGTTTGCAGGGCGGTTTGGACAGCTGTAGTGGCGGGTTTATGGAAAGAACGTTGTGCTCGAGTTCATGGTCGCCCCCCGGTTGGTGCTGATGATTTGGCTAAGTCTATCATCAAGGACCTTGCTTATCAGGCTTTTGGAGACTCTGTTTTTTCTTCAACAGTTTCCTTTTCTGGTTTTCAGTTAGTGATGTAAATTCATTTCCTTGTTTCCTTCTTTGTGGTATCGTTTGGTTGTACAGAACTTGAGGTTTTTGCCTCTATTTTTTTGGAATGAAAGATATACTATTCATCCAAAAAAAAAACATGTTGCTTTTTCCTGAAAATTGTCGTCATTGTTGCCTGGAATATCGTCTCCGTCATCACCAACTTCTAGTTCAACTGGAAATGCAATTGTTCCCCATCAGTTGCGGTTATGGCACCATCTCCTTAGGCCTTTCTTCTCCTTCGTCTTTTCATTAGAAATCAAATTAAGAAGCAACTGTAAGTGTATATTTACGAACAATTCTATTACATTGACCTCAGTGACTTCGGGTATTTAGTGGTGAGCAGCGATAGAAAATCCCCCGTCTTCAGCGGGAATTGCTCCTTTAACCACACCGACGGACTTAAAATATGGATGTACTCTTTCTACTTTGTTTGCAGCGGCACTATTCCAACGATGCGGAGAAGGAGTATGATGAAATTATGTCCACACTCTTCCTTCCGACCATAACTGCCTCTCTATCTCCTGGAGTGAAACTGTTGTGACGCGCCTGGTCGTTATTTAGAGAAACACTTGGATTCTCTGCAACCAAGAACCATTCGTCGTCTTCGTTTGGCTCTAGAGGAAGTACCTGCTCGCTGTTAGTGTCAACGAGTTTTCGTGATCAGAATCATAGGTTTCGGTCGGCTAAGATTGTTGCCGGCAAGGAAGGAAGTAATAATGAAAAAGAAATTGCTTTGAGAAAAGTAACCACCTCAGAGCTTTTTTCCTGGGAGAAACGATTATATGGACAAATATAGTCAACATTGATCAGATTTTTAACATCGTTAGTGATAGTGTGGATGCATCCTTTTTATGATTGGGTGTGGATTTGAACGCATGACCTCTTTCTCAGAGGTGTAGTTACTTCAATAATAGACTACAAGGTCTTTCACAACTGCCAATTTCAAATTGGTTCGTCAAAGAACCTTTTGTTGAAACTCTATCATTGCCTCATATGTCACTTGACTATTAATTACTTAACTTTTAAAATTGCAAAGGGTATCACTTAAATCAACATCGTGTTGCACCATTAGATATTTTCCAATTTTTTTTTTGATGAACTCGATAAGTATTATTGCAACAGCACCATTCAAAATACAAGAAAAAGACTGCAGAAACGGCTTGAAAGCAAGAAAATATAATACAAGCTATGTTACAATATGGAAAGCCAATCTGCTGCTAAAGTACCATCTCATGCTTGAACTGCAATTCTATGTGATGCCTGTATTGTAGAACGTGGTGAATAACAAACTTGAACTTGTTGATTCGAGAACAGGAGTCTTGTAATGAGTGCAAGGATAGCTGAAGCTTGCCAAGGCCAATCTTGTTCAGTACCTGCTATAGCATTTGACAGAACCAAACTATCTGTTAACACCAGCGTTCTTGTCGAAATTGATTTAACCAGATCAACAGCTACACAAATAGCTTTTGCCTCTGCACAGATAGGTGCCGCACAATTGAGAGTTCCAGCTCTTCCATTAACAACATATCCCTCAGTGTTATAGAGAATAACACTGTATGCCCCCTTTTGGATGGAAGCCTTAAAGGAACCAAATCAGGGTTGGTTACTTAAATGATCACTAAACTTTGACCAAATAACCCGGTGGTCACTGTTCTTCAAAAAATTTCTTAGCACTCACACAACTTTGACCGATTATCCTAACAGTCACTACCGTCTAAGGACATCCAATTTTCCATCCATTTGCATACGTGGCGGTGCCATCAAGGCAGCCACATCATCTACATTGCCACATCATCTAAACAAACCCAAAACCCAAACCTAAACACTCACCCTAATTACCAAACCAAACCAAACCAAATCTAAACCAAATCAAACCCCTCTTTCCTCTACCTCCGTCGGAATGTCGCCACCGCCTCACCGCCTCGCCGCCGCCTCACCGCCGTCTTACCGAAATCAAAATACTAGAGAAAAGAAGAGGATTGGATGATGCTCTATTTCAATGGTTTAAGAACAGAGTTCCGTCCAGCATACTGCAGATTAGGAAATCGTTGATTAACAACAACCCAGATCCCAGAATCAAATACCCAAACAAAAATTTTTGAAAGGAAGAAGAAAGGGGAAATCAGGAAATGCAGTATGCACTAAAAGACTCAGTCGAAATCCAGCATTCTACAACCACCTCTCCCGAAGAGAAATATCGAAGCCCAGATGAGGAAATCGTCGATTAACAACAACCCAAAACTTGGAATCGAAAACCCAACACGAAATTGTTGAGAAAAGGGTAGAGAACAGAGAGAGAGAGAGAGAAATGAGGATTAATCCATCCGAGTTTGTTCGGAATGAGCTGAAAGACTGAAGACTTCTTGCCTCGCTCTGAGAACCCCCGACTTCTTGCCTTGCCTCGCTACCAAACCCGATCTAGTTGGCCGCCATCGCCGATTTCTCCATCCTTGCCGCCTTCAGCTTTCTTCCTCCTCAACAGAGTATTCGAACCTGGATCTGTACTCTAGCTTTAGATCTGCGGCAGAGATGAGGAAGAGATGGGTCCTTCATCGGCGGCAGACATGGGTCCTTCATCGGCGGCGGCGCGGTGGCGGCGGCATGGCGGCGGCGGCGCGGCGGTAGCATGGCGGCGGCAGAAGGATCTAACTTTGCAGGGAGGAGGGAGGTTGAGTTGGGATTGGAGGCTTGAGTTTGGGTTGGTTTAGGGTTGGGTATTGGGTTGGTTAGGGTTGGTTACTTCAGTTGGGTGATTGGGCACATTTGGTTTGAAAATATGTGACATGGCAGACTTGTCTTATGTGGCAGTCCATGTGGTGAGTCCACATAGGCAAACTAACGGAATCATGGATGTCCGTAGCTAACAGTGACCTCTAGGTTAATTGGTCAAAGTTGTGTGAGTGCTAAGAAATTTTTTGAAGAATAGTGACCACTAGGTAATTTGGTAAAAGTTTAGTGATCATTTAAGTAACCAACCCCACCAAATCATTGTTTAATTCAACTCTGTTTGTTAGGTCATCAAATCATTGTTTAATTTGTTGAGTCGGATGATGACTAGGATAAACTAAACCTATATAACGCTTGGCGGATCCTATAGGGACCAAATGCTTTCTTTGATTTAATAGATCAAATGCACTAAAACATATACTTAATTATAAATAAAATTTCTAAAAATCTTAACCTCCATTCATTTCAAATCAGTCAATTAACTTCTTCTGATGCTGCTGTAGGACAGTGATCAAATACTACCAAGCTAACAAGCTAAGCAGATCGTATTCCACAGGGTTTCTTCTAATTGACTACTCAAAGAAGCTGACAATTTATTCAAGTTAAAACACGTTGTGCGTGGTGTGAGTTCCACGACTTCTAGACTAAGATGCAGAAAACTTAAAACGAAATTAAAAGGCAGAATGATTTGTAGGTTTAAACAGACGACAGACAAGCTTAGATTTCGAATCCCCCTTCGTTCACCAGAGCATTGGCAATCAACAGATCAGCGGTTTTCAATTCTAATTCAATCGGTTTCTATACACCACCATAACTCCTTACCCTTAGGTTTAAGACCGGCGAACGTTCGCTCTATCCGTTCTAACTACCAAGATTAATTAGTCGCCCGGGTACGGTCGCCTCTCGCAACGACTTAACTTAATTGGTGCAATTACTAATGATTTATGAGTTACTCTTGCAGTGGATTAACCCTAATCGGTTCCTACGAAAAGCACACTCCAATTATAAGGTTAACTGGTTCAACTGACGTTCTAAAGTGAGGCGAGCGTTCGCTTCTATCCTCAGCTTAACAAGAATCTAAACTAGGTGATCAGGAAAGACAAGTTTTAATGTTTAAAGCAGAGAAGCTGTTTGGCGACAAACCCTAATTCAACACAAACCTAATCTAGGCGATCAATCAAAAAAGAAACATAAACAATAAAAGAACAAAACAACCATGCAAAGAGAAACTGATTGAACTTTGAATCTAATTACCGCCGATCCGTGACCGCTTTAAAGCCCTGGGTCACTTAGGGTTCATCTAATCTAAGCTCTACGAGTTTAGCTACGCATGTTCATACAAGAAGAATCAAAGGCGAACACAGAGTTCATCATCCAGAGGAAAAACAGAAAAAGGATCTGAAAAACCTAATTGAGACGACTCTGGCAGAACTTCGATCTTCGGTAATCTGCACTCCTAGCTCCGAGTCTCCGAGATGGAAGGGATGGCGTCACGATCTCTTCCTGGCTCTTCGAACTCTAACTCTGCTCCCGAACTTCAAGAAATCTGAAGTGTTTTAAATTATGATTATGAGGTATATTGATTTTGGCCGCCGGGTTAAGTATTTATACTTAACCTAATTGACCCGGATTTCCTCTAATACTTTCGCCAAAAATAAGGGATTATTTTCACCGAAAATAATGGTGCAAATGGATGGACCCTCGGCTGACTTCTCCTGTAATTTTCGCTTCGGCCGAGAACTTTACATTTTCGCCGAATACTCTTTCAGCCGGTCATCAGTTGATTTGTGCTGATATTTTCGCCAAAAATAATAGGATATTTTCGGCGAAAATCCCTTTGTAAACCGGGCAGGGATTTGTTTGAACTTGATTGGCTCCTTTGATCGATTCCGGTGCCATCCCTCGAGGGTCCAACGCCTTAGACACGTCCTTGGCTACTTAATCGATGGCAAAAACCTGTGCTAACATAAAAACACTAGAAAACCATCAAATAGACCCGAAACGGGCCAAGGTAACACAAATGGCACGAGATAGGGCAATCGATTGAATATTCGCTATTCTACCCTAAAAACCATGTCTTAAGCAAAGAAATGTCGCTTAAATGAGGCTGATAATCACGTCAAATCGAGTGTCATCAAATACCCCACACTTAAGCTTTTGCTTGTCCTCAAGCAAACTGAATAGAAACACTCATGTTCACAAATGATAAGATCAGTTAAATTGGGGCTCAATCAAACACAATGAATTATTAGACACCTCGATCCTAGAACAAGAAACCTAACATGCATACAGATCAGCCAAACTACCTGGTCTCACTAATAAACTGCACACAACAAGTAATCGCAACCAATTATGCACGAATTTGACCTGACCGACCAGACTCCTCACACAGGAAACATTTAGTAAAATGGGGAACTCTCACTCTCTGTGTTTAAGGACGTGTTTCTGCTCTCAATCATTTTTCGTTACCGAGTTCTGTCATAGGTTTGCATTTCGATCACATGTCCACCACGGTGACAACACGAGTATCTAGTCAAGAAGGTCTTCCCTGCTAGGACCGTAATGAATTCTACACTACTCGGGTTTATAATGAGATGGATTATGGGAATGTATGATGATGGCTTTGTGCGATGTAGCTTTCGACTATCTTCCCTCGAATCTAATCTGCAGCTTCCTACCGTCTAACCAAACATGGGTGGAATAATGAACGCTCGTCCTATGCTACCCTCAAGCAACCTAGCACTTATTTTCTTTTCTTTTGCAAAATTTTTTCTTTTCAACTTCTCTTTTGACTTCGTTCTTCCATTTGTAGGGAGAAGAACGTTTATTTGAACTAAACTTTAAACTTTTCTGATTTTTCTTCTTTCTTTTAATTTTTCGAAGCTTGCTTCTTTTTCTTCTTTTTTTTTCTTGTGCCGATTTTTCTTTTAGTTGCTAGAGGGGTTTACACGTCTGGACATATTAGCTAAGACCACCCGTTTAATAGCTATAGGCAGATTACCACAAACCGAGTTCCGGTAGGTCAATCTAGAACTATAACCACAGGGAATCAACGGGGAATGAAAGAAATGGGAAATGGCTTAATGTATTATCGAACCGAAATAACAGGCCAAGCTCAAGGGTCTAAACCTAATGGATTTTATCGTTAGGTAGGCTATCTGGCTTAGTAGTTGAATCTAGGTGCCCCTATCATTATAGAACTCGTGTCATCGTGTGGTCTCGATAGGTCTCATGCAAATTCTAACTCATTCAAGTAAACAGAAAACCACTCAAAAATAATTTAAATTGGAAGTTACGTGCAATGGATCAAAAGCTCACAGTTGGTTTGCTAGTCGGATTCGGTCATTTTCATGCAATCAAGGCTACAAACTACAAGTGTGATTTTAAAAATTCTGTTCTGACCAGGCAATTTAGCATCAAAGTATACAAGTTGGTTCTCAAGTTCTAGGTTAAGCAGTCTAAGCATCATTATGAAAGTTTGAACAGCAACTTAACATCAAAAATCAAGAATTGAGCCATTCTAATGCTAGAGAGACTGGAATGGAATCACGAGGTACACAAAAACACAATTCAAGGGCAATCAAGTTCATGCAAGGTTCTCTAGCATCCTACCCCACACTTAAATCGTTCTGTGTCCTCACAGGACTAAACTAGAGTAGAGATATACGAAGAACCTGGAATGTGATGGTCAGTGTAGGGGATGAGCTTGGATAGCCCGGAGCGGAGCGGAGTAGCTACTCAAGTTCCTCTCGTCAGAGCGGAGCATGTGTTGCTGCATAATAGTTCATCTGACGTCCTGAGCGGCGATATCAAGTTGCGCCTTAGTCCTGCGCTTATGAGTGACATTCCTAAACCCAGAAATGAAACTAGATTAATTAACTAATAACCCACCCCACACTTAGTCGAAAAACTCAATTTCACAAGGAAATGAGGGAAACCGAGTGGGGGTAAGCAAAGTAAGTAACCGGTAATCACAATAAATCACAGAGCATGTATATGTCTAGCCGGAACGTTCATATCATAATTAGGGCTCAGGAGTCAAACCGACATTCAAAAAGTCAACATTATAGCACATTGAATCCTAATCATGGCAAGACTATCTCAAGGTGGGAAATGACGGCAGTGGCGATTTTTTAAAAGAGCGGCGGTCGGTGGTTTCGAAAATAGTAGGGGGAAATTTTGGGTTTGGTTCGAAAATGAAAGAAGGAAAAAGAGGCTGAAATCCGGATTTTAAAGTGAAAATTTGGGTGATTTTCAAAGATATTTTTGGCGAAAATAATAGGGAGTTTTCGCCGAAAATGTACGTTCAAATGCACTGCCGGTTTTCAAAGAAAATTTTGCCAAAAATACAATGGATTTTCGGACCGAAAATATGAAACAGGGAAATTCAGGGAAAACTCAAAAGGCGATTTCGCCGAAAATTTTTAACTGCTCGGGTGAAAATATTTTTGCAAATCCGGCAAACTTTAGAAAATCACAGTTAAATCCACAAAAATCGGTAATACCTCAATCGACTTGCAACTGACACTACGACATACAGACTACACACGAAAAATAATAAATCAAACAAACTGACACTTTTGGTTCCCCCGAACCGACTCTAAAACACTAAGTTCGACATAAATAAAAAACGGACTCCAGCCGTGGGTTGCCTCCCACGAAGCGCTCTTGCTTAACGTCCTTGAGCCAGACGATACCTGGGCGGTGTTAGGAGACATCCCAACTAAGGATTTCTCTTAGGCCCGAGCCGGAGTTCATGAAATATGGCCTTGGGGATCCTCCGGCAAGTGTGAACCTCTTCCCATTTGCGTGAATTAGCCTGGTTCGTTCTTCGGGAAGATGACCAGAATTTTTATAAGGCCTGAATAGTTCTTTCGAAGAAGCGTCCTTCAGAGGATCATTCTTCCCTGGTGGCTCGGTAGACGGGGGCTGAGCAATCGGCTTCCAAACCGCCTTCGTCTTCTCATCATTCTCCTTCTTTATTTCGCCAGGATCTTTAACGTTTGTGATTCATGAGGGGATGCCGTCGAATCCTCCTTCTTCCTCGGCTTTTGTGCCGACAGCTCATTCTTCAGATTAGGGACCTGTCCAACACCTAGCAAGAAGATTTCTGCAGAAACTCTAGATTTTTCATTAGTAACGGAGTTGACCGAAGCCAACTCCACAGCTTCAACAGATAAACAATGCATCTCTTCTTTGACTGGGACTCGCATACCTTCCTTGAGGCGAAATGTCATGGTGTCCTTGCCGACCCTTAATGTCAACGAGCCATTCGGGACATTAATGTTAATGCCGGCTGTTGCCATGAACGGTCGGCCTAGGTGAAGAGTGACATCTTCCTCTCGAGTATCCATGACAACAAAGTCAGTAAGAATAGTAAAAGGTCCACAGCGGACAACTACGTCTTCTATCAATCCCCTAGGCAGTTTAACAGACCTGTCGGCAAACACTAAATGCATGCTAATCGGTTTCAATTCTCCTAGGTTCAATTTCTCAAACAGGCATGTAGGCATAACATTGATAGAAGAACCTAGATCAATTAAACTACGATCAATTTTCACATCATTAATAATGCAAGGTAAAGTAAAAGCACCGGGATCTCGACACTTAGCTGGGGGTGGTATGGGTGTCGCCTGGCTCTGGATGGTGGAGCATTCTTCCTCGAGGGATACGGAAGATAACTTTCCTTCTTCTTGTTCTTCGCAGGATCCTACGCGATTTCGTCAGCATCCGGTATCACTTGGATAGCATCAGTAACTGGTGTATTCATATTCGTGTTCTTCAAGTATCCATGCCACTTTCTGTACCGGGTATCATGATCTTTCTCCTTTGATTGCGCGGCCTTAGGAAAAGGAATCCGAGGCTGATATGGAGGGAGAGGTGGCGCAGGTGCTGTCTTTGTCAGGGAAGGCGGGGCAGTCACCTCCTCTTCTTCTTCTTTATCCTCCTCCTCGATCTCTGGCTTGTCAATGGCTATAGCATCAGGATTTATGGCCAGCTCAGGAGCTGCAGGATCAGCTGATTGCTTGTCGCTTGTTGTGGAGACAGCCTTGACGTGCTCCTTCCTAATGGTAGAGTCGACTTGAACCGATGATTGATTCAGGAGGGGGCTACTAGTTATCAAGCTACACATTTTATTTATCATGCTCTCCATTCGTTGACCTCGAGCTTCATGTTCTTGATTTATGGCGGCTTGAAGCTTGAATTTCTCTTCATATTTATCGAGCCTTTCCATGATCAGGTCGAGCGTCTTGGCTACCTCGATATCCCTTGTGTTCCTTGATGTAGATCTCTGAGGTTGATCTTGATAACTATCGCTCAAGTACTGATTCTGACTCTGGTTGTATCCGAGGTTGTAAGGAGGACGCTCTTGGAAACTTCCTTGTTGCTGAGGAGGTTGTCTGAACTGACGATAATCGGGGTAGCCTCTTTGATTGCTGGTGAAGCCTTGATCAATAAAGTTCACTTCCTCTGAAGACCAGTTACCGAAAATCTTCTTCATTTCTTTCTGTACTTCAATCTTGATCTGATCTTCACGGCTTGGTCGGCTCTTAGCTGCTCCAAACGGTCTCTCCCAGCTTCTCGATTTGGATGCGCAGTTTGCAAAGTGAAGAAGAGCAGCTTCTGGTGCGAGTGCGGTGTAATCTCCATCAGCTAAGGAGTTAACCCATTCAGATGACTCGTCGTTCATACCCCAAGCAAAGATCTCGACTAGCTGCCTCTGAGTGAAGCCATGATGAGGGCAGCTGTGGAGGAGTTCCTGGAATTCATTCCAAGCATCGTATAAGCTCATTCCTTCTTTCTGTCTGAACCTTGAGATGTTTTTCTTATAAGCAGTTGTTCTGGAAGGAGGGAAGTATTCCTCTATGAATTCTTGAGCCAAAGTCTCCTAGTCAGTGTAGTAGCCAGGTGGTTTGCCAGTGAGCCACCTCTTAGCTGCACCTTTCAGAGAGAATGGGAAAGCTCTCAAGCAAAGAGTGTTCTTGTCGAGATTCCCATTCTTGAAAGTGTTGCAGAGATCAAGGAAATCCGCCAGATGCGTGCACGGATTGTCTAAAGGCCTACCTTCAAATTGTAAATCCCTAGAGAACATTTCCAGGAAAGGGATCTTGATCTCATAGTCAGGACCGTCTTCATTGTGCGGCACAAAGATGGAAGAACGAACACTAGTAGCACTTGGCTTATTGTGATCCGCAAGACTCTTTTGAGCAGCCATTGCGGTAGGGGGAGGTGGATCGGAAGTGATTTGCTTCTGAATTTTCTTAACCTGCAAGAGACAAAAACAAACACGACCGGTGTAAAATTGAAATGTGATGAAAAATGAAAGATGGAAAGTAGAGGAATAAAATGCCAACTCTTCTTTCAAACAATATAGAAGAGTCCCCGGCAACGGCGCCAATTTGATGCTGCTGTAGGACAGTGATCAAATACTACCAAGCTAACAAGCTAAGTAGATCGTATTCCACAGGGTTTCTTCTAATTGACTACTCAAAGAAGCTGACAATTTATTCAAGTTAAAACACGTTGTGCGTGGTGTGAGTTCCACGACTTCTAGACTAAGATGCAGAAAACTTAAAACGAAATTAAAAGACAGAATGATTTGTAGGTTTAAACAGACGACAGACAAGCTTAGATTTCGAATCCCCCTTCGTTCACCAGAGCATTGGCAATCAACAGATCAGCGGTTTTCAATTCTAATGCAATCGGTTTCTATACACCACCATAACTCCTTACCCTTAGGTTTAAGACCGGCGAACGTTCGCTCTATCCGTTCTAACTACCAAGATTAATTAGTCGCCCGGGTACGGTCGCCTCTCGCAATGACTTAACTTAACTGGTGCAACTACTAATGATTTATGAGTTACTCTTGCAGTGGATTAACCCTAATCGGTTCCTACGAAAGGCACACTCCAATTATAAGGTTAACTGGTTGAACTGACGTTCTAAAGTGAGGCGAGCGTTCGCTTCTATCCTCAGCTTAACAAGAATCTAAACTAGGTGATCAGGAAAGACAAGTTTTAATGTTTAAAGCAGAGAAGCTGTCTGGCGACAAACCGTAATTCAACACAAACCTAATCTAGGCGATCAATCAGAAAAGAAACATAAACAATCAAAGAACAAAACAACCATGCAAAGAGAAACTGATCGCTTTAAAGCCCTGGGTCACTTAGGGTTCATCTAATCTAAGCTCTACGAGTTTAGCTACGCATGTTCATACAAGAAGAATCAAAGGCGAAGATAGAGTTCATCATCCAGAGGAAAAACAGAAAAAGGATCTGAAAAACCTAATTGAGACGACTCTGGCAGAACTTCGATCTTCGGTAATCTGCACTCCTAGCTCCGAGTCTCCGAGATGGAAGGGATGGTGTCACGATCTCTTCCTGGCTCTTCGAACTCTAACTCTGCTCCCGAACTTCAGAGAAATCTGAAGTGTTTTAAATTATGATTATGAGGTATATTGATTTTGGCCGTCGGGTTAAGTATTTATACTTAACCTAATTGACCCGATTTCCTCTGATATTTTCGCCAAAAACAATCCCTTATTTTCGGCGAAAATATCAGAGGAAATCCGGGTCAATTAGGTTAAGTATAAATACTTAACCTAATGGTGCAAATGGCTGGACCCTCGGCTGACTTCTCCTGTAATTTTCGCTTCGGCCGAGAACTTTACATTTTCGCTGAAAACTCTTTCAGCCGGTCATCAGTTGATTTGTGCTGATATTTTCGCCGAAAATAATAGGATATTTTCAGCGAAAATCCCTTTGTAAACCGGGCAGGGATTCGTTTGAACTTGATTGGCTCCTTTGATCGATTCCGGTGCCATCCCTCGAGGTTGCAACGCCTTAGACACGTCCTTGGCTACTTAATCGATGGCAAAAACCTTTGCTAACATAAAAACACAAGAAAACCATCAAATAGACCCGAAACGGGCCAAGGTAGCACAAATGGCACGAGATAGGGCAATCGATTGAATATTCGCTATTCTACCCTAAAAACCATGTCTTAAGCGAAGAAATGTCGCTTAAATGAGGCTGATAATCACGTCAAATCGAGTGTCATCATCTTCCAAAAAAAATTGTCATCACTTTTCTCTCTTCCAAACTTCTGGCAACATGAGAAAATGTATTAATTGAGCTCTAACTCATTACCGAGCACGGCGAATGTACACAATGTGTACATACACAAAAAAAAAAAAAAGAACTTGTGTATACATCGACAAATAAGTGTACATATGTACAAGATAAGTGTACGCGTGTACAAAATTGTAAGTACATAAACGTGTACGTATATATAAATGTGTACAACATGTGTATACATATATAGCACATATGTATGAGTATAGAACGTGTATAGAAATTTGTATACATGTATAGCACGTGTACGAAAATGTGTGCAAATGAGTACACAATTTATGTACAAAAATATGTACACATATACAAAAAGTGTAGACATTAAAAACGAGTATGAACCATCACTAAAAAAACAAATCCAAAAAAATAGGCATGACGACGGTGGTCCGGAAGCCAAATTTTTTTTTCAAAATTGAAGCTATGGTCACCGAAAAAGTCGTCGGAGCTGGGGGTCACTGACAATTTTCCAATGACCGGAGAAAAAACTTAAATTAATTTATTTTGTTAAATGACACTTTTACCCTTTAATTTAAATTACTAGATCTAAAATTAAATCAATGGGTGAGATTGGTCCTTCATGACATCATGGACCTCCCATTTCCTTGACACCCCGTCAGACTCTTATAAAGTAGGTAGACAATACATTGTCCATTAAGAAAGTTTTAACGGTTCATTAAGGGTATTCCCTTTAAGGCTAGTGAAATACACATGTTTTTATTTATTATTGTTGGGGTGATATGAACCATCTGCAGCCGTGGGCAGCGACCCTAAAAATGTAAGTTGAGTGATCAGCAACAACGAGTCGATCTTAGAGCCGGCGGAGAGTACTTGGACCTGCTAGTTTTAAATAACTAGGAACCCTAAGTGTTTAGAGTTGAACGGTGCCACGCAGACGAGGGTGTGTACCTTGAGCCACGATAAACCTAACTTTAAGCTAAGCAACAACGAGCAAAAGTTGGAAGGAAACAAGAACAAAGTTCTGAATTCAATTTGTGTGTATTCTAAGTTGTGTTTCATTGTGGCTGAAGGCCTATATTTATAGTACAAGGGGTGGTCGTGTGGCTCTCATATTCCAACTTAGAAACCTATTCTAGAAGCTGATATAATCCTAAAAAATCTACTAAAAAGGAATAATAATCCTACTAAACTTGGAAATTGTCTAAAAGAAGTAAATGCCTAAACCGGCAAAAAACTAGGCGGTGCAGTGTCTGTGTCCGTGCCCGGGCCGATTTTAGGTGTCCTAGTCAGACATGGATTCCTTGTCCTCCGCGAGTTCTTCTACGAATTGAAATTGGATTAGTGGAGGTTTGTCATGAGGGCATGGGAAATCCTTGTGGCTGAAGGATTTATGAAAGGCACGTGTACTTTTGAGACTCCGCCCAAATCACCTCTAGCATGGGCCCTACACCTGTGTCTGGCTCAGCTCTGGTCCCGTAGGTGGCGTCGGCCCTGTGAAGGTACTGTATCGGGCTGGCATCAATGTTGGGGGCCGGATCGGCATCATCATCAAGACTTGATGCTGAGGTTTTGTGGCCTTCATTTCCTACAAGGTGTAGCCTTTCCTCACGGACCTCTCTGTGACCTCTTCGTGCCTCCCTTTGCTCCAAGGCTCCATGTTGCTATTGATGCTCCTCTTAAAGGACTTGACTTGGCTTCGGGTCAGGGGTACATGCGGCCGTGTCCAGGGTACCACGGGTTCATCATTGGGCCCACTACATTGTTATCTACTTGCATTTCTTATAGTTTGGTATGTTTTTTTTGTAGAAAAACGGCTCTGAGCGCCTTAGCCATTAGAAGAAATCAACCTGGGTTCATAAATTACCATATAGTCATAACGAAGGTAATACCCAAGATTACAATAAAGAATAAAAAACGTGTGAGTCCAGTAAGTGTAGCCGGAACCCATGCTGACGAGGAAGTCTGTCGTGTGGTTTCCCTCTCTATATGTGTGCTTGATAATCAAGTCCCCATATCGATTACGAAGCTCATTAAACTGTTCTGTCTCCATACCATGCTGATGGATCAAATCCCCTTCACCGGACAACAATGAGATCGCAGTGATAGAATCTATTTGATGTTTCACCTTCCTATACCCTGCTACCCAAGAATGTTTGAGGCCTTCAATAGCCCCTCGCATCTCGACTCTAGTTGTAGAGCAGTAGAAAAGGTTCATAGTGTATGCTAGTAAGCATTTTCCATGGTGATTGCGAAGTAGTCGTCCTGCTATAGATTTCCTCTTTGCTTGATCAACTGAACCGTCACAGTTCAAAGAAACCCAACCCTCCGAGCCAGGATCCCATGCCACTACCAATTCAATTTCAGGAGCTTTATCTTCCACCAAGTCCCAACTCTTCATCATAGCTATATTAACAACATCTGTCCAGTCCAGTTCTTTAGCACGGGAAGCGATTCCTACTGTTGATGCTCTTTTTCCTAAAAAGACTGATGGACACATTTTCACACGCGTGTAGTCAAATAAATATCAAGCACAAAGCAAGATAGATCGTATTCCACAGGTCTCTTCTAATCGTCTACTCAAATATGATGGCAATTTACTCAGGTTAAAACAAGTTTCGCATGGTGTGAGTTCCACGACTTCTAGACTATAAAACAGGAAATAGAAAATGAAAATAGAAAATAGTTGAAAGATTGGTTGACTTAACAAGACGACAGACAAGCTTAGATTTCAAATCCCCCTAAGATCACCAGCACATTGGCGATCACAAGACCAGTGGTTATCAATCCCGAATCATTCAGTTCTCAGACGCCACCATAACTCATGACCCTTAGGTTTAAGACTGGCGAACGTTTGCTCTATCCGATCTAACTCCCAAGATTAATTCACCGCCCGTGCGTTCACTTCTGCAACAGAAAACTAACTGGCGCGACTAATAGCGATTAATGAGTTACTATAGCAGTGGATTAACCCTAACTGGTTCCTATAAGAGAAATTGTTCCAATGAATAGGTTAACTGTTGATTTAGTGTTTTGAAGTGAGGTGAACGTTAGCTACTATCCTCAACTTAACTAGAATCTTAACTAGGTGGCCAAACCAGAAAAGAAACACAAAGCAATGAAGAACAAACCAACCATGCAAGAGAAACTGATTGAAACTGGATTTAATTACCGTCGATCCGTGACCGCTTTAAAGCCCCGGGTCACTTAGGGTTCATCTAGTCTAAGCTCTATGAGTTTAGCTACTCATATTCAATACAAAAGGATCAAAGAAAAACAAGGAATACATCTCAGGTAGGAAGAACATAGAAGAATTGTAAAATCTAATTTGATGACTCCGTGAAGCTTCAATCTCCTGAATCTTCAACTATTAGCTCTGAGTTATCCGAGATGGAAGGATGGTGTCACGATCTCCTCCTGGCTCCTTGAACTCTCTAAACTCTCTCTCGAACTTCTTAAAGTCTGGAAATTAGTGCAAGGAAAAGTGTGTTTTGATTGTGGCCGCCGATTCTGTATTTATAGGTTTTCGAATCCCAACCGAAAAGAGAATTAGTTTTCGGCGAAGACTTCAGTTGAAACCCCGGCTGGGTCTTCTGTCTTTGACTGAACAGCTTATGCCTTAGTTTTCGACCGAGAACATGGGGGTTCTCACCGAGGACTGATTTCTCCCAGTTGACAGTAGCATCGTCTTCTCATCTTTTTGGCGAAAACTTTGGACTCTTCGCCGAAAACTCTAGTTATGAACGGGCAGTGCTTCCTTCAGACTTGATTGAATTCTAGATTGATTTCGGATCATTCATTAGGGTTCCTTTTGCTTCCCGAGCTCGTCTGTGGCTACGTATTTGATGACAAAAACCTGTGTAATCTTAAAAGCACTAGAAAACCATCAAATAGACCCATAACGGGCCAAAGTAACCAAAATGGCAAGAATTAGAGCATTTAGGTAAAACAACCTAAATCACCCTAAAACCCGGGCTTAAAGCAAGAGAATGTAGCTTAATTGAGGCTGATAAATACTAAAATCGAGTGTCATCAAAGACCATTCATTTCTGGATTTCTATGGAATCCAACACATCACTTCGAAGAGGACACCATTTTCGTCATTCAAGCGACAACATAACCAAACTGCATGGGGATCACGCCATTTGTCATAGGTAGTGTCCAGCTTCGGGAAAGATTTCCAAACCTCTGTCGCGATTGTGCAGTCCGGCAGAATATGAATAGTCAATTCGTGACAAGAGAAACTGTTTGAATCTGAATTTAATTACTGCTGATCCGTGACTACTTTAAAGCCCAGGTCACTTAGGGTTCATCTAATCTAAGCTCTACGAGTTTCGCTACTCATATTCAATACAAGAGAATAAAAAACAATCAAAGAATACATCTTAGGTAGGAAGAAAAGAGAAGAACTGTGAAACCTAATTTGATGAATCCGTGAAGCTTCAATCTCGAGAATCTTCAACTCCTAGCTCCGAGCACTCCAAGGTGGAAAGGCGGCGTCATGATCTCTCCGGGAACTCCGAGGATGCTCTCAACTGTCTCTTGAATTTTTAAGTCTGGAAATTAATCCGTGAAAAAAGTATATCCCAATAAAGGTCCGCCGGTTGCCTTATATAGGGTTTACCAAAACCCAGCCGGGAAAGGAGAGACTTCTCGGCGAGAACATTGAAAGTTCTTGCTGAGAACTTTAGTGTAGGGGCTCATGTGTCTGTTTCTTCAATAGTTATCGGCGAGAACATTGGAAGTTCTCATTGAGGACTTCTTTTTTGATGCCTCTTGTAACTCTGTGTGGGAAACTCCTAGGGAGAACTACGAGAGTTCTCACCGAAATCTTCAGTTGTGGCAGGGGAGGTTTCCGGTTTTGACTTGTATGATTTCTGGATCGATTACGGGCAATTCCTTGAGGTTCCTTCGCTTCCCGAGCACGTCTGTGGCTACATTATTGATGGAAAAAACCAGTGCATTCACAAAGCACTAGAAAACACATCAAATAGACCCATAACGGGCCAAAGTAACCAAAATGGTCGAAATAGAGAAATCGAGTGAAAACACCCTAAACTACCCTAAAAACCGTGTCTCAAGCAGGGAAATGTCGCTTAAATGAGGCTAATAATCATATCAAATCGAGTGTCATCAAATACCCCACACTTAAGCTTTTGCTTGTCCTCAAGCAAACTGAACTAGAACGCACTTAGATTCACAAATGACAAGATCTATCAAGTTAAGATTCAAGCCTTCACAATGAATTATTAAACCGCTACTCCTAGAACAAAAGACCTAACATGCATACACGTCAACCAAACAACTTGGTCTCACTAATTATCTACACACAACAGGGAGCAATCACCAATCAAGCACAAATCTGACCTAACCGGCTAGACTCCTCACACAGATAATATTTAGTACTTGGGGGACTCTCGCACTTTGTGTTTAGAGACGTGTTTCTACTCTCAATTACTTTCTCGACCGAAGTATGTCATATGTTTGCAATTCGACCACATCTCCACCACTGTGACAACACGAGTAACTAGTCAAAAGGACTTTCGCAAGGGACAATATCGATCCTACGCTACAAGGGTTTATGATGAACGGATGATGGGATGAATGATGGAATTGGCTTTTGTGCGGTGTAGCTTTTGACTAACTTCCCTCGAATCTGGCCTATGGCTTGCTACCGTCTAACCAGACACGGGTGGAATAGTGTATGGTCATCACCCTCAAACAACCTAGCACTTTATTTCGCAATATATTTTTTTTTCTTTCCTTGAATTTTTCTGACTTTTCTTTATATTTACTTTGACTTTATTCTTCCATATGTAGGGAGAGGAACGTTATTAACTATACTACTAGACTTTGAACTCTTCACTTTTTGGATTTTCTGTTTTTCTTCTTTTTCAATTTTTTTTTCTCTTTTTTTTAGTGCCAAATTTTTTTAAGTTGCTAGAGGAGTTTACACATCAGGACATAATAGCTAAGACCACCTGTTTAATGGCTATAGGCAGGTTACCACAAACCAACTTCTGGTAGGCTAATCTAGAACTACTACCACAAAGGATCAACGGGGTGATGAAAAACATGGGAAATGGCTATAATGTATAACGAATCGAACGAAAGGCCAAGCTCAAGGGTTTACACCTAAGGGATTTTTCATTGGGTTGGCTTTATGGCTTAAATAGCTGATTTTAGGTACCTCTATCCTCCTAGAACTCATGTCATCGTGTGATCTCGAATAGGTCTCATGCAAATTCTAACTCATTCAAGGCACGAGAAAGCCACTCATAAAGAATTGAAATTGCAAGTTACGTGCAATGGATCAAAAGCTCACAAATTGGTTTGCTAGGCGGATTCGGTCATTTTCATGCAATCAAGGTGAAATACTACAAGCGTGATAAAAATTTCTGTTCTGACCAGGCAATTTAGCATCAATGTAGGCAAGTTGGTTATAGGTTCTAGGTTAAGCAGTTTAAGCATCATTACGAAATATTGAAAGACAACTTAACATCACAAGTCAAGAATCTAGCAATTCTATGCTAGAGGAATGGAATATGCCATGAAATTCATAAAAAACAAGTCAAGATCATGCAAAGTTGTAACTCCTACCCCACACTTAAACCGTTCTGTGTCCTCACATGACTAAATTAGGAGAGAGAGATACGGAGAACCTGGAACGAGATGGTCGGTATAGGGGAAGAACATAGAGAGTCCGGAGTGGAGTGGAGTGGCTACAAAGTTCCTACAAAAACCAAAAGAACAAAAGATCAAAAGGAAACCGGGACAAGTGTCCCGTATCCACACAGAAAAAAGTTGGATCGAAATCCGAAAACAATAAATAAAAAGAAATGAAAGGGATACGACCTGATCACTAAGCCTCAGGCGGGGGTGGAGGTGGTGGGATGTGGAAATGATCGAGCAACGCCCGTCGCGCTGCTGCCTTCGCCGCGTGGTGACGCTGGGTGATGGCCATCGGGCATTCTGCTCTGCCTGCCAGGAGGTGACTCTGTCCTCGAACGCCAGTCGGTCCTTCTGCCACTGGTGAGAACCGGACGAGAAGTCCGTCTACCACTGCTCCAGACGAGTGAGTGCCTCACCAAACTGGTCGGAGTGCTGAGGCGGGAGCTTGGGCGGCATCTACTGTGGGAGGACATGTGGCTCTGGCTCGGGCTGAGGCTCCTTCCGGTGTGGAACAAGTGTCGGGACATAAGTTGCGGGGCTGACAGACAGGTCGAGACTGCACGCGATGGCAAGGTTCACCCCAATGTACTCGATCTTGATGCGAGGGATGTCAGGGCCCCAGTTGTCACAGAGTTGGAGTGAATCAATCAACCAAGAGATGAAGGAGCCGCCAGAGAGTGCAGTGGGGAGTTTCTTGCTCGTCGTGCGCTTATGGAAAATTCGGGCTAACGACCACCCGGGGTGGAGTCGGGTGGTCTATTCAACAGCACGGAAGAGGAGGAATTCTTCCAAAGAGATGTGGTGGCGTCCTGCCTCACTACAAAAACACAATGTTCTTGCCCACGCATAATGAAGGAATCGAAAGAGAGGGTGAGAGATGTCTTCTCATGTGGAATGCCGCCAAGGCGGAAGCGGACACACTTCGTATGTCGCGTAGGTCGATGGTTAACCCATTCGAAGGAGCTCCTGAATTCTTGGAGGGAGACCAGTGGGTACGCGGAGCCGCGAGTGGTCAGAGAATGGAGCCCGGTTTGCTGAAAGGCTTGGAAGACGTTGGAGGGCCATTCTGGGTTATGATTTTCGATGCTCTCTAGGGAGAGGATCGCCATTGGGGTCGGGGGAATGTCCTTGATCTTTCGGTAGTTCTCTAGGAATGCCGGGGGAAGGGAGGCGAGGAATGGATGGAGCTCCTCGGTAGTGCGGTGAACCGGAATGCTTGAGGCGGGGATTGCCGTAGCGGGTGTGGCGAGGGGAATGAAGTCCGGAGTCACGGTCTTTGGTGCGGATGAGGAGAAGGTCTGAATTTTGTCCAGTCTGGCCTTCGTCCGTCTTTCTCGATCGGCCCTAGTGGTCTTAAACTTACCTAGGTTCCTGAAAAGTGAGGCTCAAAGCAACTCATAATTAGAAATTAGGAACCTTACCCCACACTTAGTCGAAATTCTTGATCCCGCAAAGAATCGAGAAGAACAGATGGGGCAAGCAAAAATCACATCGAATTCTATTCAAGAGGTAAGCGAGCTACAAAGAAAAAAAATGGAACAGCAGAATCTCGGCCAACATGTACAGACAAACCAAACTTCATCACGAAGTTGACACAACCAACAAAATCAAGAACCGTCATGGAAATCGAGGTTTAATTAGCATCAAAACAAGGTACGACGCTCCTAAATCATGCTAGATCATACAAGTTCGAACAATTCAGGACAATTCACACCGAAATAGCAGGCGCGCAAATTAAAGTAGACCGAGAGGTCAACCGAAATCAAGTTCAACGAAATTCAACAATCAATATGTCAAAAGATTCGAAATTGAAAGCCCAACAACTAACCTTGAAGACATGATAGAAGAAAATGAGTGGAAAACACTGAAATCGGCAAAAAACTCGAAGGTGGGGTTTCGGGTGGAACCGAAGCTATAGAGCTCCGATTCGGACGATCTAAGTAGGGGGTGCTCGGAAATGGAAGGGAAGAAGTGCGGCGGCGGCGGCGGTGACGGGCAGCGACGACGAGAATGGACGGCGAGGCGAAAGAAAAACGGCGGTGACAAAGGGTTTGTTTTGGGTGAACTCATCGAAAACAAAGGGAGAAATGAGGGGCTGACCGGTCAAAACGAGGATAAGGGGGAGATTTTGAAAGTTTGACTAAAGTTCTCGGCGCAAACATTTAAAGTTCTCGCCGAAAACTTGTTTGAAAATAATTAAAACAGGACTCAAATTGACCGGGTTTGGAAAATGGTTTCGCCAAAAACTATGAAAGTTCTCGGCGAAAACTTTATCAAAAATAGACACAGAAGGATTAAAACCAAACTTCTCGCCGAAAACTTAGAAAGTATTCGGCGATAACTCCTTACCTGGGCAGTTCAAAACAAATTTTCAAAAACACCGACAACGCACTTCTAAAAATCAAAACAAAATCAACAAAAATGAGAAAAAATCCCAAATAAATTGGAACTGAACCGAGAACACACAACATACGCAAGAAAATTAAGAAACCACGAATGACACTTTTGCCTCCCCCGAACCGACTCTAGACATGAGAACTAACTCAAAAATAAAAAATGGACTCCAGCCGTGGATTGCCTCCCACGAAGCGCTCTTGCTTAACGTCCTTGAGCTGGAAGCTACCTGGATGGTGCTCAAGATGTGTCCCAATTCAAGATCTCTTTAACACTCTCGTCAGAGTCGATGAAGTACAACTTCGGCTTATGGTGAGACCTCCGGTCGTTGTTCGGACGTTCAGCCAAATAAAAACTACTAATGCTAAGAAAAAGCGTATATCAGATCGTATTCCACGGGCCTTCGAATGATTGGCTACTTCAGAACTAACAAATTATTCAAAGCAAAAACACTTAGTGCGTGGTGTGAGTTCCACGACTTCTACTTTTAAGAAATGCAGAAAAATTAAAAAGATTAAACTAAAGCAGATTGAGAATTAGGGTTTGGAAACAAGAATGACAGACGAACTTAGACTTTGAATCCCCCTTCGTTCCCCAGAGCATTGGCAATCAACAGATCAGCGGATTTTGATTCTCATTCAATCAATTACTAAGACACCACCATAACTCCTTACCCTTAGGTTTAAGACCGGCGAACGTTCGCTCTATCCGTTCTAACTACCAAGATTAACTAGCCGCCCGGGTACAGTCGCCTCTCGCAACGACTTAATTAATTGGTGTAATTACTAGTGATTAATGAGTTACTCTTGCAGTGAATTAACCCTAACCGGTTCCTACGAAAGGCACACTCCAATTATAAGGTTAATTGTTTAATTCGATGTTCTAAAGTAAGGCGAGCGTTCGCTTCTATCCTTAGCTTAACAAGAATCTAATCTAGGTGATCAATCCAGACAAGAAACATGAACAATGAAGAACGAATCAAACATGAAAAAGAACTGATTGAATTTCGAATCTAATCACCGCCGATCCGTGACCGCTTTAAAGCCCTGGGTCACTTAGGGTTCATCTAGTCTAAGCTCTAAAGGGTTTAGCTACTCATGATCATTACAAAAGACACAAAGACAAGGAAAGAGTTCATCATTCAGAGGAAGAACAGAAAAGGATCTGAAAAACCTAATTCAGACGACTCTGACAGACTCCGATCTTCGATAAGTTGCACTCCTAGCTCCGGTTCTCCGAGATGGAAGGGATGGCGTCACGATCTCTATCCGGCTCTTCGAACTTCAACTCTTCGCTCCAGAACTTCAGAGGATTCTGATCTCGAAAAGTTGTGTTTTTCGAATTATGAATTGTGTCTGGGCCGCCGGGTTAAGTATAAATACTCAACCCTAAATTAGTCGGACCAGTGTATTATTTTCGCCGAAAGTTCCTTAAGAATTTCGGCGAAAATTCCTTTAAGTTCAAGGGCTCCGCCGGCTGTTCAATATTTTCGGTCCGAGCAGTTGAGTATTTTCGCCGAAAGCATTCTTCACTTGGCACTGGCTGATTTGAAATGCTGGTTTCGCCGAATCTGGGGGCCTGGTTTCGCCGAAACTGTAAGTGTGAATGGCAGATTTTCGATTAGACTTGATTGACTCCTTTGATCGATTCCGGTTTGATTCCTCGAGGTTCCTACGCCTTAGACACGTCCATGGCTATGCTATTTGATGGCAAAAACCTGTGCTAACACAAAAACACTAGAAAACCATCAAATAGACCCGAAACGGGCCAAGGTAACACAAATGGCACGAGATAGGGCAATCGATTGAATATTCGTTATTCTACCCTAAAAACAATGTCTTAAGCAAAGAAATGTCGCTTAAATGAGGCTGATAATCACGTCAAATCGAGTGTCATCAGCTTACCTCCCGTAAGTAAGAAACGCTTCCCATTGATGTGGGTCAATTGAGTTCGTCCATTGGGAAGGTGTCCGGTGACTTCAAACAGCCCGAAGAGGTCTCTCGAAGGTGTATCTTTCTCCGGTGGCTTGGTAGAAGGTGGTGGAGGAATTGGCTCAGTAGGGGGTGGCGGAGTGATTGGCTTCAAAACCGTCTTGATCTTCTTTGTACTCTTCTTCTTCATCTTGCCAGGATCCTTAGTTTGTGACGATTTAGAAGAGGATGCTTTTGGTTCCTCCTTCTTCATTGGCCTCTGCGTCGGAGGCTTATTCTTCTGGTTGTATACCTGTTCAGCACATGTAACAGCTATCTTTGAAGAAACAATTGGAATGACATTAGTAACGGAGTTGACCGAGGCCAACTCCACAGTTTCAACAAATAAACAATGTGCTTCTCCCTTAGGAGTGTATTTCACACCGTCCTTGAGACGGAATGTTCTGCTATTCTTCCCAACCCTCAATGTTAACGATATGTTCGGGACATTAATTGTCATGCCAGATGTTTCCATAAAAGGTCGGCCTAGGAGAAGAGTAACATCCTCCTCTCGAGTATCCATGACGACAAAATCAGCTAAGAAGGTAAACGGACCACATCGAACAACCACGCCCTTGACTAGTCCCCTATGTGCTCTCATAGATCTATCAGCAAATACCAATTGCATGCTTATTGGTTTTAGTTCAGTTAAGTTCAGTTTCTCATATAAACACATAGGCATGACATTAATGGATGCACCTAGATCAACTAAGCTAAGTTCAACTTCAATGTCATTAATGATGCAAGGCAATGTAAAATAACCAGGATCGAAACACTTAGCTGGGATAGGTATGGGTTGCGATCGAGACTAGACGATAGAGCATTCTCCCTTGGAGGGAGAGGAAGATGCTTCCTTCTTCTCCTTTGAGCTGTCCTTGTCTCCTTCCTTGGGTAGCAACGCCTTGGGGAAAGGAATTCTTGGCTGATATGGACCAAGAGGTGGCTTCGGTTCTCGTGTAGTTCTTGGTGAGGTAGCCTCCTTTTCTTCCTCCTCGATCTCCGGTATATCAATAGCGTCAGGGGTCATGACCGGATCGGGAGATGTAGTAGTGGCTTAATTCTTGCAATTTTGAGTGGAGATAGTCTTGATGTGCTCATTCTTCGGGTTTCATTTTGTTTGGCTTGGTAATTTACCGAAGGGATGACCGCTAGAGAGCATGCTAGCGATATTGTTCACTTTGATTTCCACTCTATGACCTTGTGCAGTCTGCTCTTGGTTCAAGATGGCTTGAGCTTTAAACTGGTTGTCATGATCATCAAGCATTGAGATGATCTGATTGAGCTTCTTATCCAACTCGGTCTCCTTGTTGTCTTGAGGAGTGGGTCGGCGGGGCTGTTGTCCTCTGGTGAATCCAGGAGGGCCTTGATAGTTATTATTTAGGTACTGATTCTGGCGATTGCCAAGTGTTGTGCCATGATTTCCTTGGTTTCTGTGCGGCGGCTGATATACTCCTCCAGATTGGTTGTTCGGCTTCTGCACTTGGTATGACCCAGATTGTCGGCCAATCTAATTTCGATTCTGGTTCTGGTTCAGGTTGGCTCTGGAGTTGTAGGGAGGTCACTCTTGGAAACTTCCATGTTGTTGAGGTGGCTTGTAGTTACGGTAGTCGATGTAGCCTTGTTGGTTGTTAGGGAAACCATGAGTAATGAAGCTAACCTCATCTACAGACTAGATATCTACTTTACCAAAATTCTGGCAACTCCCTCTGTTATGCGCACAAGCTCCACACCATTCATAGTCAGCTACATAGACAGAGGCTGATGGAGGGTTAATAGGCGCGCCAGCCTTCTTTAGGTGCTTCTGGACTTTTGCTTTAATCTGCTCTTCAATGTTAAGCTTATTGTTGACTCATTCGGATTTTCTCTCCCAATTCCTTAACTTAGAAGCACAGCTAGCGAAGTGAAGCATAGCAGTTGCTGGAGTAAGAGCGGTGCAATCTCCCTTAGCCAAGGAGTTGACCCATTTAGCAGACTCCTCATTCATACCTCGAGCAATGATCTCAGCTAGTTGTCTTTGTTCGAAACCATGATGAGGGCAGTTGTAGAGGAGTTCTTGGAATTCATTCCAAACATCATATAGGCTCATCCCTTCCTTCTAAGCGAATCTGGTAATGCTGTCCTTGTAAGCTGTAGTTCTGGAAGGAGGAAAGTAATCCTCTACAAAGACTTGAGCAAGATTGTCCTAGTTTGTGTAGTGACCAGACGGCTTGCTATTGAGCCATGTGTTCACGGGACCTTTAAGAGAGAATGGGAAGGCTCGTAAGCATAGGGTGTTCCTATCGAGACTCCCACTCTTAAAAGTCTCACATATGGCTAGGAAATCCGCCAGATGTGTGCATGGATTATCATGTGGCTTTCCTTCGAACTGCACATCCCTAGAGATCAATCCCAGCAAGGGGATCTTGATCTCATAGTCAGGATCATCTTCACTACGTGGCCTAGCAATGGAGGACCAAACACTAGTTGTGCTCGGTTTATTGTAATACGCAAGACTCTTCTGAGTAGCCATTGCGGTGGGACAGGGTGGCGGCGAATCTGACGACGTGGATGAAGCGAAAGAAGATGAGGAGCTCTCCTTAAACTCCTCGATCTTAACTGGTGTAGGGAATGAGGGCGGAACGGTAGTAGCTTGCTTCGGAACTCGCGGTTGCTTAGGTGAAACAGAACTACCCGGCTTGTCTGAGCTAATAGTCTTGAGAGGCTTAGACTGAGAATGAGTGTATGGGTGGTTCATAAACCTGTAAACAACCTGCAAATGATGAAAACAAACACAACCGGTGTAAAATCTAAGTGTGATGAAATATGAAAGATGGAAAGGTAGAAGAATAAAGTGCCAACTCTTCTTTCAAACAATTAGAAGAGATCCTCGACAACGGCACCAATTTGATGAACGTTGTACTGCGTGCGTCAAATACTACCAAGCTAAAAGCAAGATAGATCGTATTCCACAGGTATCTTCTAATCGTTTACTCAAATGATCTAACAAATTATTCGGGTTTAAACACGTTGTGCATGGTGTGACTTCCATGACTTCTAGACTATAAGGAAAGGAAATTGAAATGAAAACAAAAGATAGAAAGAAAGATTGATTTGACTTAACAAGATGACAAACAAGCTTAGACTCAAATCCCCCTAAGATCACCAGAGCATTGGCGATCACAAGACCAGCGGTTTTCAATCCTAATTCATTCAGTTCTCAGGCTGTCGGCGGCGGCTGGGTGGAGGCTCGGTGGTCCGACGCCGGTGGTAGGTGAAAGTGGTGGGGGGGGGGGGCGGTGTCGTGTTGGGTGGGAGAGGAGTTGGGAGGTTTTTTGGGTGGGAGAGGAGAGGAGTTGGGAGAGGAGTTGGGAGAGGAGTTGGGAGAGGAGTTGAGAGGAGAGGATTGAGAGAGGTGAGAATGTGAGATTAGGGTTAGGATGTGGGTTTAAATACTTACGTGTTTTAGCGTCGGTCAATGACCGACGCTAATACGCGTGTCAACCGACGCTATATAGACGCGTTTTAGCGTCGGTCACAACCGACGCTAAAGTGTTTCTGTTGATCGACGCTGATCTAACCGTCTGGTTAACCAAAAAATCAAACCAAGGAAGGCATATAGCGTCGGTTGCCACGCTAATTTTAGCGTCGGTCGACCATCAACCGACGCTAAAACGCGAAGTCAACTACTTAGCGTCAGTCGTTGACCGACCGACGCTAAATTGCTACGTTTCAACCGACGCCAAACAACTTTTTTTTTGTAGTGATCCACTTCGATTTTACACTGGTTTTGTTTGTTTTTGTCATTTGTAGGTTGTTCACAGGTTTATGAATCACCGCCCTCTCATGCACTCCCAAACCGCCAAGAACGACAAGACTAAGAGTATTGAGAGACCAGGCAGTTCTGCTCTGCCAAGACAATCACAAATTTCAACGAGAGGTAGAACCAATCCACCTCCATCCATCACTCCAATTAAGATTGAGGAACTGAAAGAGAGTTCCTCATCTTCTTCTTCGTTGTCATCTTCACCTTACTTTAAAACACCAAATCAACAATTAACCTATTCATTGGAGTGTGCCTTTCGTAGGAACCAGTTAGGGTTAATCCACTGCAAGAGTAACTCATAAATCATTAGTAATTCCACCAGTTAGTTAAGTCATCGCAAGAGGCGACCGTACTCGGGATACTAATTAATCTTGGTAGCTAGATCGGATAGAGCGAACGTTCGCCAGTCTTAAACCTAAGGGTCAGGAGTTATGGTGGTGTCTTAGAATTGATTGAACGAGAATTGCAATCCGCTGATCTGTTGATTGCCAATGCCCTAGTGAACAAAGGGGGTTTCGAAGTCTAAGCTTGTATGTCGTCTTTGTTAAGTCAACCAATCTTCCAATCTGTCTTTCAGTTTAGTTTTTAATTCCCTTGCATTTTCTAGAGTAGAAGTCGTGGAACTCACACCACGCACAACGTGTTTAACCTGAGTAATCTGCCTTTACATTTGAGTACACAATTATTAGAAGTCCCGTGGAATACGATCTACCCTAGCTTGGTAGTTATTTGATAACCAGCTCTACGATGGTTCATCAATTATGCAGGACTACAGGCGGGATGACCAATACCAAGGGTGGTACATCAATGAAGCACCATATATTGAAGACTCCCAAGAGATGGATTTACACACTTATGAGTATCAACAATGGATGGCAATAACCCAAGCCGCCGTGGACAACCTCCAGTCAATGAATGATGCAGTTGATGCAATGAACACCAAGGTCAAGCGACTAGTGCAATTGATGGGAGAAGATGCTCAAGAGCATTTCGAAGAAGAGCCAGAAGCTACACATGAGCAGCAAATTCACCAAGAGGTGTATATACCGGCTCATCAGCATCGACAACAGATGACAAGAGTAGAATCCGCCTTGGATGATCTCACTTTGATTATACAAGCTCGTAACGTGGTGGATGTCGAGCTCGAGCAACCAAATCCACTAATGGAAGAAGATGCTCAAGAGCCGTACGAAGATGAACATGACAATCTCACCCATGACTATAAGCATCTAATGAAGAATCCTTGGCAGTGGCGGTTGATGAAGACATAGAGCCAATCCATCCTGAAGTTGAAGCCGAAGAGGAGCACGTAGAGATTGAGGAGATACCCTCACCTACACTTCCGGCTGGTCATCCAAACAGAACCACGATCTATTGGAGCACTACCGGCTGCATCACCCTTCTGGAGTGCTACATGGCACTCAACCGCTAGCCTTGAAGAAGATGATTGACTTCAAGGAACTCCTAAGTTGGGGTCCCTAACAAGTACCGTCCGGCTCAATGACGTTAAAAGAGAGCGCTTCGTGGGAGGCAACCCACGGCTGGAGTCCATTTTTTTTTTAATTTTTGAGTTAGTCTTTTTCGTCGTTCGAATCAGGTCCGGGGGAGCCAACGTGTCAGTTTAATTTCCTTTCATTATGATTTGTTTTCGGTTGGGTTTTAAAAAAAGATAAAAAATAAAAGGGTTTTAAAACAAGTATTCGGCGAAAACTACAAGTTCTCGTCGAATACCTGCTTTCTTTTCAAACAGATGATCACTGTTTATTTTTTGTGTGTTTTCCGAAGAAGTTTTCGCCAAAAACTTCCATAGTTTTCACCAAAAACTTGTTTCTGTTCTTAAAATCAGTTTCCTTTTTTCGGTCTGATTCCAACGCATACTTGATCGTCCAAATCGGAGCTCTGTAGCTCCGGTTATCCCCGAAACAAGTTTTTCACGTTTTGGCCAACTTCGTCGCTTTCCGTCCACTTTCTTGAGTCATGTCTTGAAGGTTAGTTGTTGGGTTTTCAATTTCGAATCTTTTGACATGCTGATTGTTGAATTTCGACGAGTTTAAATTTGGTCTACCTCGTTTTGCGTGCCTGCTGTTTCGGTGTGATTTTTTCTGAACTAATTGAGTTTAGTTGATCTAGATTGCTTGAAGAGTGTCGTGCCGTGAATTTGAAAAAAAAAACAGTCAAAATATTTTCAAAATTCCCCTAACCTTCTTCGTTTCAACTTTTATTCTGTGTGGATCCGGGACACTTGTCCAGGTATCCTTTTGATCTTTTTGTTGTTTTTGTTTTGTAGGATCTTGACTAGCTACTCCGCTCTGCTCCGGACGCTTCGTGTTCATCCACTACACCGACCATCTCATCACAGGTTCTTTGTATCTCTCTACTCTAGTTTAGTCCTGTGAGGACACAGAACCGTTTAAGTGTGGGGTAGGATTCTAGGATTATGCATGGCGTTGCTTGATTTTCTGTGATTCTATGGATCAATTTTGAAATTTCTCTAGCATAGAATTGCTCAATTCTTGACTTTTGATGTTAAATTGACTTCAATTTTGAACAATGACGTCTAAACTGTTCCACTTAGAACTTGTAACCAACGTGTTGGCACTGATATCAAATGAGTCTAGGTCAGAACAGATCATAAATCACTCTTGTAGTTGAAACTTGAATCAAATAAACTGATTGACTTGTTAATAACAAAGCTTGATAACACCGTTCTAAGATGATAAATGCTAGCTTCTTCCATGTTTTTCACTCCATATTTGATCACATGTGATTGTGGCTTGAGATTAGACGGAAATACAATTCGAAATCTTGTGTAAAAAGTTATAACTAGCTAGGATCAAATGGCTAAATTTTTAAATCAAGTAATAAAGTTGTGCAAATCAATGCTAAGTTCTTTAAAGTGCTGAAAATAAAGCTAGGCAAGCCCGACACCTAAGTGAAGTGTTCGGGTTGAGCACTAGCATAGACAAAAATACTGTGAGTTAGGCAGGTCCAACACCTAAGTGAAGTGTTTGGTATCGAGCACTAGTATGCAGTAAATCAATGGAGAAAGTTTGAATCTTGAAAGAAATTGTTGTTTAAATCGGTCCTAGCTAGAACATGTAACGTACAGATCTAGAGGCGGATGAAGTCAAGTCGATAGCCACGTCACTTTTCCTACCTCCGCATCCACTACATGGTTAGAGTTCAAAGTCTTTTTTATTAGAATCGATGTTATCGTAGTCGGTTAACTTTGATTAATTGTTTTACCAAGAAACAAACTTTAATGAAATTACTACTTGAAGTGTGCAGAAATTAGTGAGATCGAAAACTTGTTTGGTTGATGTTCTTGCATGTGTAGGTCACCTGTTCTACGTGGAACAGTCTAAACCAAATCGTTAAAAATGAATCTCAGTTTAATCTTGTGTCATTTGTGAATTTGAGTGTGTTATAGTTTAGTTTGCTTGAGGACAAGCAAAAGCTTAAATGTGGGTTATTTTGATGACACTCGATTTGACGTGATTTTCAGCCTCATTTAAGCGACATTTCCTTGCTTGAAAAGTGGTTTTAGGGGTAGAATAGCGAATATTCACTCAACTACTCTATTTCCTATCGATTTGGTTACTTTGGCACTTTTTGGGTCTATTTGATGGTTTTCTAGTGTTTTTGTGATAGCACAGGTTTTTGCCATCATTTACGTAGCCACGGACGTGTTCAAGACCTCAAGGAGTGAACTGGAATCGAACCAAAAATCAAACCATAGTCAGAACCAAAATTCCAACTACCCAGCACAATGTTTTCGCCGAAAACACTGCAAAGTTTTCAGCGAAAATACCTTAAGAAACTCACAGGCGAAGTCAGTAGCTTTACACTGAATATTTCGGCGAAAACTTTGAAGTTTTCGACGAAAATCCAAGATGAAACCCAACGCAGATTCAGCTGATGTTTTTGGCGAAAACTTAAACACTTCGCCAAAAACTTAAAGTCTTCGCCGAAAACTATTGAAGAAAACACACAGGAGATTTTAACTGAAGTTTTCGGCGAAAACTCCTTAAGTTTTCGCCGAAAACTCCTTCCTTTTCCGCGGCTGGATTGAAAAACCCTAATTTTTACCTATTTAAAGAAGCAGTCAGCAGCCAGCCTGGAGTTTTCACCAAAAACTCCTTCCTTTTTCGCGGCTGGATTAGAAAACCCTAATCTTACCTATTTAAAGAAGCAGTCGGCAGCCAGCCAGAGGGAGAGGATGATTCCAACAACTTTTCAATAATCAGACTTTTGAGAGTCAGCCGATTCTAGGGTCGATAGATAGAGTTTAGAGAGTTCGAAGATCCATGGAGAGATCGTGACGCCATCCTTCCACCTCGGAGAGCTCGGAGGTTAAAGTTGAAGATCCAGGAGATCGAAGCTTCGCCGGAGTCGTCAGAATTAGGTTTTTCAGTTCTTATATGTTCTTCCTCTGTATGATTATTTCCTTTGTTGCCTTTGATTCTTCTGTTATCGTTATGAGTAGCTGAACTTGTAGAGCTTATATTAGATGAACCCTAAGTGACCCAGGGCTTTAAAGCGGTCACGGATTGGCGGTAATTAGATTCGAAGTTCAATCAGTTTCTCTTTGCATGGTTGTTTTGTTCTTCATTGTTTATGTTTCTCTTCTGGTTGGTCGCCTAGATTAGGTTTATGCAAGCTAGCGTTAGTCGCCAGACAGCTTCCCTACTTTGGCGCAGAAACTTGTCTTCCTTGATCACATTGTTTAGATTCTTGTTAAGCTGAGGATAGAAGCGAACGCTCGCCTCTCTTTAAAACATCAATTCAACCAATTAACCTATTCATTGGAGTGTGCCTTTCGTAGGAACCAGTTTGGGTTAATCCACTGCAAGAGTAACTCATAAATCGTTAGTAATTTCACCATTTAGTTTAGTCGTCGCGAGAGGCGACCATACCCGGGTGACTAATTAATCTTGGTAGCTAGATCGGATAGAGCGAACGTTCGCCAGTCTTAAACCTAAGGGTCAGGAGTTATGGTGGTGTCTTAGAATAGATTGAACGAGAATTGAAATCCACTAATCTGTTGATTGTTAATGCTCTAGTGAACAAAGGGGGATTCAAAGTCTAAGCTTGTCTGTCGTCTTTGTTAATTGCATCTTTCTTGGATTTAAATCTGGTGTCAAAGGTCACAAGTTGTGGAATCCAAAAACAAGAAAGGTGGTGATTAGTAGGAATGTTGTCTTCAATGAATCTTTGATGTTACTTGACAAGAAGTCTACTAATGATACTGTTGAGATTGAGCAGGAATCAACTGTGCAGGTGGAGAAATATATGGATTTTGACGAAGAATCAGAAAATATTGTTGTGGATGTTATGGATACTGTTGATACATCTACTATTGAACATTTTCCTAATATTTTTGACCCTCCACCATCACAGTCTATTGCAGCTAATAGTCCGAGGAGGAAAGTTCATCCTCCTAAGCGGTTAATACAAGAAGTGAATGTTGTTGCTTATGCATTGAGTATAGCTCAAGAGATTGAAGGTGGAGCAGAACCTGCTTCATATTCTGAAGCTGTTAATCTCTTGACTGCAATAAGTGGATGACTGCAATGCATGAAGAAATGGAGTCACTTGACAAGATTGGTACTTGGGAACTTGTCAAGTTGCCTAAGGAGAAGAAGCTTATTCATTGTAAGTGGATATTCAAGAGAAAAGAAGGCATCGAACCTACCCAGGAGGCGAGGTACAAGGCGCGTCGCTAAAGGTTACAGTGAAATTCCAGGTGTCGACTTTACTAATGTTTTCTCTCCATTCGTGAAGCATAGCTCTATTCGTACTCTTCTTAGCATTGTGGAGATGCATGACTATGAGCTTGAGAAATTAGATGTGAAAACTGCATTTTTAGATGGTGAGTTGGAAGAAGATATTTATATGGACCAACCTGAAGGTTCATTGCTCCTGGAAAAGAAAACCTTGTTTGCAGATTGAAGAATTTTCTTTATGGTTTGAAGCAATCTCCTAAGCAGTGGTACAAACGGTTTGATTCCTTTATGATCTCCCAAAGCTTCAAGAGATCTGATTATGATAGTTGTGTTTACTTGAAGTTTTTTAATGGTTCACCCATATATTTGCTGCTTTATGTTGATGATATGTTGATTGCTACAAAAGACAAAGCATAAATTTTTAAGCGGAAGAAGCAGTTGAGCAGTGAATTTGAGACGAAGGATTTGGGTGAAGCAAAGAAGATTCTTGGAGTTGAGATCATTAGAGATAGAAAAGCTGGTTATTTATACCTAATTCAACAAAGGTATATTGAGAAAGTTCTTCGTTGCTTCAACATGCATGAAGCGAAACTAGTGAGTACTCCTTTATTGCAATCTGATGATGATATTGCATACACGTCTAGAGTTTCATATTCTAGTGTTGTTGGTTCCCTCATTTATGATATGGTTTGCTCTCATCCTAATTTATCACATGCTTTGAGCGTGGTTAGTAGATATATGGCTAACCCTGGTAGAGAGCATTGGCAAGCTGTGCAGTGGATTTTCAGATATTTGCGTGGTACTTGTAATGCTTGCTTGCAGTTTGGGAAGTCTAGAAATGGACTTGTTGGCTATGTTGATGTAGATTACGGTGGAGACTTGGATAGTAGAAGATCACTCACAGGTTTTGTATTCACCATTGGTGGTTGTGCTGTGAGTTGGAAAGCTAGTTTGTAGAGTTCTCCTGTCGTGTCTACTATAGAAGCAGAGTACATGGCTGTTTATGAAGCATGCAAGGAAGCTGTTTGGTTGAAGGGGGATTGTATGCTGAGTTTCTTGGAGATAGTTCGTGCATCACTTTATTCTGCGATAGTCAGAGTGCGGTTTGTCTTACAAAGGATCAGATGTATCATGAGAGATCGAAGCATATTGACGTTAGGTATCACTACATTCGATGGGTCATTGCTGAAGGAAATGTTAAGGTGACCAAGATCAGCACTCATGACAATCCAGCTGATATGATGACGAAGGCAGTTCCTGCTGCTGAGTTTGAGCTATGCTCGAGCTTAGTAGGTATCACTCTAGTCTAGGAGGGACTTTGGCGCACGATGGTGATTGCTCATTTTTTGAGGAGATTTGAAGTTTGTTACGAGAGGGAATTCGTTTCAAGGTGGAGTGTTGAACTTAGGTCATCCAAATTCCTTAACTTATGGACGTAGCTCTTTTAAGCCCATTAGGTTACTAACCCTATTGGGTTTTTGTATCTCCATCCTATTTATACCCCTTGTTAGCTGTAGGGAAACTCAAGCCGCACTTTGTAAAATCCCTACATCTTGTATTTTCTCATTTTAGTGGAGCTTTCGTCGCCGCCGTTTGTCCGTTGTTTTTTGCCCGTAAGGGTTTTCCACGTTAAATCGTTGTGTCATCTCTCTCGATCTTATTTCTATTTTCCGCTTATTGCTTGTCGATTTCTAACACACCTTACAAGGATCTATCTCCCAATTACGTTCTTCAACTATGGCTTCAGGTTAGTACTTTCACTCTGTATATCATCTTCTTCATCCTAATCCACCAATGGTTTTCAAGGAATTAAGACTAATAGACGTCACTAGGGTTTCCTTCCATAGAGTTTTCCATGAAAATCGGGGTCGTTTGTTATGAGGAAATGAAAAATAGGGGAAGCATGTGAGTGGGGATTGAGGAAGTTGAGGAATGAGGATGTCGAAAATCATTGTTTGGCTTAGTGAATGTGATATTGTCATATTAAAAATGAAAATATTATTAATAATTGTTGTTTTATCTATTGACCTTACTACCCTAATCTTGTTCCAAAATAGCAGTACATCACTTCACTTGCATCTTGCCCATGTCATCTTCATCCTCTTTCTCTAGCTTCCATCATGTTCTTCTTCCTATTCATTAAACAAATCTGAGAATAAACTATACAAACCTATACCTCCCTCCTCTTTAGAGAGTCAGTGTTAGAACCATTATAGAGGACCCAATCAACAATGATAGAGTGCCTCGTTTTAGTCCTCTATATAGCTGAGTTCTCCCACACATTCTCTGGTTATATATTATTATCCACTTATAAAAAACAATGACAAGCTACTGTGGAATTGAATGCGTCATTGCTCATGGATGTGTACTATTGCCGGCAACAACGACGCGCAACTTCCTAATTTTAATTGTTGTTATATGCGTAAGGAGGATACGATAATGGATACGACAACGTTGGTGACTCCGCCCTCTTCCATCATATCATCCTTCTCTGGATTGAACTCCTTCGAGTTGTATAATTTTTTTATGGTTAGTCCACCTACTCTGCTCTACAATCGAGGTCGTTTGATCGAAACAAATCCGCAAGAACGAAGGGCATATGGGTACTTTAGAATCAGCTGCAAATGGGACCATCAAATTCTAGAGTTTATTAGACTTTTTGGTGGAGAGCAAATATTTGGAGATTACATTTTAGAGAAAGAATTTACACTGTTAGGGGCTTTCAAATACATTTCCACCTTTCCTTTATGGCTAAACAAACAGCGTATTCTTTAAATGCAGAGTTTTAAAAAAACACTTCCATATTTCCTCCATAACAAATGATCCCTTAATTGGCTATAAATTTGATTGTATTTACTTTAGTTTGGTCTGTTTAATTTCTAACTTACTCTTGCTTATTCTTTTTTCATTTCCCAATTTTCTCGACTCTCACTTTGTAGCTGGTTTATTTTTTGTTTCAATATTTTCTTTCTCACCTATCTTCCCTTCTGATTTGGAGATAAATGTGCATTGTCGAGAACATGGAATGAACAATTAAATGGAGTATCGGGTGGAGAATGGTTAGGAAGCAATCTCACGAGGTAGCATTCAGAGGTTTCATATATCTTCTGTTTGATCCTGATGGGTTGAGTTGGGGTTAATATGATTCGAGGACGAATCATCTTAAAAAGGAAATGCATGATGAAAATACATCTTGATTTTGTCCTATTTAGTATTTTAATCATAATTCTTTACTAAAAATCTGATTAATGCAAGATTAACGATCTTGATAATATAAATCAATTACAGTACCATCCATATATTTTGAGAGATCATATTCGATAATAAGACTGAGTTATTCTCATCCAAAGTGACAGAAAAACATAACATATATGTTAATTTAGTAGTTCACTTTTTATTGTGTATTAGTCTTCTAGGCCATATGACTTAGTTTAGGAGTTAGGACCTTTTTCTAGACTATAAGTTAAGGGGTTGTTTGGATAGGTGATTTGGGAGGAGTGGATTTCAAATGTCTAGATAATTCAAATAGCATGGAAATTGGGGTCCCCTTACTATTTGAAAAATAGAAGGTTTGGATTGGTGATTTGGAGAGATTGTTGAGTAGGGAATTCATAAAATAAAATAATAAATTAAAATTCATTTTATGAAAGACCAAAATAGACATATTTTTAATTCGGGGAAAGTCGGTAAAAACTCCCTCCAAATCTCTTCCTCCATCTCCAAATCTCTACACTATAATGAAGATTTCAAAATCTCCTCCACATCTCTTCGGGCTCAACATTGGGTATCCAAATCACCCACAATCTCCAACATTATTTTGCATCCAAACAGGCTACTTCTCTCAAATCTCTAGGGAAAGAATTTGGTCCCCAAATCACCCAAAATCTCCACTCCAATTCTCCCACCCAAACAACCCCTAAAGGCTTTTGTAATTGTTTTTAGATAAGACATGGAGAATAAATATTTGAGCTTCTGTCTTGTTTGAGCTTTAAACTCATGAGGACTTTTTCAGATTGTGTGGATTCATACTTGAGAAAACAACAATTGTATCCATGAGACATTCTCCCTCATTCGTTACCAACATCTAATTTACTTCCACCCTTGTGCTGGAGATTTCGAGTACATTGGTTTCATGTCATATATTTATAACTAACAACCAGTAAACCCCAAAAACTCAACAACCAGTAACCATCCCAACTCATGACCTTTAAACCTGTGACCCAACAAACTCGCAACCCAACAAACCCACAATCATTGAACCTGTGACCCCCCCAACCCATAACCCGAATAATCCATGAGCCAACTGACTCGCGACCCGCGCAACTCAACCTAAATACCCGATTGCCGTAATTAAATATATATATATTTTTACTAAATTTATATTAAAATAAGGAAGACCTTTTAATTTTTTTTAATGAATTAAGTGGTTTCATTTCATCAGAAAACATTAAACTCTACAAACAAGAGTTACTTGTAGCTTAACTAGGTAACTTCGGGTCACCATATACCTCTTAGAGAGGATTCCGGATTACCTACACCCCTAAAAAGCATAAAACAAAACTTTAAAAAATTTCTACTAAAACTCTATTATCTATCCTACCAAAAGCTCTATATCTTGTATCCTCTTAAATCTGTTAGACATGATAGGCACCGATATCGAAATAGAAGAAGAGAACGAAGAACACAGATATAACGTGGTTCACTAGCAGGATGCTAGCTACTCCACGGACGGAAGAGAGAAATATTATTGACGGAGTTTGAAAGAGAATCGAATACAGAACACATCATCTAGGCTGCCACAATATTAAGATATATATAATTGAGGTTTAGGGTTCAGGGCACCAAACTAGTGCATGTATTGGGCCACAGAAGTATTAATGAGGCCCTAATACTCTTGGACCCATATACACGCTAACATCCCCCCTCAGATTGATGATGGTTTCGCATCATCAATTTGTCTGACAAGTACCATTGTCGACTAGTGGCTACAACCTTCGTCAATAGGTCAGCGAGCTGGTCCTCAGAAGTGAGATAAAGTAGCTTGACCGTCCCATCATTCACCAGATCTATGCTTAGTTCGATCGTGAAGAACCGGATTAGCAGCAATTTGGATAACACTAGTGTTGTCACCAAACAACTGAACGGGTCGTGGCACAGAGACCCGAAGCTCCTCGAGAATCCGAACAAGCCAAACTACCTCAGAACACACATCAGACATAGAGCAGTACTCAGCTTCCGTCGAAGACTTGGAGACTTTGTCTTGTTTCTTGCACCGCCATGATATAAACGAATCACCAAATCTCACGCACCACCCAGAAGTTGATCGTCTAGTATCCACACAACCGGCATAGTCAGCATCAGCATAGGCAGAAACATGTGCAATACCCGTGGAAGGGAAGAAGAGACCAAGATCCCGAGTCCCTTTTAAATAGCAACTGAGGATCAGCCATGAACTGGCTAACGATTTGAAAAGGTTCTCAACTGCATGAAGATGACGAGTCTGAGGATCAGCCATGAACTGGCTAACGATTTGAACTACATAAGCTAAATCTGGTCGAGTAGAGGTGAGATAAATCAAACTTCCCATGAGTCGCTGATATAGGCGTGGGTCCGGAATCGGCTCACCACTATTTTTGCTAAGTTTCAAATTTGATTCGATAGGAGTGGAGGCCGGTTTGCAATCTGTCATCTTTGCCGTTGCGAGAAGGACATCGATATACTTTTGTTGAGAAACCAGAATACCCTTAGCAGATCGAGTGACCTGGAGGCCAAGAAAATAAAATAAGTCGCCCAGCTCCTTCATCTTAAAATGATCAGCCATGATGGTACGAATCTGAGATATACCAACATCATCAGTCCCTGTGAGAATCATATCATCGACATAGAGAAGAAGAATAGTAATACCGCGCGAGGAAGACTGAATAAATAGAGACATGTCATTCTTGCTTTGGACGAATCCTGATTGAAGGATGAGAGACTGAAACGTTTCAAACCATGCTCGAGGTGCCTGTTTCAACCCATAGAGAAAGTGGTGCTAGAAGACAAACAGTGTCAGGTGTGGGCTTCGAAAAAAATGGTGGACATTCCATATAGACAGTTTCCTTCAAATTGCCATGAAGGAAAGCATTCTTCACATCCAACTGATACAATGGCTAACACCATTGAGCCGCCAAAGCGAGAAGAACTCTAACAGTTTGCATTTTGGCCACTGGAGCAAACGTCTCATAATAATCAATTCCATATTCTTGGCGAAACCCTTGAGCTACCAAACGAGCCTTATAGCAATCTAGAGACCCATATGGAAGATACTTGGTCGTGAAGACCCATTTGGAGCCAATAACAGGAGCATTAGGTGGCCGAGAAACCAAGGTCCAAGTATCATTTTCGTGGAGAGTAGTCAACTCAGATTGCATAGCCGCAACCCACTTATCATCTTTTCGAGCCTAGTTATATGTGGTAGGAGCGGGGATAGGTTGTGTAGAGTAAGTGACGCAGTCATGTGTGATGGAGGTTGGCCCTAGGTAGAACGGGAGGATCGGCGAGGTTAGGTAGACAAGGGAGGTGACACGGCAGGAGAATGCAACGTCACTTGTTGCATGGGTTGCATGGTGGGTAGGGTATGTGGTGTGAACCGCCGCAACCGTGGGCAGACGACCCTAACCACCGCAAGTCTTGAACCTTCGCTCGATCACCGTTGGCACCGGGGGCGGGAAAGTACTAGGACCCGTTGGTTATATGTAACCGGGAACTCGTAGTGTCCAGGAATGGCTCCACGACAGAAGATGGATGCTTTTGTTGATAATACCTATTCTAAGCTATCCACGCAGCATAAAACTAAAGAATTGAAGAACACAGTTCTGTTTGATTGATTTGTTTGAAAAAGGTTCGAGTTTACAATGACGCCGAAGCCTCTTATTTATAGGTGAGGAAATCGTGAACAGGCTCACGTTTCCTACTAGGAAAAGAACTCTAAAATAATAAAATAATAACCTAGAGTCCTAAATAGAATAAAAGAACTTACTTGCTCCTAAAGAATCGAAACTAAAAGGGAAAATCCGAGTCCAACACTTAAAAAGACTTAAATAAATAAAAATAGCCTAAAAACCCTAAACCGGCGGATCAGGCGGATCTGGTCGGGTGTTCCGCTCACGCGCGGGCTGGATTAGGAAAGTCGGTGCCGCCGTTACTGTCGGGCTTGGAATAAAGGCGTCGGCTTCTCGGGCTTAGCATTGCTCGGGGCTCCTAGTTTTGGGCTCTACCGTGTGTAATGCTGATGCCGCTCAGCATCCGGGGTTCCTGCTCGGCCTGCCCGCTCGGCCTTCCTCCCATTTCCTTATTTCCTCCATTTCCTTCTTTGCTCCTAGGTTGGCAGCTCCTAGGCTTGGCTCCAGGCCTTGTATGGAGTTGAGGGCAGGTGTCAGACCTCCTAGGGGCTGAGTCCCCTGCTGGTTGGGTGTTAAGGCCCGGTTGGGGCCCTCCGAGGCCGGGGGTGGCGCCCGGGTGTAGTCTGCCTTCGGACCTTCTCCTGATATGCCCAAGCCTTGCCTTCCCTGTGTCTTCCAGTCTTCCAGGAAGGCCCTTAGAGGCTCCCCTAAGGTGGTCATCCGTTCCTTGAGCTCTTGGAAGCCTAGTCTTGGTGCTAAGGCTGGAGGAGCGCTAGGGGTGGGGCCGGCTGGAGCTCCTTGAGGTTGGGGCTTGGTCCTCTTCAGTCGGCATTCCTCCAGAAAGGCATCTAGAGGATCCCAGGGTTGTATAGCACCTCCTGGGTCCTTAGACTTAGTGCCCGAGGGGCCGGGCACGCTCAGTTCTTTGGCTGCCTTGAGCGTCGGGGCCCAAGTTAGGGCCGGATGGGTCCGGACGCTTATCCGCGCTTGTTGGGCCCTCCGGGGAGGGCTGTACTTGAACCTCACCACCTGCTGAGGCTTGGTAAACCTCTATGGGGTTATTTTAAGGTGCTGGAGAAGTTCTAAGCGTTTTTTTTATAAGGCACTAAGGCCTTTGCCCTCATGAGTGACCCCGGGGGGTGTAGGAATAGGAATTCCCAACCGGTCGGCTGCCCGGGGTCACTCCATTCCCCTCTTCTTGTAATGGATTCGTCCTCGAATCCCAATCCTTCGTGTGTGTACTGGGCAGGGGCTTCCTCAAGTTGGCGGCTTGTGCGGTGGCATCGGGGCTATCTTCTCACATGCTTCGGGGGCTTGGATACTGGTTGGAGTCTAAGTCGGACCAAGGCTCCGGGTCTTCTGAGCTGGCACCGTCGGTGCTCATGTCGTCATTAGTCGAGGGACTGTTGACCTTGATGTTAAGGCTCGTAGAAGACATAGGGGAGTACAGGTCGTCCCAGTGGAGCCCCTCTTCTTTGCTCGGACTTTTTTCTGCCGCCGCCGGTCTTGGGGGTAGATGGATCCTGATGGGTGCCAGCCTCAAGAGTCAGTGAGACACCTTCTCTGTGTGCATGTCGCGGATGGCCTGGGCGCCCATCGGGGGCCTAGGGGTGTCCGGGTGCTGTTCTTGCACCAGTAGAGGGCTGGTCATTGGATGTTCGGGTACCGATCCGTGGGGCGCCGGGTGGTGGCTCGGGGTTAACCCGATGCTGGCCGGGTGCTGTTCTTGAGTCGGGCCGATGCCAGGGATGTAAGGCTCGGCCAAGGCCTCCTGTCAGGTCTGAGGACCTACGTTTAGGTCCTTCACGAACATTCCAGTGAACTTTTCGAGGCCTTGAACCTCGGCTTCTTCTCCACTATCGGAGTCTTCTTCTTTGTCCGACTTTTCGTTTTCTTCCTCGTCATCATTGACAACTTCTCCTTCCTTGAGCACCATTACCCTTTGGTTGGGGCAGTCCCTTGCCACATGTCCTCGGCCCAGACATTTAAAACAAACAATGCCGCTAGGCCTAGGGTTAGTACTCGGTACAGTAGGGGCAGTGCTTGGGGTTACCCGGTTGGTGGTGGGGCTAGGGTTTGGCCTGCCGCCTTGGGCCCGATTAGAGCCGAATCTCCATGGGGCTGGTTGGTGCTGGCAGCTCCCTTCCAGGTGCTAGTGGCGGGTGGCACGGGCTTCTTACCGAAGCCATTCTTGTTCTCCCTCTCCACTCGGATTGCCAAGGCCACTAAGTCATCATAGTCAACGTAGTGAAAGATGTTGACTTGACGCCTGATGTCCGGTTGTAGGCCATTAGTGAATCTTGCTATCCTGGCCTCCTCATCCTTTTTAAGATCGAGTCTCGTCACGAGTATCTCGATTTCTTTGTTGTATTCCTCCACGGACATGCTTCCTTGCCTTAGGGTTTGTAACTTGATGTGCAAGTGTCTAGTGTAAGCAGCTGGTACAAACCTCTTTCTCATTCTTCTCTTCAATTCCACCCAAGTTCTCACAGGTTCTTCCTCTTCTTTTAGGATTTGCCGTCGGTACTGACTCCACCATAGGGCGGCGTAGTCAGTGAACTCCAGGGTGGCCACCTTGATTTTCTTCCTTTCGGAGTAGTTCTGGCAATCCAAGAAGTCCTTCATGCTTCTCTCCCAGTCCAAGTAGTCATCAGCGTTAGCCTTTCCATTGAATTTAGGCACCGTGAGCTTAAGGCTGCTCACATCATCGTCGACGTCTTGGGGTGGTCTTCTATCCTCCCGATCTCGGTCGCCGTGAGGTCTCTCCCTTTCATACTCTTGCTCAGCTGCTCTCCTTTCCATCCGAGCCAGGGCTTCTTGTAGCATGGCTAGAGTTTGAGTAATGTTGAGAACGTTGGCCTCCATGTGGTTGAGTCTTTCGTCTGCCATGTTCGTTGATACTACAGGGAAGCAAATATATCTATCTACCCCTCTTCTTAAGATCAACCTATAATGAACGAGAAACCCTAGGGCAGATTGCCTTTCTTTTTTTTTTCTTTTCTTTTTCTTACAATGCTTCGAACAAGAATGAAAATAGATAGGATTTTCTAAACTGATTTTCTAATACATGAAAACAAAGATAGATAGGGTTTTTCAAGGATTTTCTAAGACTGAAAGTAAAGGATATGAATCCAGGGTTTCAAACCTGAAGACTGGGATAGATTGTGGTTCCTCGAGTTGAACAGAAGCTCTGATACCAAAACTGGTGTGAACCACCGCAACCGTGGGCAGACGACCCTAACCACCGCAAGTCTTGAACCTTCGCTCGATCACCGTTGGTACCGGGGCGGGAAAGTACTAGGACCCGTCGGTTATATGTAACCGAGAACCTTTAGTGTCCAGGAATGGCTCCACGACAGAAGATGGATACTTCTGTTGATAATACCTATTCTAAGCTATGCACGCAGCATAAAACTAAAGAATTGAAGAACAAAGTTATGTTTGATTGATTTGTTTGAAAAAGGTTCGAGTTTACAATGAGGCCAAAGCTTCTTATTTATAGGTGAGGAAATCGTGAACACGCTCATGTTTCCTACTAGGAAAAGAACTCTAAAATAATAAAATAATAACCTAGAGTCCTAAATAGAATAAAAGGACTTACTTGCTCATAAAGAATCGAAAACACTTAAAAAGACTTAAATAAATAAAAACAGCCTAAAAACCCTAAACCGGCGGATCCGGTCGGGTGTGCCGCTCACGCGCGGGCCAGATTATGAAAGTCGGCGCCACCTTTACTGTCGGGCTTGGAATTGGCGGCGGCGTTGGCTTCTCGGGCTTAGCATTGCTCGGGGCTCCTAGTGTTGGGCTCTGGCGGGTCTAATGCTGATGCCGCTCGCCATCCGGGGTTCCTGCTCGGCCTGCCCGCTCGGCCTTCCTCCCATTTCCTTATTTCCTCCATTTTCTTCTTTGCTCCTAGGTTGGCAGCTCCTAGGCTTGGCTCCAGGCCTTGTATGGAATTGAGGGCAGGTGTCATACCTCCTAGGAGCTGAGGCCCCTGCTGGCTGGGTGCTAAGGCCCGGTTGGGGCCCTCCGAGGCCGGGGTGGCGGCCGGGTGTAGTCAGCCTTCGGTCCTTCTCTTGATATGCCCAAGCCTTGCCTTCCCTGTGTCTTCCAGTCTTCCAGGAAGGCCCTTAGAGGCTCCCCTAAGGTGGTCATCCGTTCCTTGAGCTCTTGGAAGCCTAGTCTTGGTGTTAGGGCTGGAGGAGCGCTCGGGGTGGGGCCGGCTGGAGCTCCTTGAGGTTGGGGTTTGGTCCTCTTCAGTCGGCATTCCTCCAGAAAGTCATCTAGAGGATCCCAGGGTTGTATAGCACCTCCTGGGTCCTTAGACTTAGTGCCCGAGGGGCCGGGCACGCTCAGTTCTTTGGTTGCCTTGAGCACCGGGGCCCAAGTTAGGGCCGAATGGGTCCGGACGCTCATTCGCGCTTGTTGGGCCCTCCGGGAGGGCTGTACTTGAACCTCACCACCTGCTGAGGCCTGGTAAACCTCAACAGGTGGTAAGGTTCAAGTATAGCCCTCCCCGAAGGGCTCAACAAGCACGGATGAGCGTCCGGACCCATCCGACCCTAACTTGGGCCCCGACGCTCACAGCAGCCAAGGAGCCTAGCTTGCCCGGCACCTCGGGTACTAAGTCTAAGGACCCAGGAGGTACTACAAAACCCAGGGATCCTCTAGATGCCTTCCTAGAGGAATGCCGACTGAAGACGGCCAAGCCCCAGCCTAAAAGAGCTCTAGCCGGCCCCGCCCCGAGCGCTCCTCCAGCCTTAGCACCCAGGCTAGGCTTCTAAGAGCTTAAGGAGAGGATGATCACCTTAGGGGAACCTCTAAGGACCTTCCTGGATGACTGGGAGAGACAGGGAAGGAAAGGCTTGGGCATATCTGGAGGAGGCCCGAAGACAGACTACACCTGGGCGCCAGCCCCGGCCTCGGAGGGCACCGATCGGGCCTTAGCACCCGGCCAGCAGGGGACTCAACCCCTAGGAGGTTTAGCACCTGCAGTCAACCCCATACAAGGCCTGGAGCCAAGCCTAGGAGCTGCCAACCTAGGAGAAAAGAAGGAAATGGAGGAAATGAGGAAATGGGAGGAAGGCCGAGCGGGTAGGCCGAGCAGGAACCCCGAATGCTGAACAACATCAGCATCAGACCCGCCGGAGCCCAGCATCAGGAGCCCCGTGCATTTCCAAGCCCGAGCAGCCGCCGCCGCCGCCAATTCCAAGCCCGACAACAAAATCGACGCCGACTTTCCTAATCCGGCCCGCGCGTGAGCGACAAGCCCGACCGGATTCGCCGGATCCGCCGGTTTAAGGTTTTTAGCCGGATTTTATTTATTTAAGTCTTTTTAGTGTTGGACTCGGATTTTCCCTTTTAGTTTCGATTCTTTAGGAGCAAGTAAGTCTTATTATATTCTAAATAAGACTTAGGACAATATTTTATTATTTTAGAGTTCTTTTCCTAGATGCAATCATGAGCCTGTTCACGATTTCCTCACCTATAAATAAGAGGCCTCGACCTCATTCTAAACAATCAACCTTTGAATCAAATTAATACAAATTAGAACTTTGTTCTCAATTCTTAGTTTTATGCTGCGTGCATAGCTTAGAGTAGGTGTTATCAACAGAAGTATTCCCCTTCTGTCGTGGAGCCATTCCTGGACACTACGGGTTCCCGGTTACATATAACTGATGGGTCCTAGTACTTTCCCGCCCCCGGTGCCAACGGTGATTGAGCGAAGGTTCAAGACTTGCGGTGGTTAGGGTCGTCTGCCCACGGTTGCGGCGGTTCACACCAGTTTTGGTATCAGAGCTCCGGTTCAACTCGAGGAACCACAATCTATCCCAGTCTTCAGGTTAGAAACCCTGGATTCATATCCTTTACTTTCAGTCTTAGAAATCCTTGAAAAACCCTATCTATCTTTGTTTTCGTGTTAGTAGAAAATTAGTCTAGAAAATCCCATCTATTTTCATTCTTGTTCGAAGCTTTGTAAGAAAAAGAAAAGAAAACAAAAAGAAAGGCAATCTGCCCTAGGGTTTCCCGTTCATTGTAGGTTGATCTTAAGAAGAGGGGTAGATAGATATATTTGCTTCCCTGTAGTATCAACTAACATGGCAGATGAAAGACTCAACCACATGGAGGCCAACGTTCTCAACATTACTCAAACTCTAGCCACGCTACAAGAAGCCTTGGGTCGGATGGAAAGGAGAGCAGCTGAGCAAGAGTATGAGAGGGAGAGACCTCACGGCGACCGAGATCGGGAGGACAGAAGACCACCCCAAGACGTTGATGATGATGTGAGCAGCCTTAAGCTCACGGTGCCTAAATTCAACGGGAAGGCTAATGCCGATGACTACTTGGACCGGGAAAGAAGCATGGAGGACTTCTTGGAGTGCCACAACTATTTCGAGAGGAAGAAGATCAAGGTGGTCACCCTGGAATTCACTGACTACGCCGCTCTATGGTGGAGTCAGTACCGGCGACAAATCCTACGTGATGAGGAAGAACCCGTTAGAACTTGGGTGGAGTTGAAAAGAAGAATGAGGAAGAGGTTTGTACCGGCGGCTTACACTAGACTTTTGCACCTCAAGTTACAAACCTTAAGGCAAGGAAGCATGTCCGTGGAAGAGTACAACAAGGAAATCGAGATACTCGTGACGAGACTCGATCTTAAAGAGGATGAGGAAGCCATGATAGCCAGGTTTACCAACGGCCTACAACGGGACATCATGCATCAAGTCAACATCCTTCATTATGTTGACTATGATGATTTAGTGGCCTTGGCAATCTGAGTGGAGAGGGAGATCAAGAATGGCTTCGGTAAGAGGCCCGCGCCACCCGCCACTAGCACCTGGAAGGGAGCTGCCAGCACCAGCCAGCCCCCATTGAGAGCAGGCCCTAACCGGGCCCAAGGCGGCAGGCCAAACCCTAGCCCCGCCGCCAACCGGGTAACCCAAGTACTGCCCCTACTGTACCAAGTATTAACCCTAGGCCTAGCGGCATTGTTTGTTTTAAATGTCAGGGCCGAGGACATGTGGCAAGGGACTGCCCCAACCAAAGGGTAATGGTACTCAAGGAAGGAGAAGTCGTCACCTACGACGAGGAAGAAGAAGCAAAGGAAGACAAAGAAGAAGACTCCGATATATCTACAAAAAAAATATAATATAGTCGCAGGCCCGGTCGAATATAGTCGCGGGCAGGCCTGCGACAAAGGAGTGATTTAGTCGCAGGCGTCGCCTGCGACTAAGACTAGGACGCCCGCGACTAAATTCGCTGCGACTAAGCTCATCATTTGTCGCGGGCAGGCCTACGACTAACTTAGTCGCAGGCCTGCCCGCGACAAATCACCTGTGGGACCCTATTTCGATTTGGCCAGCTGATTTGGTTTTTAACCAGTTTCAAGGCCTCGAGAAGTTCACTGACATGTTCGTGAAAGACCTAACCCTAGGTCCTAAGTTGTGGCAGGAAGCCCTGGCCGAGCCATACATCCCCGACATCGGCCCGACTCAACAACAGCGCTCGGCCAGCATCGGGTCAATCCCCAGCCAGCACCTGGTGCCCTACGGATCGGTACCCGAGCATCCATTGGCCAGCCCTCTACTGGTGCAAGAACAGCACCCGGACACCCCTAGGCCCCCAAGGGACATCCAGGCTGTCCGCGACATGCACACAGAGGAATCATCTCACCGACTCTTGAGGCTGGCACCAATCCGGATCCGTCTACCCCAAAGAACGGCGACCGAAGAAAAAAGCCCGAGCAAAGAGGAAGGGCTTTACTGGGACGACCTGTACTCCCCTATGTCTTCCACGAGCCTAAAAATCAAAGTCAACAGCCCATCAACAGATGACTACATGAGCACCGACGGTGCCAGCTCAGAAGACCCGGAGCCTTGGTCGGACTCGGACTCCAACGAGTACCCGAGCCCCAGAAGCATGTGGAGAGACGGCCCCGACACTACCACACAAGCTGTCGACCTGACGCAGCCCCCACCCAGCATGCACGCAAAGAAGTATTGGGATTCGAGGACGAATCCCTTGCAAGAAGAGGGGAATGGAGTGACCCCGGGTAGCCGACCGGCTGGGAATTCCTATTCCTACAACCCGCCAAGGTCACCCACGCGGGCAAAGGCCTCAGTGCCCCACAAGAAGCGCTTGGAACCTCGCCAGCCTATGAGCCTGCCCCCACGGAGGTTCATCAAGCCTCAACAGGCGGTAAGGTTCAAGTACAACCCTCCCCGAAGGGCTCAACAAGCACGGATGAGCGTCCGGACCCATCCGGCCCTAACTTGGGCCCCGGCGCTCACATCAGCCAAGGAGCCTAGCTTGCCCGACACCTCGGGTACTAAGTCTAAGGACCCAGGAGGTACTACACAACCCTGGAATCCTCTAGATGCCTTCATAGAGGAATGCCAACTGAAGAGGGCCAAGCCCCAGCCTAAAGGAGCTCCAGCCGGCCCCGCCCCGAGCGCTCCTCCCTAACACCCAGGCTAGGCTTCCAAGAGCTTAAGGACCGGATGATCACCTTAGGGGAACCTCTAAGGACCTTCCTGGATGACTGGGAGAGACAGGGAAGGAAAGGCTTGGGCATATCTGGAGGAGGCCCGAAGACAGACTACACCCGGGCGCCAGCCCCGGTGGTGAACCGCCCGGTCATTGTTATGCGGACGATTCAACCAAATAAACTACTAATGCTAAGAAAAAGCTATAGCAGATCGTATTCCAAGTGTCTCCTATGACTGACTACTTCAAAACACGTTGTCGTGGTGTGAGTTCCACGACTTCTACTTCTAAGAAATGCAGAAAAATTAAAAAGATTAAACTAAAGCAGATTGGGAATTAGGGTTTGAAAACAAGGATGACAGACGAACTTAGACTTTGAATCCCCCTTCGTTCCCCAGAGCATTGGCAATCAACAAATCAGCGGATTTCGATTCTCATTCAATCAATTACTAAGACACCAGCATAACTCCTTACCCTTAGGTTTAAGACCGGTGAACGTTCGCTCTATCCGTTCCAACTACCAAGATTAACTAGCCGCCCGGGTACGGTCGCCTCTCGCAACGACTTAATTAATTGGTGTAATTACTAGTGATTAATGAGTTACTCTTGCAGTGAATTAACCCTAACCGGTTCCTACGAAAGGCACGCTCCAATTATAAGGTTAATTGTTCAATTTGATGTTCTAAAGTAAGGCGAGCGTTCGCTTCTATCCTTAACTTAACCAGAATCTAATCTAGGTGATCAATCCATACAAGAAACATAAACAATGAAGAACAAATCAAACATGAATGAGAAACTGATTGAATTTTGAATCTAATCACCGCCGATCCGTGACCGCTTTAAAGCCCTGGGTCACTTAGGGTTCATCTAGTCTAAGCTCTAACGAGTTTAGCTACTCATGATCATTACAAAAGAAACAAAGACAAAGAAAGAGTTCATCATTCAGAGGAAGAACAGAAAAGAATCTGAAAAACCTAATTGAGACGACTCTGGCAGACTTCGATCTTCGGTAAGTTACACTCCTAGCTCCGGTTCTCCGAGATGGAAGGGATGGCGTCACGATCTCTATCCGGCTCTTCGAACTCCAACTCTTCGCTCCAGAACTTGAGAGGATTCTCTGAATTCTGATCTCGAAAAGTTGTATTTTGATTAATTATGATTGTTTTTGATTGGGCCGCCGGGTTAAGTATTTATACTTAACCCTAATCAGCCGGATTCCTCTTATTATTTTCGCCGAAATTCTTAAGGAATGAAGGCTCCGCCGGCTGATCGCTCTGCCTTGTATTTTCGGACCGAACACTTAATTGGTTTCGCCGAAAATATCCTTCACTTGGCGTCAGTTGATTTGCACTATTATTTTCGCCGAAGACATAAGCTTATTTTCGCCGAAGATGTAAGTGTGAATGGGCAGATTTTCAGTTTGACTTGATCGACTCCTTGGATCGATTCCGGTTTGATTCCTCTAGGTTCCAATGCCTTAGACACGTCCATGGCTACTCTATTTGACGGCAAAAACCTGTGCTAACATAAAAACACTAGAAAACCATCAAATAGACCCGAAACGGGCCAAGGTAACACAAATGGCACGAGATAGGGCAATCGATTGAATATTCATTATTCTACCCTAAAAACCATGTCTTAAGCAAAGAAATGTCACTTAAATGAGGCTGATAATCACGTCAAATCGAGTGTCATCAAATACCCCACACTTAAGCTTTTGCTTGTCCTGAAGCAAACTGGATAGAAACGCTCATGTTCATAAATGATAAGATCGATTAAATTGGAGCTCAATCAAACACAATGAATTATTAGACAGATCGATCCTAGAACAAGAAACCTAACATGCATACAGATCAGCCAAACTACCTGGTCTCACTAATAAACTGCACACGACAAGTAATTAGCAACCAATTATGCACGAATTTGACCTGACCGACCAGACTCCTCACACAGGATATATATAGTACAATGGGAACTCTCACTCTCTGTGTTTAAGGACGTGTTTCTGCTCTCGATCATTTTCTTGTTACCGAATTCTGTCATAGGTTTGCATTTCGACCACATCTCCACCACTGTGACAACACGAGTATCTAGTCAAGAAGGACTTCCCTGCTAGGACCATAATGAAATCTACACTACTCGGGTTTATAATGAGATGGATGATGGGAATGAATGATGATGGCTTTGTGCGGTGTAGCTTTCGACTAACTTCCCTCGAATCTAATATATGGCTTCCTACCGTCTAACCAGACACGGGTGGAATGACGAACGCTCGTCCTATGATACCCTCAAGCAACCTAGCACTTATTCTTTTTCTTTACATGATTTTTTTCTTTCTTTTGAACTTTTCTTTCTACTTCGTTCTTCCATTTGTAGGGAGAAGAACGTATTATTTGAACTACACTTTGAACTTTTTCTGATTTTCTTTTCTTCATTTTTTTTCTAATTTTTTTTTCTTTCTTTACTTATTATTTTCTTTTGTGCCGATTTTTCTTTTAGTTGCTAGAGGGGTTTACACGTCTGGACATATTAGCTAAGACCACCTATTTAATGGCTATAGGCAGGTTACCACAAACCAACTTCCGGTAGGTCAATCTAGAAGTACAACCACAGGGGATCAACGGGGAATGAAAGAAATGGGAAATGGCTGTAATGTATTATCGAACCGAAAGAACAGGCCAAGCTCAAGGGTCTAAACCTAGTGGATTTATCGTTTGGTAGGCTATCTGGCTTAGTAGCTGAATCTAGGTGCCCCTATCCTTCTAGAACTCGTGTCATCGTGTGGTCTCGAGTAGGTCTCATGCAAATTCTAACTCATTCAAGTAAACAGAAAACCACTCAGAAAGAATTAAAATTGCAAGTTATGTGCAATGGATCAAAAGCTCACAGTTGGTTTGCTAGTCGGATTCGGTCATTTTCATGCAATCAAGGCTACAAACTACAAGTGTGATTTTAAAAATTCTGTTCTGACCAGGCAATTTAGCATCGAAGCATACAAGTTGGTTCTCAAGTTCTAGATTAAGCAGTCTAAGCATCATTATGAAAGTTTGAACAACAACTTAACATCAAAAATTAAGAACTGAGCCATTCTAATGCTAGAGAGACTGGAATGGAATCACGAGGCACACATAAAACACAATCAAGGGCAATCAAGTTCATGCAAGGTTCTCTAGCCAAGCCGGATTGTGCGCTTTGAGACTGTCAAGAGAAAGAACTGCCACCTTAGCCGGAGGGATGTCTTTGATCTTCTGAAAGACCTCGAGCTGGTGCGGCTCTAGGGTGGCGATTAAAGGGTGTACGGCCCCATTGGCAGGTGTAGGAATAGAGGAAATGGGAGTCGCAGGGGTAGGCGCATCCTCGGGAATGATGGCCACAGCCGTCGATTTCTGTGCAGCTGGTGCGGGTCGTCGGGAAGGTGGTGTCTTGCTCTGGCGAGCTGAGGATCACTGCGCTCTATCTGCACTGGTAGTCTTAAAACGCTTGGGAGCCCTGTAAAACACAACTCAGAGATGACCAGCATTAGATGACAAGACTCTTACCCCACACTTAAGTTGACAAGTTGGGGTACTAACTAACCGAGTGATCATAGAATCAAGATATATCATTGAATAAGTGTCAATTCATTAGGCAAGCATGAATAATGGAATGAGTCATGAACACGATCTCACAGACAACAAGGCACGATTCCTAAAAGGCCACAAAAACAATACCAGAACCTAGCCAATTGATACCGACAACGCAATCAAGAAGAATGAGGGAGAACCAAAAAGTCAACCATGTCGAAACACGAAAGTCAAAAAGCCAAAAGATGCACAATCAAAGGTTGAACAACTAACCATGAAGACATGATTCGAGAAAATGATTGGAAATCCACGAAAATGATGAAAAACTTGAAAACTAGGTCGGCCGGAACCAGAGCTGAAAAGCTCCGATTCTAGGGTTTTGAAATAGGGGCAAGGGATGGGGGAAGGGAGACTGTTGGCGGCAGCGGCAAGGAGACGGCGGCGGATTAGGGGCGGCGTCGAGCGGTTGGCCGGTTGTCGGTTGAGGAAGCGGCGGCGGCCTGAGTGCAAAGAAGGAGGGGTGAGAGGACCGGTTAAAGTTTTTTGGAAATGTGGCAAAAATATGAAGAATGGGGCCGCTTAAATAGGTGCTGAGTGGCATTATGTTCGGCGAAGAAACGTAGGGGTTTTCGACGAAACTTACAAGCAGGAGAAACCGGTGAATGTGAACCAGAATTTTTGGCAAAACGGCAGAAATATTTTTGGCGAGAACCTTAGTGAAAATGGAGGAAATTGTTTCGGCGAAAGGCTTGGTGGTTTTCGGTCCGAAAATGCTGAACAGGAGATACAGGTTGAGTTTGAAAACACGTTTTCGGCGAAAACAAGGACACAGTTTCGCCAAAAACTTATTTGAAAACGGTGGCAGGTTCTTTTTTTTTTAAAACGGGGTTGCCTCCAGCCGTGGGTTGCCTCCCATGAAGCGCTCGTGTTTAACGTCTGTGAGCCAGACGATACCTGGAATCGTGTCACGGTTCCGACGTGAAGTAGTGTACGTCGATTGAAGAGACAGCTAACCCTTGCAGATACTTCTTAAGCCTATGCCCGTTGACCACAAACGGCTCTTGATCGTGCAATTTAATGTAGACGCTGCCTAAGGGTGTCTGTCGGACCACGGTATAAGGGCCAGACCATCGAGATTTCAACTTACCCGGAAACAGTTTCAAGCGAGAGTTATATAAGAGCACTTCTTCTCCGGGATAGAACTGCTTGATCGTCTTCAACTGAGAGTCATGAATTCTCTTCGTGCGCTCTTTGTATAGCTTTGTGCTCTCATAAGCGTGTAGACGGTGCTCCTCAAGCTCAGCGATCTGGTCATGGCGGTTATTACCTGCTACTGCATAGCTCATATTCAACTCTTTGTTAGCCCAGAATGCCTTGTGCTCAAGCTCAACTGGTAAATGACATGACTTGCCGTAGACCAGCTGATACGGTGAGGTACCGATGGGAGTCTTGTAGGCAGTTCGATATGCCCACAAGGCATCATTGAGCTTAGATGACCAGTCCTTGCGAGACCGGCCAACTGTCCTATCAAGAATCCGCTTGAGCTCACGATTCGTCACTTCCGCTTGACCATTCACTTGAGGATGATAAGCCGTGGACATTCGGTGGGTGACGCCAAAGCGTTTGCACACCCGGTCGAATTGTCCGTGGAAGTGGGTACCCCTATCGCTTATGATGAAGCGCGGTGAACCAAAACGCGTGAAAAGACGGGAGAGATAGTTAGCCAAAGTTGCATACCAAGGCTCATCTGAATCGGCGGCATTACTCAGATCTTGAGCGTGAGGAATTGCCCAGGGCTCGATAGCTATGTTGTTAACCTGTTCATACGTTTCAACACGCAACAGCTCGTCAGGGAAAGAATCATTGATAGGGGTAGTAGACTTACCTATTTGTGATTCCTCCAATCGGGAAAGATGATCCGCTGCTAGATTTTCTGCTCCCTTTTTGTCTTTAATTTCAATGTCGAACTCTTGGAGTAGAAGGATCCATCGGATGAGACGTGGCTTCGAGTCCTGCTTGGCTAATAAATGGCGCAGAGCAGCATGATCTGTCTAGACAATGGTATGTGAAAGAACCAGATACTGTCTAAACTTATCAAAGGAGAAGACGATAGCCAGAAGCTCTTTCTCTGTAGTAGTGTAGTTTCTCTAAGCATCATTGAGCGTCTTGCTCGCAAAGTAGATAGGATGAAACCTCTTCTCCTTTCTCTGACCAAGGACCGTGCCAATGGCGAAGTCGCTAGTATCGCACATGATCTCGAATGGAAGATTCCAATCTGGTGCTGTAAAAATCGGTGCGGTGGTCAGTTGAGTCTTCAAGGTCTCAAAAGCTTCAAGACAAGCTTTATCAAAGATGAAAGGAACATCTTTCTCAAGCAGCTTCGTCATCGGAAGAGTGATTTTGGAGAAATCTCTAATGAATCTTCGGTAAAAACCAGCATGACCAAGGAAACTTCACACTATCTTAACTGAGGTCGGCGGTGGTAAGCTGGCAATGGTCTCAAGCTTAGCACGATCGACTTCTATACCTGTCTTAGATATTCTATGGCTATGAACAATACCTTCTGTAACCATGAAGTGACACTTCTCCCAACTAAGAGCTACATTGGTCTCCTGATGACACTCGATTTGACGTGATTATCAGCTTCATATAAGCGACATTTCTTCGCTTAAGACATGGTTTTTAGGGTAGAATAACGAATATTCAATCGATTGCCCTATCTCGTGTCATTTGTGTTACCTTGGCCCGTTTTGGGTCTATTTGATGGTTTTCTAGTGTTTTTGTGTTAGCACAGGTTTTTGCCGTCAAATAACGTAGCCATGGACGTGTCTAAGGCGTAGGAACCTCGAGGAATCAAACTGGAATTGATCAAAGGAGTCGATCAAGTTCAAGCCGAAATCTGCCCATTCACACTTGCATTTTCGACGAAAACAGGCTTGCATCTTCGGCGAAATCAATAGTGCAAATCAACTGGTGCCGAGTCAAAGCATGTCTTCGGCGAAATCAATCAACTCTTCGGACCGAAATTCAAGACCAGAGAAATCAGCCCCTGAACTCAAAGGAATTTTCGCCGAAATTCTTAAGGAATATTCGGCGAAAATATTAGGCTGACTCGGCTAATTTAGGGTTAAGTATTTATACTTAACCCGGCGGCCCAACAAAGGGACAATCATAATTAATCATAATACAACTTTTCGAGATCAGAATTCTCTGAAGTTCTGGAGCGAAGAGCTGGAGTTCGAAGAGCCGGATAGAGATCGTGACGCCATCCCTTCCATCTCGGAGAACCGGAGCTAGGAGTGTAACTTACCGAAGATCAAAGTCTGCCAGAGTCGTCTAAATTAGGTTTTTCAGATTCTTTTCTGTTCTTCCTCTGAATGATGAACTCTTTCCTTGTCTTTGTTTCTTTTGTAATAATCATGAGTAGCTAAACGCTTTAGAGCTTAGACTAGATGAACCCTAAGTGACCCAGGGCTTTAAAGCGGTCACGGATCGGCGGTGATTAGATTCGAAATTCAATTAGTTCTTTTTCATGTTTGATTCGTTCTTCATTGTTCATGTTTCTTGTCTGGATTGATCACCTAGATTAGATTCTTGTTAAGCTAAGGATAGAAGCGAACGCTCGCCTTACTTTAGAACATCGAATTGAACAATTGACCTTATAATTGGAGTGTGCCTTTCGTAGGAACCGGTTAGGGTTAATTCACTGCAAGAGTAACTCATTAATCACTAGTAATCACACCAATTAATTAAGTCATTGCGAGAGGCGACCGTACCCGGGTGGCTAGTTAATCTTGGTAGTTAGAACGGATAGAGCGAACGTTCGCCGGTCTTAAACCTAAGGGTAAGGAGTTATGGTGGTGTCTTATTAATTGATTGAATGAGAATCAAATCCGCTGATCTGTTGATTGCCAATGCTCTGGGGAACGAAGGGGGATTCAAAGTCTAAGTTCGTCTGTCATTCTTGTTTTCAAAACCCTAATTCCCAATCTGCTTTAGTTTAATCCTTTTTAATTTTTCTGCATTCCTTAGAAGTAGAAGTCGTGGAACTCACACCACGCACAACGTCTTTACCTTTGAGTATTTTGCTAGTTTTGAAGTAACCAATCATAGAAACCCTCGGAATACGATCTGCTATACGTTTTTTAGCATTAGTAGTTTTTATTTGGCTGAACCGCCCGCATAACAACGACCGAGTGGCGTTCACCAAATTGGCGCCGTTGCCGGGGACCTCTTTTGATTGTTGAAAGAGGAACTGGCAATTTATTCTTCTATTTTCCATCTTTCATTTTTTCATCCACTTCGATTTTACGCCGTATGTTTGTTTTTGTTGCTTGTAGGTTGTTCTACAGGTTCATGAACCGCTCGATTGCTCATTCTCAGTTTAAGCCGGGTAATTCTGCTCCGCCGAAGAAACCGCGAGCTCAGAAGCAAGTCATAACCACACCGCCTACACCACCTATCCCTCAAAAGATTGAGGAGTTGAAGGAGAACTCCTCATCTTCATCCGTTTCATCCACTACTTCAGATTCACCACCACCTTCTCCTCCCGTACTAGCTGCTCAGCGCACCATGGCGGATTACTGTAGACCAAATGCGGCTTACCTCCGAGCTAGCATCGTCGTGCCACACAGCGATGACGACCCCGACGAAAATATCACAATCTCTTTCCTGAGCATGGTCTCTAAGGATCTTCACTTCGAAGGGAAGCCGCAAGAAAACCCCCGCACACATTTGGCAAACTTCCTTGACATGTGCGAGACGTTTAAAAAAGGGAATCTCGGTAAGAATAATCTTTGCTTACGAGTATTCCCATTCTCTCTTAAGGCAATGCCAAGATATGGCTCAGCTCAAAACCACCTGGCTATTACACTGACTGGGATAGTCTAGCTCAAGACTTCATAGAAGAATACTACCCCCCTTCAAGAACTACATTCTACAAGGATAGTATCGCTAGATTCTCTCAGAAGGAAGGAGTAAGTTTACACGACGCGTGGAACGACTTCCAAGCGCTTCTATCTGAATGCCCTCATCAAGGATTCAACCAGGGGCAGCTAGCTGAAATCTTTGCCCAAGGGATGAATGAAGAAACAGCTGAATGGGTCAACATCTTAGCTGATGGCGACTGCACAGCACTTGAACCAGAAGCTGCTCTACTTCACTTTGCGGACTGCGCATCTAAGTCCAGAAATGGGCAAAGACAGTTTGGAGCAGCCAAGAGTCAACCAAGCAGTGAAGATCAGATTAAGATCGCGGTACAGAAACAAATGGAAGAGATCCTCGGTAAAACTAATAACTGGCCTAACAAGGAAGTCAACTTCATTGATCACAGATTCACCAGGGATCAAAGAGGCTACTCCGACTACCGTCAGTTCAGAACACCTCCTCAACAACGAGAAGGCTTCTATGAGCGTCCTCCCTACAACTTCCAACTCGATCAGAGCCAAATCAATACATGGACAATGGTTATCAAGATCCTTCCAGATTGCCCAGAGTACAGCAGCCTCCGAATTTTATATCTGAGGACAATTGGGAGAGGAGAATAGCCAGGAAGTTTGATCTACTTACAGCAAGACTTGATGATCACGAGGAAAGATTTAGAGCGCAAGATGCTCTTAACAAAGGCAGATCGCACAAGGACAGAGAATAGAGGATATGATAAATAAAATTGCTAGTGCGATGGCTCGTCTTCCCATCTTCAATCAGGCTCCGTCTCCAGACAGCTCCACCGTGAAGAACGAGCACGCTAAGGCCGAACAACCAGGAGCAGTGAGCAGACCAGCCCGTCTGAGAAGGAAGAAATCCCCGTTTCCAATGAGGGAGAGTGCTCGGCTATCATCCCTCGACCACCACCCATACCTATTCCAGCTAAGTGCCCCGACCCTGGTCCTTTTACTTTACCTTTGAGCATTAATGACATTGAAATCGAGCGTAGCATAATTGACCTAGGTGCTTCTATAAATGTCATGCCTATGTGTTTATATAAGAAACTGAACCTAGGGAATTACAACCTGCCAACATGAATTTAATGTTCGCTGACAAAACTCTAAGAGAACCTAGAGGAATGATCCAGGATGTAATCACTTGCTGTGGCCCGTTCCGGTTTTTTCGTTGATTATATAGTTATGGATACTCAAGAGACATATTCCACCCTTCTCTTAGGCCGGCCGTTCATGGCGACAGCCGGAATTAATGTCAATGTTCCTAATGGCTCTCTAACTGTAAGGGTTGGGAAGGATACTGCAACATTCCGTCTCAAGGATGGAATGAAATACATTCCTAAGGGAGAATTAAATTGTTTATCTGTAGAGATTGTGGAGTTGGCCTCGGTCAACTTCATTTCTAATATTTCTTCCAGTGTCTCTAGATCAGTTGTTGCTGCAGATATTAAACAGGTCATTGAGAAGAAGCCAGAAATTTGGTTCAGAAGCTGCTTAAGAAGAAGAAGAAGGTACTGCAAGCCTCTTCTAAACCACCGAGCAGACCTCGAGGAAAGAACAAGAAGACGAAGACCCAAATGGTCTGGAGACCAAAAATTCCGCTGTCTTCCACCGAGCCAGCTGCACCACCATTTCATTCCGAGAAACCGGCGCCGGAACAAGTATGGAAGGAGAAGTCGAAAGCATCTCCTAAGGAAGTACTAACGATCACCGATCCTGGTGATACCAAGCCGAAGATTAAAGAAAAAGAGAAACCGACAGTCCTCATTCCTTCCATCGTCACACTCAAGAAGGATGACCTCTCCAGAGAGCTGTTCGGACCATTCAAGTTCGTTGATCATCTTCCCGACGGACGTACCAAGCTACTACATGCAAACGGGAAGAGATTCACGCTTACCGAGAAGTCCCGAAGCTGTACTTCATGAACTCCGACGCGAGCGTGAAGGAGAATCTAAGTTGGGATGTCTCCTAATATCATCCAGGTATCGTCCAGCTCAAGGAAGTTAATAAAAGAGCGCTTCGTGGGAGGCAACCCACGGCTGGAGTCTGTTTTAATTCTTGTTGAACTTGGTATTTAGAGTCAGTTCGGGAGAGCCAAAAGTGTCATTTTGTTTCATTTATTATTTTTCTTGTAGAGTCTGTTGTCATAGAGTCAGTCGCAAGTTGATTGAGGTCGTTCCGATTTTTGTGGATTTAACTGTGATTTTCTGAAGTTAGCCGATTTACGAAAATATTTGAAAACCCGAACAGTTCAAAATTTTCGGCGAAACCACCCTTGTTTTCGGCGAAATGATTTTTGATTTTTGAACTCAATCTCCCTGTTCATCATTTTTCGGTTCGAAAAGTTTTTGTTTTCGGCGAAACCATTTTTACTAAAATTTTTGGCGAAACCGTACTATTATTTTCGGCGAAACTGCCTTCGAAAATCCAGCATTTTATCTGAACTAAAATTTTCGGCGAAAATTCCTTTCAATTTCGCCGAAAGCTTTGTGAAAATCACCCAACTTTCCATTTAAAAATCTCGATTTTAGCTCTCCTCTCTCAACCCATCTTCATTTTCGCTCAACCACCCGAAAACCCCTCCCATTTTTTTCAAAACGCCGACCGACCACCTCTTTAAAACCGCCGCCGCCGCCGTTTCACTCGCCCCGCCTCGCCGACCGCCGCCGCTCCCTTCCCTTCCCTTTTCCGATCCCAACGAGCCCTAGAACGTTCGAATCGGAGCTTTGCAGCTCCAGTTCTCCGAAACCCTAGTTTTCAAGTTTTTCACCGATTCTTCTCAACTCGTTCATTTTTAGCAATTATGACTTCAAGGTAAGTTGTAGAGCTTTTCAATACGAATCTTTTGACATATAGATTGCTGAATTTCGTTGGGGTTGACTTTGTTGACTTTTCAGTTTGCCTCGTTTTGCGTGTCGACTGTTTCGTGTGAACTAGGATTAACTGAACTTATAGAACTGTTCTAGGATGCTTAGGGAGTTCCGTGCTTAATTTTCATATCATTTGAGCTTATGTTGCTATGCATACGATTAATTCCTCGTTATGTTGACTTTTGTGAGAAATGTCGGTTTGACTTTGAATTGCTGCGATCCTTTGGCTGTCTGATGTGTTCATTCTCGTTCATATTTTCGTGCTTGCCATATGAGATCATATTTTACCGTCATTCTCCAAGTTATGATAGCCTTGCCATGATTAGGGTTCAGTATGCTTAAATGTTGACTTCCAAAATGTCGGTTTGACTTTTTGAACTCTGATTGTGCTTATCCGACTCTGGCTGTTCCTAAGTATGTATTTTACTGTCTTTGATTACCGGTTACTCCGCTTTGCTTACCCCACTTAGTTTCCCTCATTTCTTTGTGAAATCGAGTTTTTCTACTAAGTGTGGGGTAGGGTTTTGGTTGACTAATCTGGTTTCATTCTGGTTCTAGGAACACCACTTATGAGCGCAGGACTAAGGCGCGACTTGATGGCGCCTCGAGCTCAGGAGTTGCCGCTCCCGTCACACCAGCTATTCTGGGTCCACCACCTGCTCTACCCCGCCATGCTGGATATCATCCCACCATCGTCCGTCTACCAGATTTCTATTTTGAGCGCTTCCAGAAGATTCAGCACGTTCGGGGAGCTGACGTGCGCCTCTCTCCATGGAGTCCCTGCACGATCATGATGAGGACTACCACCGAACGTGCATGACGCCTTAGCACCGGCTGGTCTCCTCGAGCTGACCACCATCGCCGCCGAGTTCCCAGACATTGCCCTCCAGGAGTTCTGGCAACCTTTGATCTGGATGAGCACAAGAGGAAGCAGCGCCAGAAGGTGATCACCTTCTATCTTGGTGGGGTGTACAGGCAGCTCACCTACGATGAGTTTGCCGCTCATCTCGGCATCCCCTACGAGCACTATCACGATCATCACCTCGGTTGGGGCAAAGATGATGACGACGAGGAGTACAACGCGCTCTGGAGCCACATGACAGGCGTGCCTGGCGATCGCCTCGGGACGAACAACTCAGTTAAGTCTCTCTCTCACCCGCTTATAAATTTATTCATATGGTTTGGCGTAGGTCACTTTTATATGTTCCAGATAAGGACCGCCACCATATCCTCAAGGAGGAGCTCATGCTTCTCCGAGCCATCCAGAGAAAGCTACCCTCTCCACCCCGGCTGGGTACTGGCTCGCATCTTCCGCCAGAAGACCAGGAGGAAGACGCCACCTCCAGACTCTTGGGGGGCAACTTCATAGGACAGCTCATCATCTCCTTCGGCATCAGCCATGAGTATGGCCCGCACATTCCACGACATCCAGTTCGGACCGTTGGAGGAGACTTGGCGGTTGAGTACGACTTAGAACTCGACCTCAGTCCCCATGTAGCAGCTGATCCTCCACTCCAGCCTGTGGTCGAGTCAGAGGAAGAAGATGAATTTAGCAGCAGGCCGCAACCGCACCAAAATCCATGATTATATACCTTCCGACACCATCAGAAGGTACATCCACCATCGCCGCGCATTCCCGATCATACCACCCAGAATTCCAAGATTATATACCTGAGGAGCAGCAGCCGCAGCCGCCACCAGAATCCAAGATTATATACCCTCGCCACAACATCAGCAGGTAGCTCACCATCCCGCCGCACATCCAGATCTATCCGGCGCATACTCAACAGCCGCAACACCACCCCATGGATGTTGGAGAGTTATACGAGCGACTGCAGGAGTGGCGAATCACCGACAACCGCCACTCAAGAGGCGCGATGGACTATTATGCAGCAACATATGCGCCACGCCGACCGGCGATATGAGGCACAGATGGCGTGGCAACGCCAGCTCGGTGAATTTCTCCACTTTCCACCTCCCGGCTCACTGGACCAGCAGTGATCGGGTTGTATTCCTTTTCTGGTGCCTTCTTTTTATTTATTATTTTCGGATTTCGGTCCAACTTTTTTCTGTGTGGATCCGGGACACTTATCCCAGTTTCCTTTTTATGTTTCAATTGTTTTTGTTTTGTAGGCAATCGGTGGACTCCTTTTGCTTCAGGTTCTGTTACACTTCCCTCCACTCTCAGGATCCGTGCTTACCCTCTGAAATCAACCGTCCTCTTCCAGGTTCTTCCATTCCACTCTAAACTCTAGAATTAGTCCTGTGAGGACACAGTCCGATTTAAGTGTGGGGTAGGATGCTACAGAACCTTGCATGAACTTGATTGCCCTTGATTATGTTTTATGTGTGCCTCGTGATTCCATTCCAGTCTCTCTAGCATTAGAATGGCTCAGTTCTTGATTTTTGATGTTAAGTTGTTGTTCAAACTTTCATAATGATGCTTAGACTGCTTAACCTAGAACTTGAGAACCAACTTGTATGCTTTGATGCTAAATTGCCTGGTCAGAACAGAATTTTAAAAATCACACTTGTAGTTTGTAGCCTTGATTGCATGAAAATGACCGAATCCGACTAGCAAACCAACTGTGAGCTTTTGATCCATTGCACGTAACTTGCAATTCTAATTCTTTCTGAGTGGTTTTCTGTTTACTTGAATGAGTTAGAATTTGCATGAGACCTACTCGAGACCACACGATGACACGAGTTCTAGAAGGATAGGGGCACCTAGATTCAGCTACTAAGCCAGATAGCCTACCAAACGATAAAATCCACTAGGTTTAGACCCTTGAGCTTGGCCTGTTCTTTCGGTTCGATAATACATTACAGCCATTTCCCATTTCTTTCATTCCCCGTTGATCCCCTGTGGTTGTAGTTCTAGATTGACCAACCGGAAGTCGGTTTATGGTAACCTGCCTATAGCCATTAAACAGGTGGTCTTAGCTAATATGTCCAGACGTGTAAACCCCTCTACCAACTAAAAGAAAATCGCACAAAAGAAAAAAAATAGAAAGAAGAAAAGAAGCAAGCTTCAGAAAAAAAAGCAGAAAAATCAGAAAATAAGAAAAGTTTCAAAGTATTGTTCAATAAAACGTTCTTCTCCCTACAAATGAAGAACGAAGTCAAAAGAAAAGTTCAAAAAAGCAAAAGAGAAAAAAATCGTGTAAAGAAAAAGAATAAGTGCTAGGTTGCTTGAGGTATCATAGGACGAGCGTTCATCATTCCACCCGTGTTTGGTTAGACGGTAGGAAGCCATAGATTAGATTCGAGGGAAGTTAGTCGAAAGCTACATCGCACAAAGCCATCATCATTCATTCCCATCATCCATCTCATTATAAACCCGAGTAGTGTAGAATTCATTACGGTCCTAGCAGGGAAGTCCTTCTTGACTAGATACTCGTGTTGTCACAGTGGTGGAGATGTGGTCGAAATGGAAACCTATGACAGAATTCGGTAACAGAAAATGATCGAGAGCAGAAACACGTCCCTAAACACAGAGAGTGAGAGTTCCCATTGTACTATATACATCCTGTGTGAGGAGTCTGGTCGGTCAGGTCAAATTCGTGCATAATTGGTTGCTAATTACTTGTCATGTGCAGTTTATTAGTGAGACCAGGTAGTTTGGCTAATCTGTATGCATGTTAGGTTTCTTGTTCTAGGATCGATCTGTCTAATAATTCATTGTGTTTGGTTGAACTCCAATTTAATCGATCTTATCATTTATGAACATGAGCATTTCTATTCAGTTTGCTTGAGGACAAGCAAAAGCTTAAGTGTGGGTATTTGATGACACTCGATTTGACGTGATTATCAGCCTCATTTAAGCGACATTTCTTTGCTTAAGACATGGTTTTTAGGGTAGAAAACGAATATTCAATCGATTGCCCTATCTCGTGCCATTTGTGTTACCTAGGCCCGTTTCGGGTCTATTTGATGGTTTTCTAGTGTTTTGTGTTAGCACAGGTTTTTGCCGTCAAATAACGTAGCCATGGACGTGTCTAAGGCGTAGGAACCTCGAGGAATCAAACCGGAATCGATCAAAGGAGTCGATCAAGTTCAAGCCGAAATCTGCCCATTCACACTTGCATTTTCGGCGAAAACAGGCTTGCATCTTCGGCGAAATCAATAGTGCAAATCAACTGGTGCCGAGTCAAAGCATGTCTTCGGCGAAATCAATCAACTCTTCGGACCGAAATTCAAGACCAGAGAAATCAGCCCCTGAACTCAAAGGAATTTTCGCCGAAATTCTTAAGGAATATTCGGCGAAAATATTAGGCTGACTCGGCTAATTTAGGGTTAAGTTTTATACTTAACCCGGCGGCCCAACAAAGGAGACAATCATAATATATCATAATACAACTTTTCGAGATCAGAATTCTCTGAGTTCTGGATCGAAGAGCTGGAGTTCGAAGAGCCGGATAGAGATCGTGACGCCATCCCTTCCATCTCGGAGAACCGGAGCTAGGAGTGTAACTTACCGAAGATCGAAGTCTGCCAGAGTCGTCTAAATTAGGTTTTTCAGATTCTTTTCTGTTCTTCCTCTGAATGATGAACTCTTTCCTTGTCTTTGTTTCTTTTGTAATAATCATGAGTAGCTAAACCCTTTAGAGCTTAGACTAGATGAACCCTAAGTGACCCAGGGCTTTAAAGCGGTCACGGATCGGCGGTGATTAGATTCGAAATTCAATCAGTTCTTTTTCATGTTTGATTCGTTCTTCATTGTTCATGTTTCTTGTCTGGATTGATCACCTAGATTAGATTCTTGTTAAGCTAAGGATAGAAGGAACGCTCGCCTTACTTTAGAACATCGAATTGAACAATTGACCTTATAATTGGAGTGTGCCTTTCGTAGGAACCGGTTAGGGTTAATTCACTGCAAGAGTAACTCATTAATCACTAGTAATCACACCAATTAATTAAGTCGTTGCAAGAGGCGACCGTACCCGGGCGGCTGGTTAATCTTGGTAGTTAGAACGGATAGAGCAAACGTTCGCCGGTCTTAAACCTAAGGGTAAGGAGTTATGGTGGTGTCTTAGTAATTGATTGAATGAGAATCGAAATCCGCTGATCTGTTGATTGCCAATGCTCTGGGGAACGAAGGGGGATTCAAAGTCTAAGTTCGTCTGTCATTCTTGTTTTCAAAACCCTAATTCCCAATCTGCTTTAGTTTAATCCTTTTTAATTTTTCTGCATTCCTTAGAAGTAGAAGTCGTGGAACTCACACCACGCACAACGTGTTTACCTTTGAGTATTTTGCTAGTTCTGAAGTAACCAATCATAGAAAGCCCTCGGAATACGATCTGCTATACGTTTTTTTAGCATTAGTAGTTTTTATTTGGCTGAACCGCCCGCATAACAACGACCAGGTGGCGTTCACCATCTCCTCACAACGAGCTAGCACCTTATCCAGATTAGCCAGGCACTTAGAAAATGAATCCCCATAGACGGAGAAGTCATCCATGAACACCTCTACCACATTCTCTACCAGATCCCCGAATATAGCAAGCATGCATCTCTGAAAGGTAGCAGAAGCATTACATAAACCAAAAGGAATGCGACGATAAGCAAACGTACCAAACGGGCATGTGAAGGTTGTCTTCTCTTGATCATCAAGCTCGATGGGGATCTGAAAGTAGTCGGACATCCCGTCTAAGAAGCAGTAGTATTCATGACCAGCTAATCGTTCAAGCATTTGATCAATGAATGGCAGTGGGAAGTGATCTTTCTTGGTGGCATCATTGAGTCGTCGATAATCGATGCAGACTCTCCATCCGGTAACTGTTCGGGTAGGAATGAGTTCACCCTTTGGATTAGGGATGACTGTGATTCATCCTTTCTTCGGAATGACTTGAGTCGAGCTGACCCAAGGACTGTCGGCAATAGGATAGATGATACCGGCATCTAGAAGCTTGAGTACTTCTTTCTTTACAACTTCCTGCATCAGAGGGTTAAGTCAACGTTGGGGTTGTCTCACTGGTTTGAATTCTTCATCAACAACTATCCGATGTTTGCAGAAGGTTTCAGAGATGCCCCTGATGTCTGCCAACTGCCAGGCAATAGCTCGGACGTGCTTCTTGAGTAGCCCGATCAGTTGCTCTTTCTGCTCTGGCGATAGATTCGCATTGATGATGACAGGTAACTGGCAGTCCTTTCCCAGAAATGCGTACTCTAAGTGGTCAGGCAGCTCCTTCAGAGTGAGTTCTGACAGATTCTCATATGAAGTAGTAATCCGACTCGACGCTGGCTCAATATGGGTAGGCGCAGTGATGGGTGTGAATGTCGCCTTTTGTTCATCTAGCTCATCTTGCCATAAGCACTACTCTGGGTCTTCTAACGCATTATCAATCCCTGAAATCAAACACAACTCTAGCGGATCACTAGATAAAGCATTAGTAAAGGAGTCGGCCGAGGCCGACTCTAAGGGATCAACAGCATAACATTTATCATCTTGAGCAATAGAATATCTCATGCTATCTTTAATGCAGAATGCAACACTCTCTTGACCTATACTTAAAGTTAAAAGGCCTTGTTTGCAGTTTATATTCACACCAGCAGTTGCTAAGAAAGGTCGACCTAGGATGAGTGTTCCGTCTAACTCACGAGTATCTAAAACAACAAAATCCGCCAGTATAGTAAACGGACCACAGCAAACAGTTACATCTTCTATTATACCTCTAAGTCGTTTGACAGACCTATCGGCTAAAACGAGGTGCAGAGTAATCGGTTTTAATTGCCCTAGATTCAGCTTTTCATATAATAAACAGGCATAACATTAATAGAAGCACCAGAATCAACCAGACTGCGATCAATTTTAATGCCATTAATAATGCACGGTAATGTAAAAGAACCGGGATCAGGACACTTAGCTGGGGGTGGTGGCGGCTGTCGAATGGGAGATGGCGCACCTAGAATAGACGCGCATTCATTAGTGAGCGTGATAGAGTACACCTCGCTGCTCTTCACTTTCTTCACTAGGTCTTTAAAGAACTTCCCAAGTGGTGGTATAATCTCTACAGCGTCTGTCACTGGTATCTTGATTTCTGCAGTCTTAAGAACATTGTACCATTTCTTATACTGAGTGTCGTGATCCTTGGCTTTGCTCCTTGCAGCTTTTGGAAAAGGAATCCTAGGTACATACGGCGCCAAGACAGGTTCAGGGGCTGTCTTGGACGGCGGAGGAGGGGGAGCAGGTGCTTCTTCTTCCTCTTCTGTGATATCTTCTATTTCTGGCATATCCATGGCAGTACTAGTATCCGATATTATGTCAAGTTCCGGAGCCTTGGGATTAGTTGTTTGCTTGCCGCTCCTAGTGGTAATAGCTTGAGCGTGTTCGCTCCTTGTATCGAAATCTGCTTGAAATGCTTCTGGATTAAGGAGAGGATTGCTAGTAAAAAGTCTAGCCATGGTGTTTACAGCGTCCTCTATTCTTTGACTTTGAGCTCTTTGTCTTTGATTAAGTGCCGCTTGAGCTTTTAACTGAATGTCATGGCCGTCAAGTCGGCTCATGATCTGATCAAACTTCCTCTCATAGTCCATGTCTCTATTGTAGTATGACTTAGCCTGAGACTGGTGTTGTCCTCCAATGAATCCCGGAGGTCTATAATAAGGATCTACTAACCGGTTGCTCTGGTTCCGTGGCACGTAGTTTCTATAACCGGCATAGCCTTTCTGATTATTAGCGAAGCCCTGATCGATGCAGTTGATCTCTTCTGTAGACCAGACTTCTGCTGTACCGAAATTGAGGCAACTTCCGCCGTTATGAGCACATGATCCACACCATCCACAGTCAACCGAAAAGATGGTAGCTGACGGAGAGTCGAGAGGAATACCAGCTGCTTGCAGATGCTTTTGAACTTCTGCCTTGATCTGCTCTGCAACATTTATCTGACTCTGGCTCTGACTCTTGGTTCCTTCTATTTGCCTCTCCCAGTTTCTAGATTTCGAAGCACAGTCAGCAAAATGCAGAAGAGCATCTTGAGGAGTGAGAGCGGTGCAATCTCCGCCAGCTAGGGTGTTGACCCAGTTTGCAGATTCTTTGCGCATACCACGAGCAAAGAATTCAGCCAGCTGTCTTTCTTCATACCCATGTTGAAGACAGTCAAAGAGAAGGGATTGGAACTCATTCCAAGTGTCATACAGGCTTGCATCCGCTCTCTGAGTGAATCTAGAGATGCAGTCTTTATAAGCAGTTGTCCTCGCGGGAGGAAAGTATTCCTCAACAAAATCTTGAGCCAATGTATCCCAGTCAGTGTAGTGACCTGGCAGTTTACTGCTGAGCCACTGCTTAGCAGCACCTCTGATAGAAAACGGGAAAGCACGGAGATATAACGCATTCTTGTTGAGATTCCCAGACTTGAAGGTGTCGCAGACAGCCAAAAAGTTGGTTATGTGTGTGCAGGGATTATCATCTGGTCTTCCCTCGAATTGTATGTCCCTAGAGATTAGCTCCAATAGAGGAATCTGAATCTCATAGTCAGGATCATCGTCATTAGTAAGCACAGTGATGGGTGATCGGAGATTAGATGCGCGCGGCTTACTATAGTCCGCAACACTCTTAAGAGTAACCATTGTGGTGAAGGAAGATGGAACGGAAGTGATCTATTTCTGTACCTGCTATGATCTGCACGAGACAAAAACAAACACAACTGGTGTAAAATCGAAGTGTGATGGAAAATGAAAGATGGAAAGGTAGAAGAATAAAAATGCCAACTCTTTTTCAACGAAATAGAAGACTGTCCCCGGCAACGGCGCCAATTTGATGAACCTAAGATCGTTGTTCGGGTTCAAACAAATAACTAACAAAGCTAACAAAAGCTAGGGTAGATTGTATTCCAGGGGTTTCCTCTACTTCCTTACTCAAAGGTGTTGACAGTTTTAATTCAAGGTTAAACACGTGGTGCGTGGTGTGAGTTCCACAACTTTTATTCTAAAAGTTGCAAAGATAAATTGAAATGAAATTAAAGTGAAGAAAAAAGTAAAGATTGATTGATTGACGAGAAAGATGACAGACATGCTTAGACTTCGAATCCCCCTTAGTTTACCAGAGCAGCGGCAGTCAACGGACCAACGATTTTAGATTCTAGTTCATTCAGTTCACCGACACCATCATAACTCCTGACCCTTAGGTTTAAGACTGGCGAACGTTCGCTCCATCCGATCTAGCTACCACGATTAATTAGCCGCCCGGGTACGGTCGCCTCTCGCAACGACTTAACTTAACTGGTGCACATTCTAGTGATTGATGAGTCACTCTAGCAATGGATCAACCCTAATCGGTTCCTACGAAAGGCACGCTCCAATTATAAGGCTGACTGTTCGATTTGGTGTTTTAAAGTAAGGCGAGCGTTCGCTTCTATCCTTATCTTAACAAGAATCTAATCTAGGTGGCCAAACTAGACAAGAAACACAGAAAACGAAGAACAAATCAAACATGAAAGATGAAACTGAATGAATTTCGAATCTAATCACCGCCGATCCGTGACTGCTTTAAGCCCTGGGTCACTTAGGGTTCATCTAATCTAAGCTACACAAGTTTATCTACTCATATTCAATACAGAAGAATCGAAGACAGACAGGAAATACATCTCAGATAGGAAGACAAAGAAGAACTGTAAAACCTAATTTTGATGTTTCCAGCAGCTCCAATCTGCTGGATTTTCAACTCCTAGCACTGGCTCTCCGAGATGGATGGCGTCACGATCCGTTCCTGCTCCTCGAACTCTATCTACTCGCCCTATCTCTCTCTCTGTCGTGGTTGGTGTGTGTGTGTTCAGTTGTAAAAAGTGACGATCTCCCCCTTTCATTAGCCGCCGAGTTCTCTATTTATATCAACCCGAGATTTTCTGATTTCAACTGGGATTTTCGCCGAAAATAGTAGAGTGATTTTGGCAAAAACTTCTTCATACTCGGGGCAGTCGATTCCTTCTTACGTTTTCGGCGAAAACCCAAGGGTATTTTCGCCAAAAATACATGAGTAAATGGGGCAGGCATTTTCTTTGACTTGAGCGATTTCTCCGGTTGATTTATGTGTGATTCTTCGGGGTTCCAACGTCTAAGACACGTCCTTGGCTACCGTATTTGATGGCAAAAACCCGTGCTAACATAAAAACACTGGAAAACCATCAAATAGACCCGAAACGGGCTAAGGTAATACAAATGCACGAGATATGGCAATCGATTGAATATCCGTTATTCTACCCTAAAAACTATGTCTTAAGCAAAGAAATGTCGCTTAAATGAGGCTGATAATCACGTAAAATCGAGTGTCATCAAATTACCCACCTCTTAGTAATTGATTGAATGAGAATCGAAATCCGCTGATTTGTTGATTGCCAATGCTCTGGGGAACGAAGGGGGATTCAAAGTCTAAGTTCGTCTGTCATCCTTGTTTTCAAACCCTAATTCCCAATCTGCTTTAGTTTAATCTTTTTAATTTTTCTGCATTTCTTAGAAGTAGAAGTCGTGGAACTCACACCACGCACAACGTGTTTGCATTTGAGTACTTTGTCAGTTTTGAAGTAGTCAGTCATAGGAGACCCTTGGAATACGATCTGCTATAGCTTTTTCTTAGCATTAGTAGTTTATTTGGTTGAATCGTCCGCATAACAATGACAAGTCGGTTCACCAAATTGGCGCCGTTGCCGGGACTTCTTTTGATTGGTCGAAAGAAGAACTGGCAATTTATTCTTCTACTTTCCATCTTTCATTTTTCCACCCACTTCGATTTTACGCCGGTATGTTTGCTTTTGTTGCTTGTAGGTTGTTCTACAGGTTTATGAACCGCTCGATCGCTCATTCTCAGTTTAAGCCGGGTAATTCTACTTCGCCGAAGAAACCGCGAGCTCAGAAGCAAGTCATAACCACTCCGCCTACACCACCTATCCCTGAAAAGATCGAGGCGTTGAAGGAGAACTCCTCATCTTCATCCGCTTCATCCACTACTTCAGATTCACCACCACCTTCTCCTCCCATACTAGTCGCTCAATGCACCATGGCAGATTACTGTAGACCGATTGCAGCTAACCTCCAAGCTAGCGTCGTTGTGCCGCATAACAATGACGACCCTGATTATAATATCACAACCTTCGTCCTGAACATGGTCTCTAAGAATCTTTGATTCGAAGGAAAGCCGCAAGAAAACCCCCCGCACACATTTGGCTAACTTCCTGGACATGTGCGAGACGTTTAAGAGCGGAAATCTCAGTAAGAACAATCTTTGCTTGCGAGCTTTCCTATTCTCTCTTAAAAGCAACGCCAAGGTATGGCTCAGCTCAAAACCACCTGGCTACTACACTGACTGGGATAGTCTAGCTCAGGACTTCATAGAGGAATACTATCCCCCTTCAAGAACGACATTCTACAAGGATAGCATCGCTAGCTTCTCTCAGAAGGAAGGAGTAAGCTTATACGAGGCTTGGAACGAATTCCAAGAGCTTTTCTCTGAATGTCCTCATCATGGATTCAACCAGAGTCAGCTAGCTGAGATCTTTGCCCAAGGGATGAATGAAGAAACAGCTGAATGGGTCAACACCTTAGCTGATGGCGACTGCACGGCACTTGAACCAGAAGCTGCTCTACTTCACTTTGCAGATTGCGCATCTAAGTCCAGAAATAGGGAAAGAGAGTTTGGAGCAGCCATGAGTCAACCAAGCTGTAAAGATCAGATCAAGACCGAAGTACAGAAACAAATGGAAGAGATCCTCGGTACAACTAATAACTGGCCTAAAAAGGAGGTCAACTTCATTGATCACAGCTTCACCAGGGATCAAAGAGGCTACTCCGACTACCGTCAGTTCAGAACACCTCCTCAACAACGGGAAGGCTTCTATGAGCGTCCTCCCTACAACTTCCAACTCGACCAGAGCCGAAATCAATACATGGACAATGGTTATCAAGATCCTTCCAGATTCACCAGAGTACAGCAGCCTCCGAATCCTATATCTGAGGACAATTGGGAGAGGAGAATAGCTAGGAAGTTTGATCTAATTACAGCAAGACTTGATGATCACGAGGAAAGGTTCAAAGTGCAAGCCGCTCTTAACAAAGGGCAGATCGCACAAGGACAGAGAATAGAGGATATGATAAATAAAATTGCTAGTGCGATGGCTCGTATTCCCATCTTCAATCAGGCTCCGTCTCAAAACAGCTCCACCGTGAAGAACGAGCACGCTAAGGCCGTAACAACCAGGAGCAGTGAGCAGACCAGCCCGTCTAAGAAGGAATAAATTCCCGTTTCTAATGAGGGAGAGTGCTAGGCTATCATCCCTCGATCACCACCCATACCTATTCCAACTAAGTGCCCCGACCCTGGTCCTTTTACTTTACCTTTGAGCATTAATGACATTGAAATCGAGCGTAGTATAATTGACCTAGGTGCTTCTATAAATGTCATGCCTATGTGTTTATATAAGAAACTGAACCTAGGGGAACTACAACCTGCCAACATGAATTTAATGTTCGCTGACAAAACTCTAAGAGAACCTAGAGGAATGATCCAGGATGTAATCACTTGCTGTGGCCCGTTCCGGTTTTACGTTGATTATATAGTTATGGATACTCAAGAGACATATTCTACCCTTCTCTTGGGCCGGCCGTTCATGGCGACAGCCAGAATTAATGTCAATGTTCGTAATGGCTCTCTAACTTTGAGGGTTGGGAAGGACACTGCAACATTCCGTCTCAAGGACGGTATGAAATACATCCCTAAGGGAGAATTAAATTGTTTATCTGTAGAGATTGTGGAGTTGGCCTCGGTCAACTTCATTTCTAATGTTTCTTCCAGTGTTTTGAGATCAATTGACACTGCAGGTGCTGAACAGATTACCGAGCAGAAGCAGAAATCTGTCGTTTTGAAGCTGCCCAAGAAGAAGAAGGATCTGCAAGCCTCTTCTAAGCCACCGAGCGCTAAACCAAGCAGACCTCGAGGAAAGAACAAGAGGACGAAGACCCAAATGGTCTGGAGACCAAAAATTCCGCCGTCTTCCATCGAGGCAACTACACCACCATTTCGTTCCGAGCAACCGGCGCCGGAACAAGTATGGAGGGAGACGCCGAAAGCGTCTCCTAAGGAAGTACTAACGATCACCGATCCTGGTGATAACAAGCCGAAGATTAAAGAAAAGGAGAAACCGACAGTCCTCATTCCTTCCATCGTCACACTCAAGAAGGATGATCTCTCCAGAGAACTGTTCGAACCGTTCAAGTTCGTTGATCATCTTCCTGATGGACGTACCAAGCTTTTACATGCAAACGGGAAGAGATTCACGCTAACCGGAGAAGTCCCGAAGCTGTACTTCATGAACTCCGACGCGAGCGTGAAGGAGAATCTAAGTTGGGATGTCTCCTAATATCGTCAAGGTATCGTCCAGCTCAAGGACGTTAATAAAAGAGCGCTTCGTGGGAGGCAACCCACGGCTGGAGTCTGTTTTAAATTTGGTTGAAATTGGTATTTTAGAGTCGGTTCGGGGAGCCAAAAGTGTCAGTTTGTTTGATTTATTATTTTTCGTGCAGATTCTGTGTGTCATAGAGTCAGTTGCAAGTTGATTGAGGTCGTTTCGATTTTTGTGGATTTAACTGTGATTTTCTAAAGTTGGCCGGATTTGCGAAAATATTTTAAACCCGAGCAGTTCAAAAATTTTCGGCGAAACCACCCTTATTTTCGGCGAAACCGATTTTCGATTTTCGAACCTGATTCTCCCTGTTCATCATTTTTGGTTCGAAAAGTTTTCTGTTTTCGGCGAAACTATTTTCGAAGACCATCAGCCATTTTAACTGAAATTTTCGGCGAAACCATACTTTTATTTTCGGCGAAACTACCTTTGAAAATCCGGCAGTGCATTTTAACTGAAATTTTCGGCGAAACCATCCTTTTAATTTTGCCGAAAAATAATTTTGAAAATCACCCCAAAATTTCCTTTAAAAATCCGGTCCACTTCCTCTCTCTCCTTTCATTTTCGTTCAGCAACCCGAAAACCCCCTCCCCTATCCGTTTTAAAAATCGCCGCCACCCACCTCTTCAAATCCGACTGCCGCCACCGTTTTCCGCCGCCGCCGCTTTCACCAACCACCGCCGCTCCCTTTCCCTCCCTTTTCCGATCGATTCAAGCCCTAGAACGTCCGAATCGGAGCTTTGCAGCTCCAGTTCTCCGAAACCCTAGTTTTCTAGTTTTTCACCGATTCCTACCAACTCGTTCATTTTTAGCAGTCATGGCCTCAAGGTAAGTTGTATAACTTTTCGATACGAATCTTTTGACATATGGATTGCTGAATTTCGCCGGGGTTGACTTTCGGTTGACTCTTCGGTTTGCCTCGTTTTGCGTGCTGACTGTTTTCGTGTGAACTAGGATAGCTGAACTTGTAGAACTGTTCTAACATGCTTAGGGAGTTCCGTGCTTAATTTCCATATCATTTGATCATATGTTGCTATGCATAAGATTGATTCTTTGTAATGTTGAGTTTTGTGAGAAATGTCGGTTTGACTTTGAATTGTTGTGATCATTTGGCTGCCTGATGTGCTCATTCTCGTTCATATTATCGTGCTTGCCATTTGAGATTATATTTTACCGTCATTCTCCAAGTTATGATAGTCTTGCCATGATTAGGGTTCACTATGCTAAAATGTTGACTTTCTAAATGTCGGTTTGACTTTTTGAACTCTGATTGTGCTTATCCGATTCTGGCTGTTCCTAAGTATGTATTTTACTGTCTATGGTTACCGGTTACTCTGCTTTGCTTACCCCACTTAGTCTCCCTCATTTCTTTGTGAAATTGAGTTTTTTCTACTAAGTGTGGGGTAAGGTTTTGGTTGACTAATCTGGTTTCATTCTGGTTTTAGGAACACCACTAATGAGCGCAGGACTAAGGCGCGACTTGATGGCGCCTCGAGCTCAGGAGCTGCCGCTCCCGTCACACCTGCTGTTCTGGGTCCACCACCCCCACTCCCTCGCCGGGCTGGATACCATCGCACTATCGCCCGTCTACCTGACTTCTACTTCGAGTGCTTCCAGAAGCTCGAGCACGTCCGGGGAGCTGACGTGCGCCCTCTGTCCATGGATTCCCTCTTCGATCATGATGAGGACTACCACCGGAACGTGCATGACGCCTTAGCACCGGCTGGTCTCCTGGAGCTGACCACTATAGCTGCTGATTACCCAGACATTGCCCTCCAGGAGTTCTGGGCAACCTTTGATCTGGACGAGCACAAGAGGAAGCAGCGCCAGAAGGTTGTCACCTTCTATCTTGGTGGGGTGTACAGGCAGCTCACCTACGATGAGTTTGCTGCTCATCTTGGCATCCCCTACGAGCACTATCACGATCATCACCTCGGTTGGGGCGAAGATGATGACGACGAGGAGTACAACGCGCTCTAGAGCCACATGATAGGCGTACCTGGCGATCGCCTCGGGACGAACAACTTAGTTAAGCCTCTCTCCCACCCGCTCTATAAATTTATTCATATGGTTTGGCGTAGGTCACTTTTATATGTTCCAGATCAGGACCGCCACCATATCCTCAAGGAGGAGCTTATACTTCTCCGAGCCATCCGAGAGAGCTACCCTCTACACCCCGGCTGGGTACTGGCTCGCATCTTCCGCCAGAAGACCAGGAGGAAGACGCCACCTCGCAGACTCTTGGGGGGCAACTTCATAGGACAGCTCATCCTCTCCTTCGGCATCAGCCATGAATATGGCCCGCACATTCCACGACACCCAGTTAGGACAGTTGGAGGAGACATGGCGGTTGAGTACGACTTAGAACTCGACCTCAGTCCCCATGTAGCAGCTGATCCTCCACTCCAGCCTGTGGTCGAGTCGGAGGAAGAAGATGATGCTGAGGAGCAGCAGCCGCAGCCGCCACCAGAATTCCAAGATTATATGCCCTCGCCACACCATCAGGCAGGGTATGCTCACCAGTCGCCGCCGCACATTCCCGATACATACCAGGCGCCTCCCCAGCAGCCCCGACATCACCCCGCGGATGTTGGAGAGTTGTACGAGCGACTTCAAGAGTGGCGCATCACCAACAACGCCACTCAAGAGGCGCGATGGACTATTATGCAGCAACATATGCGCCACGCCGACCGGCGATATGAGGCACAGCTGGCGTGGCAATGCCAGCTCGGCGAATTTCTCCACTTTTCACCTCCCGGTTCACCGGACCAGCAGTGATCGAGTTGTATTCCTTTTCTGGTGTCTTCTTTTTATTTATTCTTTTCGGATTTCGGTCTAACTTTTTTCTGTGTGGATCCGGGACACTTGTCCCGGTTTCCTTTTTATGTTTCATTTGTTTTTGTTTTGTAGGCAGTAGGGAGACTCCCTTTGCTACAGGTTCTGCTACACTTCCCTCTACTCCGAGGATCCGTGCTCACCCTCTGAAATCAACCGTCCTCATCCAGGTTCTTACATTCCACTCTGAACTCTAGTCCCTTCACTGTGAGGACACAGTCCGATTTAAGTGTGGGGTAGGATGCTAGAGAACCTTGCATGCACTTGATTGCCCTTGATTGTGTTTTATGTGTGCATCGTGATTCCATTCCAGTCTCTCTAGCATTAGAATGGCTCAGTTCTTGATTTTTGATATTAAGTTGTTGTTCAAACTTTCATAATGATGCTTAGACTGCTTAACCTAGAACTTGAGAACCAACTTGTATGCTTTGATGCTAAATTGCCCGGTCAGAACATAATTTTTAAAATCACACTTGTAGTTTGTAGCCTTGATTGCATGAAAATGACCGAATCCGACTAGTAAACCAACTGTGAGCTTTTGATCCATTGCACATAACTTGCAATTTTAATTCTTTCTGAGTGGTTTTCTGTTTACTTGAATGAGTTAGAATTTGCATGAGACCTACTCGAGACCACACGATGACACGAGTTCTAGAAGGATAGGGGCATGGTGAGCGTGTCGTTGTGATGCGTTCAACCAAATAACTACTAATGCTAAGAAAAAGCGTATAGCAGATCGTATTCGACTCGAGGTCTCTTCTAATTGACTACTCCAAGAAGCTAGCAAATTATTCAGGTTTAAACACTTAGTGCGTGGTGTGAGTTCCACGACTTCTAATCTAATAAGCAGGAGAAATAAAAGACAGAAAGATTAACAGGTTGACTAACAGGAAGATAGACGAACTTAGATTTCGAATCCCCCTTAGATCACCAGAGCAACGACAATCACAAGATCAGCGGTTTTCAATTCTAATTCAATCAATTACTAAGACACCACCATAACTCCTGACCCTTAGGTTTAAGACCGGCGAACGTTCGCTCTATCCGTTCTAACTACCAAGATTAACTAGCCGCCCGGGTACGGTCGCCTCTCGTAACGACTTAATTAATTGGTGTAATTACTAGTGATTAATGAGTTACTCTTGCAGTGAATTAACCCTAACCGGTTCCTACGAAAGGCACACTCCAATTATAAGGTTAATTGTTTAATTCGATGTTCTAAAGTAAGGCGAGCGTTCGCTTCTATCCTTAGCTTAACAAGAATCTAATCTAGGTGATCAATCCAGACAAGAAACATGAACAATGAAGAACGAATCAAACATGCAAAGAGAAACTGATTGAACTTCGAATCTAATTACCGCCGATCCGTGACCGCTTTAAAGCCCTGGGTCACTTAGGGTTCATCTAATCTAAGCTCTACAAGTTCAGTTACTCATATCAGAAACAAGAGAATCAAAGGCAACAATGAAGATCATCATACAGAGGAAGAACATATAAGAACTAAAAAACCTAATTCTGACGACTCCCGCGAAGCTTCAATCTCCTGGATCTTCAACTTTAAGCTCCGAGTTCTCCGAGGGGAAGGATGGCGTCACGATCTCTCCACGGATCTTCGAACTCTCTAAACTCTATCTATCGACCTTAGAGTCGGCTGACTCTCAAAAGTCTGATTTGAGAAAATAAGAATAATGAATTGTTGTCTCCTCCTTTGGCTGCCGACTGCTTCTCTTTAAATAGGTACGCTTAGGGTTTCCAATACAGCGCCGGATTTGGAATATATTTTTGGGAAAACATCAAGTAATTTTCGCCGAAAACTTAAGGCAGAATTCCCTGTTTGATTTCTTCTATGATTTTCGCCGAAAATATTGAGGAATTTTCGGCGAAAATTCCTTTGCAAATGAAGGGTCCTCCGGTTGATTCTCCTGTTCTCTCTTCTCGGTCCGAAAACTCAATGTTTTCGCCGAATACTTCCTTTAGTTGACAACAGCTGATTTGTGAACATATTTTCGCCGAAAATACTAGGGTATTTTCGGCGAAAATCCCTTTGTAAACCGGGCAGGGATTTGCTTGAACTTGATTGGTTCCTTTGATCGATTCCGGTTCCCTCTTTGAGGTCTTGAACACTTCCGTGGCTACATAAATGATGGCCAAAACCTGTGCTTTCACAAAAACACTAGAAAACCATCAAATAGACCCAAAAAGGGCCAAAGTAACAAAATCGGTAGGAAATAGGGTAGTTGAGTGAATATTCGCTATTTTACCCCTAAAACCACCTTTCAAGTAAGGAAATGTCGCTTAAATGAGGCTGATAATCACGTCAAATCGAGCGTCATCAAATACCCCACACTTAAGCTTTTGCTTGTCCTCAAGCAAACTGAACTAGAAAACACTCAAATTCACAAATGACACGAGATTAAACCGAGATTCAATTCTAACAATTTGGTTTAGTCTGTTCCACGTAGAAAGAGTGACCTACACATGCAAGAACATCAACCAAACAAGTTTTTGATCTCACTAATTTCTGCACACTTCAAGTAGTGGTTTTAACAAAGCTCGTTTCTTGACAAAACAATTAATCATAATTAACCGACTACGATAACACCAATTCTAATCAAAAAGACTCTAAGCTCTAGCCATGATGTGGACGCGGAGGTAGGAAAAGTGACGTGGCTATCGACTTGACTTAATCCGTTTCTAGATCTGTACGTTACATGTTCTAGCTAGGACCGATTTAAACAATGATTTATTTCAAGTTCAATTTTTTCCTTCAATTGATTTACTGCATACTAGTGCTCGATACCAAACACTTCACTCAGGTGTTGGACCTGCCTAGCTCACAATATTTGTGCCTTTGCTAGTGCTCAACCCGAACACTTCACTTAGGTGTCGGGCTTGCCTAGCTTTATTTTTAGCACTTTAAAGAACTTAGCATTGATTTGCACAACTTTATTACTTGATTTAACAATTTAGCCACTTAATCCTAGCTAGTTATAACTTTTTAAACAAGATTTCGAATTGGATTTCCATCTAATCTCAAGCCACAATCACAGGTGATCAAATATGGAGTGAAAAACATGGAAGAAGCTAGCATTTATCATCTTAGAACAGTGTTATCGAGCTTTGTTATTAATAGACCAATCAGTTCAATTAATTCAAGTTTCAACTACTGAAGTGATTTATGATCTGTTCTGACCTAGACTCATTTAATATCAGTTCCAACACGTTGGTTACAGGTTCTAAGTGGAATAGTTAGACGTCATTGTTCAAAATTGAAGTCAATTTAACATCAAGAGTCAAGAATTGAGCAATTCTATGCTAGAGAATTTTCAAATTTGAACCACAGAATCATAGATAGCAAGCAAGATCATGCATAATCCTAGACTCCTACCCCACACTTAAACGGTTCTGTGTTCTCACAGGACTAAACTAGAGTAGAGAGATACGAAGAACCTGTGACAAGATGGTCGGTGTAGGGGATGAACACGGAGCGTCCGGAGTAGAGCGGAGTAGCTACTCAAGATCCTACAAAACAAAAACAACAAAAAGATCAAAAGGATACCGGGACAAGTGTCCCAGATCCACACAGAATAAAAGTCGAACAAAGAAGGTTAAGAGGAAGTTTGAAAATATTTTGACTCTTTTTTTTTTTTTTTAAAACTCATTTTCTTTTTCTTAAAAACCTAATAGAAAATAAATCAAAACGAAAGGAAATTAAACTGACACTTTGGCCCCCCGAACTTGATTCGAACGACGAAAAAGACTGACTCAAAAATTCAAAAACGGACTCCAGCCGTGGGTTGCCTCCCACGAAGCGCTCTCATTTAACGTCCTTGAGCCGGACGGTACCTATTAGGGACCCCAACTTAGGAGTTCCTTGAAGTCAATCGTCTTCTTCAAGGTGTGCGGTTGAGTGCCATGTAGCACTCCAGAAGGGTGATGTGGCCGGTAGTGCTCCAGTAGATCGCGGTTCTGTTTGGATGACCAGTTCTTCTTGAATTCTCCAACCGGAGGAGGAAGGAGGTAGTACGGCGCGACATGTTCAATGAGCTCCATCTTCTCTACAGGTTGACTCGGTGGAAGTGTAGGTGAGGGTATCTCCTCAATCTCTATGTGCTCCTCTTCGGTTTCAACTTCAAGATGGATTGGCTTTATATCTTCATCAACCACCACCGCCAAGGATTCTTCTAGCTCATAATAGTCATGGATAGGATCATCATCTTCTTCTTCGAACAGCTCTTGAGCGTCTTTTGTCATTAACTGCTTTGGTTGCTCGAGCTTGATGTCCGTCGCGAGATGAGCTTGTAGCATTGAAGAGATATTATCCAAGGCAGATTGGGTTCTCGACGAGCATTGTTGATGTTCATGAAGCATCTCTTGGTTATCTCTAGCGCCTCTTCGATGCTCTTGTTGGTGTATCTCTTGGTGACCTTGTAGCATTGAAAAGATATTATCAAAGAGGGAGTCAAATCTCGCCGTCTGTAGTTGTTGTTGATGTAGCAATTCTTGATAATCTTCGGGATATGGTGCTTCATCGATGTACCGCTCTCGGTACCGGTCATCCCACCTGTTACCCTGCATAATCAAAACTAAGAAGCACTACCCAGGTAAATCATGGAAGTATGGAGGAAAATAAATGGTAAGGCGGAAAGGTAGAAGAATAAAATGCCAACTCTTCTTTCAAACAATTAGAAGAGTCCCCGGCAACGGCGCCAATTTGGTGAGCGTGTCGTTGTGATGCGTTCAACCAAATAACTACTAATGCTAAGAAAAAGCGTATAGCAGATCGTATTCGACTCGAGGTCTCTTCTAATTGACTACTCCAAGAAGCTAGCAAATTATTCAGGTTTAAACACTTAGTGCGTGGTGTGAGTTCCACGACTTCTAATCTAATAAGCAGGAGAAATAAAAGACAGAAAGATTAACAGGTTGACTAACAGGAAGATAGACGAACTTAGATTTCGAATCCCCCTTAGATCACCAGAGCAACGGCAATCACAAGATCAGCGGTTTTCAATTCTAATTCAATCAATTACTAAGACACCACCATAACTCCTGACCCTTAGGTTTAAGACCGGCGAACGTTCGCTCTATCCGTTCTAACTACCAAGATTAACTAGCCGCCCGGGTACGGTCGCCTCTCGTAACGACTTAATTAATTGGTGTAATTACTAGTGATTAATGAGTTACTCTTGCAGTGAATTAACCCTAACCGGTTCCTACGAAAGGCACACTCCAATTATAAGGTTAATTGTTTAATTCGATGTTCTAAAGTAAGGCGAGCGTTCGCTTCTATCCTTAGCTTAACAAGAATCTAATCTAGGTGATCAATCCAGACAAGAAACATGAACAATGAAGAACGAATCAAACATGCAAAGAGAAACTGATTGAACTTCGAATCTAATTACCGCCGATCCGTGACCGCTTTAAAGCCCTGGTCACTTAGGGTTCATCTAATCTAAGCTCTACAAGTTCAGTTACTCATATCAGAAACAAGAGAATCAAAGGCAACAATGAAGATCATCATACAGAGGAAGAACAGATAAGAACTAAAAAACCTAATTCTGACGACTCCCGCGAAGCTTCAATCTCCTGGATCTTCAACTTTAAGCTCCGAGTTCTCCGAGGCGGAAGGATGGCGTCACGATCTCTCCACGGATCTTCGAACTCTCTAAACTCTATCTATCGACCTTAGAGTCGGCTGACTCTCAAAAGTCTGATTTGAGAAAATAAGAATAATGAATTGTTGTCTCCTCCTTTGGCTGCCGACTGCTTCTCTTTAAATAGGTACGCTTAGGGTTTCCAATACAGCGCCGGATTTGGAATATATTTTCGGCGAAAACATCAAGTAATTTTCGCCGAAAACTTAAGGCAGAATTCCCTGTTTGATTTCTTCTATGATTTTCGCCGAAAATATTAAGGAATTTTCGGCGAAAATTCCTTTGCAAATGAAGGGTCCTCCGGTTGATTCTCCTGTTCTCTCTTCTCGGTCCGAAAACTCAATGTTTTCGCCGAATACTTCCTTTAGTTGACAACAGCTGATTTGTGAACATATTTTCGCCGAAAATACTAGGGTATTTTCGGCGAAAATCCCTTTGTAAACCGGGCAGGGATTTGCTTGAACTTGATTGGTTCCTTTGATCGATTCCGGTTCCGTCTTTGAGGTCTTGAACACTTCGTGGCTACATAAATGATGGCCAAAACCTGTGCTTTCACAAAAACACTAGAAAACCATCAAATAGACCCAAAAAGGGCCAAAGTAACAAAATCGGTAGGAAATAGGGTAGTTGAGTGAATATTCGCTATTTTACCCCTAAAACCACCTTTCAAGTAAGGAAATGTCGCTTAAATGAGGCTGATAATCACGTCAAATCGAGCGTCATCAAATACCCCACACTTAAGCTTTTGCTTGTCCTCAAGCAAACTGAACTAGAAAACACTCAAATTCACAAATGACACGAGATTAAACCGAGATTCAATTCTAACAATTTGGTTTAGTCTGTTCCACGTAGAAAGAGTGACCTACACATGCAAGAACATCAACCAAACAAGTTTTTGATCTCACTAATTTCTGCACACTTCAAGTAGTGGTTTTAACAAAGCTCGTTTCTTGACAAAACAATTAATCATAATTAACCGACTACGATAACACCAATTCTAATCAAAAAGACTCTAAGCTCTAGCCATGATGTGGACGCGGAGGTAGGAAAAGTGACGTGGCTATCGACTTGACTTAATCCGTTTCTAGATCTGTACGTTACATGTTCTAGCTAGGACCGATTTAAACAATGATTTATTTCAAGTTCAATTTTTTCCTTTGTAAACCGGGCAGGGATTTGCTTGAACTTGATTGGTTCCTTTGATCGATTCCGGTTCACTCCTTGAGGTCTTGAACACGTCCGTGGCTACATAAATGATGGCCAAAACCTGTGCTTTCACAAAAACACTAGAAAACCATCAAATAGACCCAAAAAGGGCCAAAGTAACCAAATCGGTAGGAAATAGGGTAGTTGAGTGAATATTCGCTATTTTACCCCTAAAACGACGTTTCAAGCAAGGAAATGTCGCTTAAATGAGGCTGATAATCACGTCAAATCGAGCGTCATCAGGCACCTAGATTCAGCTACTAAGCCAGATAGCCTACCAAACGATAAATCCACTAGGTTTAGACCCTTGAGCTTGGCCTGTTCTTTCGGTTCGATAATACATTACAGCCATTTCCCATTTCTTTCATTCCCCGTTGATCCCCTGTGGTTGTAGTTCTACATTAACCTACCGGAAGTCAGTTTGTGGTAACCTGCCTATAGCCATTAAACAGGTGGTCTTACCTAATATGTCCAGACGTGTAAACCCCTCTAGCAACTAAAAGACAAATCGGCACAAAAGAAAAAAAAAGTAAAGAAAAAAAAATTCGAAAAAAATGAAGAAAAGAAAATCAGAAAAAGTTGAAAGTGTAGTTCAAATAAAACGTTCTTCTCCCTACAAATGTAAGAACGAAGTCAAAAGAAAAAGCTAAAAAGAAAAAAATCGTGTAAAGAAAAAGAATAAGTGCTAGGTTGCTTGAGGGTATCATAGGACGAGCGTTCATCATTCCACCCGTGTCTGGTTAGATGGTAGGAAGCCATAGATTAGATTCGAGGGAAGTTAGTCGAAAGCTACACCGCACAAAGCCATCATCATTCATTCCCATCATCCATCTCATTATAAACCCGAGTAGTGTAGATTTCATTATGGTCCTAGCAGGGAAGTCCTTCTTGACTAGATACTCGTGTTGTCACAGTGGCGGAGATGTGGTCGAAATGCAAACCTATGACAGAATTCGGTAACAAGAAAATGATCGAGAGCAGAAACACGTCCTTAAACACAGAGAGTGAGAGTTCCCATTGTACTATATATATCCTGTGTGAGGAGTCTGGTCGGTCAGGTCAAATTCGTGCATAATTGGTTGCTAATTACTTGTCGTGTGCAGTTTATTAGTGAGATCAGGTAGTTTGGCTGATCTGTATGCATGTTAGGTTTTTTGTTCTAGGATCGATCTGTCTAATAATTCATTGTGTTTGATTGAGCTCCAATTTAATCGATCTTATCATTTATGAACATGAGCGTTTCTATCCAGTTTGCTTGAGGACAAGCAAAAGCTTAAGTGTGGGGTATTTGATGACACTCGAGTTGACGTGATTATCAGCCTCATTTAAGCGACATTTCTTTGCTTAAGACATGGTTTTTAGGGTAGAATAACGAATATTCAATCGATTGCCCTATCTCGTGCCATTTGTGTTACCTTGGCCTGTTTCGGGTCTATTTGATGGTTTTCTAGTGTTTTTATGTTAGCACAGGTTTTTGCCGTCAAATAGAGTAGCCATGGACGTGTCTAAGGCTTTGGAACCTCGAGGAATCAAACCGGAATCGATCCAAGGAGTCGATCAAGTCAAACGAAAATCTGCCCATTCACACTTACATCTTCGGCGAAAATAAGCTTATGTCTTCGGCGAAAATAATAGTGCAAATAAACTGACGCCAAGTGAAGGATATTTTCGGCGAAACCAATTAAGTGTTCGGTCCGAAAATACAAGGCAGAGCGATCAGCCGGCGGAGCCTTCATTCACAAAGGAATTTTCGCCGAAAATTCCTTAAGAATTTTGGCAAAAATAATAAGAGGAATCCGGCAGATTATGGTTAAGTATAAATACTTAACCCGGCGGCCCAAGGGAAAAAAATCATAATTAATCAAAATACAACTTTTCGAGATCGGAATTCAGAGAATCCTCTCAAGTTCTGGAGTGAAGAGTTGGAGTTCGAAGAGCCGGATAGAGATCGTGACGCCATCCCTTCCATCTCGGAGAACCGGAGCTAGGAGTGTAACTTACCGAAGATCGAAGTCTGCTAGAGTCGTCTCAATTAGGTTTTTCAGATTCTTTTCTGTTCTTCCTCTGAATGATGAACTCTTTCTTTGTCTTTGTTTCTTTTGTAATGATCATGAGTAGCTAAACTAATTAGAGCTTAGACTAGATGAACCCTAAGTGACAGCGGTCACGGATCGGCGGTGATTAGATTCGAAATTCAATCAGTTTCTCATTCATGTTTGATTTGTTCTTCGTTGTTCATGTTTCTTGTCTAGATTGATCACCTAGATTAGATTCTGGTTAAGTTAAGGATAGAAGCGAACGCTCGCCTTACTTTAGAACATCAAATTGAACAATTAACCTTATAATTGGAGCGTGCCTTTCGTAGGAACCGGTTAGGGTTAATTCACTGCAAGAGTAACTCATTAATCACTAATAATTACACCAATTAATTAAGTCGTTGCGAGAGGCGACCGTACCCGGGCGGCTAGTTAATCTTGGTAGTTAGAACGGATAGAGCGAACGTTCGCCGGTTTTAAACCTAAGGGTAAGGAGTTATGGTGGTGTCTTAGTAATTCATTGAATGAGAATCGAAATCCGCTGATTTGTTGATTGCCAATGCTCTGGGGAACGAAGGGGATTCAAAGTCTAAGTTCGTCTGTCATCCTTGTTTTCAAACCCTAATTCCCAATCTGCTTTAGTTTAATCTTTTTAATTTTTCTGCATTTCTTAGAAGTAGAAGTCGTGGAACTCACACCACGCACAACGTGTTTGCATTTGAGTACTTTGTCAGTTTTGAAGTAGTCAGTCATAGGAGACCCTTGGAATACGATCTGCTATAGCTTTTTCTTAGCATTAGTAGTTTATTTGGTTGAATCGTCCGCATAACAACGACCGGGCGGTTCACCAAATTATTTGATGACACTTGATTTGACGTGATTATCAGCCTCATTTAAGCAACATTTCCTTGCTTAAGACATGGTTTTTAGGGTAGAATAACGTATATTCAATTGATTGCCCTATCTCGTGCCATTTGTGTTACCTTGGCCCTTTCGGGTCTATTTGATGGTTTTCTAGTGTTTTTATGTTAGCACAGGTTTTTGCCGTCAAATAAAGTAGCCAAGGACGTGTCTAAAGTGTTGGAACCTCGAGGGATTGCACCGGAATCAATCAAAGGAGTCAATCATGTTCAGAAAATTCTTGCCCGGTTTACAAAGGAATTTTCGCCGAAAATCCCCAAGCATTTTCGGCGAAAATATGTTCACAAACCGGCTGATGTCAAGTGAAGAAAGTTTTCGGCGAAACCTTAAAGTTTTCGAACCGAGAATAAAGAACAGGAGAAAGCAGCCGGCGGACCGTCCATTTACACTAGGATTTTCGGCGAAAATACCAAGGTATTTTCGGCGAAAATATCAGGCCAAATCTGGCGACTTAGGGTTTAAGTATAAATACTTAACCCGGCGGCCCAAAAGAGGCATTCATCATTATTCATCTTTTCAAAATCAGACTTTTGAGAGTCAGCCGACTCTAGGGTCGATAGATAGAGTTTAGAGAGTTCGAAGATCCGTGGAGAGATCGTGACGCCGTCCTTCCACCTCGGAGAACTCGGAGCTTAAAGTTGAAGATCCAGGAGATTGAAGCTTCGCGGGAGTCGTCAGAATTAGGTTTTTCAGTTCTTATCTGTTCTTCCTCTGTATGATGATCTTCATTGTTGCCTTTGCTTCTCTTGTTTCTGATATGAGTAACTGAACTTGTAGAGCTTAGAATAGATGAACCCTAAGTGACCCAGGGCTTTAAAGCGGTCACGGATCGGCGGTGATTAGATTCGAAATTCAATCAGTTTCTCATTCATGTTTGATTTGTTCTTCATTGTTCATGTTTCTTGTCTGGATTGATCACCTAGATTAGATTCTGGTTAAGCTAAGGATAGAAGCGAACGATCGCCTTACTTTAAAACATCAAATTGAACAATTAACCTTATAATTGGAGCGTGCCTTTTGTAGGAACCGGTTAGGGTTAATTCACTGCAAGAGTAACTCATTAATCATTAGTAATTGCACCAGTTAATTAAGTCGTTGCGAGAGGCGACCGTACCCGGGAGGCTAGTTAATCTTGGTAGTTAGAACGGATAGAGCGAACGTTCGCCGGTCTTAAACCTAAGGGTAAGGAGTTATGGTGGTGTATAGAAACCGATTGAATTAGAATTGAAAACCGCTGATCTGTTGATTGCCAATGCTCTGGTGATCTAAGGGGGATTCGAAATCTAAGTTCGTCTATCTTCTCGTTAGTCAACCTTTTACTTTTCTGTCTTTTATTTTCTTTTGTTCATTAGATTAGAAGTCGTGGAACTCACACCACGCACTAAGTGCTCAAACCTGAATAAATTGTCAGCTTCTTTGAGTAGTTAATTATTAGAAACCCTGTGGAATACGATCTACCCTAGCTTCACAGCTTGGTAGTATTTGATACCGCTAAAACTACAGCTATCAAATTGATTCAGCCACTTTCCACCTCCCGGTTCACCGGACCAGCAGTGATCGGGTTGTATTCCTTTTTTGGTGTCTTCTTTTTATTTATTCTTTTCGGATTTCGGTCCAACTTTTTTCTGTGTGGATCCGGGTCACTTGTCCCAGTTTCCTTTTTATGTTTCATTTGTTTTTGTTTTGTAGGTAGTAGGGAGACTCCTTTGCTTCAGGTTCTGCTACACTTCCCTCTGCTCCGAGGATCCGTGCTCACCCTCTGAAATCAACTGTCCTCATCCAGGTTCTTAGATTCCACTCTGAACTCTAGTCCCTTCACTGTGAGGACACAGTCCGATTTAAGTGTGGGGTAGGATGCTAGAGAACCTTGCATGAACTTGATTGCCCTTGATTGTGTTTTATGTGTGCCTCGTGATTCCATTCCAGTCTCTCTAGAATTAGAATGGCTCAGTTCTTGATTTTTGATGTTAAGTTGTTGTTCAAACTTTCATAATGATGCTTAGACTGCCTAACCTAGAACTTGAGAACCAACTTGTATACTTTGATGCTAAATTGCCTGGTCAGAACAGAATTTTAAAATCACACTTGTAGTTTGTAGCCTTGATTGCATGAAAATGACCGAATCTGACTAGCAAACCAACTGTGAGCTTTTGATCCATTGCACATAACTTGCAATTTTAATTCTTTCTGAGTGGTTTTTTGTTTACTTGAATGAGTTAGAATTTGCATGAGACCTACTCGAGACCACACGATGACACGAGTTCTAGAAGGATAGGGGCACCTAGATTCAGCTACTAAGCCAGATAGCCTACCAAACGATAAATCCACTAGGTTTAGACCCTTGAGCTTGGCCTGTTCTTTCGGTTCGATAATACATTACAGCCATTTCCCATTTCTTTCATTCCCCGTTGATCCCCTGTGGTTGTAGTTCTAGATTGACCTACCGGAAGTCGGTTTGTGGTAACCTGCCTATAGCCATTAAACAGGTGGTCTTAGCTAATATGTCCAGACGTGTAAACCCCTCTAGCAACTAAAAGAAAAATCGGCACAAAAGAAAAAAGCTAAAAAGAAAAAAATCGGTGTAAAGAAAAAGAATAAGTGCTAGGTTGCTTGAGGGTATCATAGGACGAGGGTTCATCATTCCACCCGTGTCTGGTTAGACGGTAGGAAGCCATAGATTAGATTCGAGGGAAGTTAGTCGAAAGCTACACCGCACAAAGCCATCATCATTCATTCCCATCATCCATCTCATTATAAACCCGAGTAGTGTAGTATTCATTACGGTCCTAGCAGGGAAGTCCTTCTTGACTAGATACTCGTGTTGTCACAGTGGTGGAGATGTGGTCGAAATGCAAACCTATGACAGAATTCGGTAACAGAAAATGATCGAGAGCAGAAACACGTCCTTAAACACAGAGAGTGAGAGTTCCCATTGGACTATATATATCCTGTGTGAGGAGTCTGGTCGGTCAGGTCAAATTCGTGCATAATTGGTTGCTAATTACTTGTCATGTGCAGTTTATTAGTGAGACCAGGTAGTTTGGCTGATCTGTATGCATGTTAGGTTTCTTGTTCTAGGATCGATCTGTCTAATAATTAATTGTGTTTGATTGAGCTCTAATTCAATCGATCTTATCATTTATGAACATGAGCGTTTCTATCCAGTTTGCTTGAGGACAAGCAAAAGCTTAAGTGTGGGGTATTTGATGACACTCGATTTGACGTGATTATCAGCCTCATTTAAGCGACATTTCTTTGCTTAAGACATGGTTTTTAGGGTAGAATAACGAATATTCAATCAATTGCCCTATCTCGTGCCATTTGTGTTACCTTGGCCCGTTTCGGGTCTATTTGATGGTTTTCTAGTGTTTTTATGTTAGCACAGGTTTTTGCCATCAAATAGAGTAGCCATGGACGTGTCTAAGGCGTTGGAACCTCGAGGAATCAAACCGGAATTGATCCAAGGAGTCGATCAAGTCAAACCGAAAATCTGCCCATTCACACTTACATCTTCGGCGAAAATAAGCTTATGTCTTCGGCGAAAATAATAGTGCAAATAAACTGACGCCAAGTGAAGGATATTTTCGGCGAAACCAATTAAGTGTTCGGTCCGAAAATACAAGGCAGAGCGATCAGCCGGCAGAGCCTTCATTCACAAAGGAATTTTCGCCGAAAATTCCTTAAGAATTTCGGCGAAAATAATAAAAGGAATCCGGCTGATTAGGGTTAAGTATAAATACTTAACCCGGCGGCCCAAGGGAGAACAATCATAATTAATCATAATACTACTTTTCGAGATCAGAATTCAGAGAATCCTCTCAAGTTCTGGAGCGAAGAGTTGGAGTTCGAAGAGCCAGATAGAGATCGTGACGCCATCCCTTCCATCTCGGAGAACCGGAGCTAGGAGTGTAACTTACTGAAGATCGAAGTCTGCCAGAGTCGTCTCAATTAGGTTTTTCAGATTCTTTTCTGTTCTTCCTCTGAATGATGAACTCTTTCTTTGTCTTTGTTTCTTTTGTAATGATCATGAGTAGCTAAACTCGTTAGAGCTTAGACTAGATGAACCCTAAATGACCCAGGGCTTTAAAGCGGTCACGGATCGGCGGTGTTTAGATTCGAAATTCAATCAGTTTCTCATTCATGTTTGATTTGTTCTTCATTGTTCATGTTTCTTGTCTGGATTGATCACCTAGATTAGATTCTGGTTAAGTTAAGGATAGAAGCGAACGCTCGCCTTACTTTAGAACATCAAATTGAACAATTAACCTTATAATTGGAGCGTGCCTTTCGTAGGAACCGGTTAGGGTTAATTCACAGCAAGAGTAACTCATTAATCACTAGTAATTACACCAATTAATTAAGTCGTTGCGAGAGGCGACCGTACCCGGGCGGCTAGTTAATCTTGGTAGTTAGAACGGATAGAGCGAACGTTCGCCGGTCTTAAACCTAAGGGTAAGGAGTTATGGTGGTGTCTTAGTAATTGATTGAATGAGAATCGAAATCCGCTGATTTGTTGATTGCCAATGCTCTGGGGAACGAAGGGGATTCAAAGTCTAAGTTCGTCTGTCATCCTTGTTTTCAAACCCTAATTCCCAATCTGCTTTAGTTTAATATTTTTAATTTTTCTGCATTTCTTAGAAGTAGAAGTCGTGGAACTCACACCACGCACAACATGTTTGCATTTGAGTACTTTGTCAGTTTTGAAGTAGTCAGTCATAGGAGACCCTTGGAATACGATCTGCTATAGCTTTTTCTTAGCATTAGTAGTTTATTTGGTTGAATCGTCCGCATAACAACGACCGGGCGGTTCACCAAATTTATTTTGATAACACTCGATTTGACGTGATTATCAGCCCCATTTAAGCAACATTTCATACACTTTGATCCCATTTTGATGAGTATTTGGTGCATTTATCATAACTTTGTGATTATCGGCTCCTAGTGCGTACATTCTCTATTTCTCGGCTATTTTCACCCTTTTTTGAGCTTTTATGTTGAGCCCGAGATTACCACATTATAGAGGACTCTCTCACGAGTCCAGCACTTCAAACGGAGACCAAATCGGAGTTCAAACGGAGCGGGAATGATCGAAACAAGTTGGAAGTCTGCCCAGCTCAAAACGCTGCGTTTTGGAGCTTACACACCGTGTAAGCTAAATACACTGTGAGCTTACACGCCGTGTAAGCTCCCCAGACGGGAAATTCTCAACTTTTCCAACAAGGAAAGGGTTTTCGGGGGTATTAATAGACTTTTCGAAGCCAGATTTGTTAACATACAACCTAGAGAGATCAGCCACGAGTTGAGGAGAGTTGAGAGAGTATTCCGGAGCTATCGGAGAGATCGTGACGCCGTCAATCCATCCCGGAAGACGCTCGGAGCTAGGAATTGAAGATTCTCTAGATCGGAGCTTCACGGATCATCCGGAATTAGGTTTTTCAGATCCTTTTCTGTTCTTCCTTTGTATAAGATGAATCCTTCTGTCGTCTTTGATTCTTGTTTGTCAGATATGAGTAGCTAAACTTGTAGAGCTTAGATTAGATGAACCCTAAGTGACCCAGGGCTTTAAAGCGGTCACGGATCGGCGGTGATTAGATTCAAAGTTCAATCAGTTTCTCTTTGCATGGTTGTTTTGTTCTTGATTGTTTATGTTTCTTTTCTGATTGATCGCCTAGATTAGGTTTGTGTTGAATTAGGGTTTGTCGCCAGACAGCTTCTCTGCTTTAAACATTAAAACTTGTCTTTCCTGATCACCTAGCTTAGATTCGTGTTAAGCTGAGGATAGGATCGAACGCTCGCCTCACCTTAGAACATCAATTCAACCAGTTAACCTTATAATTGGAGTGTGCCTTTCGTAGGAACCGATTAGGGTTAATCCACTGCAAGAGTAACTAATAAATCATTAGTAATTGCACCAGTTAAGTTAAGTCGTTGCAAGAGGCGACTGTACCCGGGCGACTAATTAATCTTGGTAGTTAGATCGGATAGAGCGAACGTTCGCCAGTCTTAAACCTAAGGGTCAGGAGTTATGGTGGTGTATAGAAATTGAATCAACGAGAATTGAAATCCGCTGATCTGTTGATTGCTGTTGCCTTGGTGATCTAAGGGGGATTCGAAATCTAAGCTTGTTTGTCGTCTGTCTGAACCATCCAATCATTCTGTCTTTTAATTTCATTTTAATTTTCCTGCATCTTAGTCTAGAAGTCGTGGAACTCACACCACGCACAAAGTGTTTAAACCTTAATAAATTGTCAGCTTCTTTGAGTAGTCAATTAGAAGAAACCCTGTGGAATACGATCTGCTTAGCTTCTAACTTTGTAGTATTTGATCACTGTTCTGCAGCATCAAATTGGCGCCGTTGCCGGGGACTCTTCTATATTGTTTGAAAGAAGAGTTGGCATTTTATTCTTCTATTTTCCATCTTTCATTTCTCGTCACACTTCGATTTTACACCGGTTGTGCTTGTTTTTGTCCCTTGCAGATCATAGCAGGTACAGAATCGAATCACTCCCGTTCCATCTTCCCTACCGCAATGTCCGCTCCAAAGAGTCTTGCGGACTACAATAAGCCGCGCACATCTAACATTCGGTCTTCCATCACCGTGCCTTCTAATGACGATGATCCTGACTATGAGATCACAATCCCCTTCCTGGAAATGATCTCTAGGGATGTTCAGTTCGAAGGGAAGCCGCAAGATAACCCATGCACACATTTGGTGAACTTCCTAGCCATGTGCGAGACGTTCAAGAGTGGGAACCTCGGTAAGAACACATTATGCTTACGAGTCTTCCCATTCTCCCTTAGAGGCGCTGCCAAGAGATGGCTCAGTATGAAACCACCTGGCCACTACACCGATTGGGATAGTCTAGCTCAAGACTTCGTAGAGGAATACTTTCCTCCTTCAAGAACTACAGCTTACAAGGACAGCATTGCCAGATTTGTTCAGAAGAGAGGAGTAAGCTTATATGACGCTTGGAACAAATTTCAAGAGCTTCTCTACGACTACCCTCATCATGGATTCGAGCAGAGACAGCTAGCTGAGATCTTCGCCCGAGGGATGAACGAAGAATCAGCTAAATGGGTTAACTTCTTAGCTGATGGCGACTACACCGCACTCGCACCAGAAGTTGCTCTTCTTCACTTTGCAAACTGCGCATCTAAGTCGAGAAGCTGGGAGAGACAGTTTAGGGCAACTAAGAGCCGACCAAGCCGTGAAGATCAGATCAAGATTGAAGTGCAGAAAGAAATGAAGAAGATTTTCGGTAACTTGTCTTCAGAGGAAGTGAACTTTATTGATCAAGGCTTCACCAACAGTCAACAGGGCTACCCCGACTATCGTCAGTTCAGACAACCTCCTCAACAACAAGGAAGCTTCCAAGAGCGTCCTCCTTACAACCTCGGATACAACCAGAGTCAGAATCAGTACTTGAGCGACAATTATCAAGATCAACCTCAGAGATCTACATCAAGGAACACAAGGGATATCGAGGTAGCCAAGACGCTCGACCTGATCATGGAAAGGCTCGATAACTATGAGGAGAAATTCAAGCTTCAAGCTGTCTTAAATCAAGAACATGAAGCTCGAGGTCAACGAATGGAGAGCATGATAAATAACATGGTTAGCTTGATAACTAGTAGCCCCCTCCTTAATCAATCCTCGGTTCAAGTCGACTCTACCTTAGGAAGGAGCACGTCAAGGCTGTCTCCACAAGAAGCGACAAGCAACCAGCTGATCCTGCAGCTCCTGAACCGGCCATAAATCCTGATGCTATAGCCATTGACAAGCCAGAGATCGAGGAGGAGGATAGAGAAGAAGAAGAGGAGGTGACTGCCCCGCCTTCCCTGACAAAGACAGCACCTGCGCCACCTCTCCCTCCATATCAGCCTCGGATTCCGTTTCCTAAGGCCGCGCAATCAAGGGAGAAAGATCATGATACCCGGTACAGAAAGTGGCATGGATACTTGAAGAACACGAATATGAATACACCAGTTACTGATGTTATCCAAGTGATACCGGAGGCTGACAAAATCGCAAAGGATCCTGCGAAAAACAAGAAGAAGGGAGAGTTGTCCTCCGTATCCCTCGAGGAAAAATGCTCTGCTATCCAGGGCCATGCGACACCCATACCACCCCCAGCTAAGTGTCGAGATCCCGGTGCTTTTACTTTGCCTTGCATTATTAATGATGTGAAGATTGATCGTAGTGAATTGATCTAGGTGCTTCTATCAATGTTATACCTGCATGCCTGTTTGAGAAATTGAACCTAGGAGAGTTGAAACCAATTAGCATGCATTTAGTGTTTGCCGACAGATCTGTTAAACTTCCTAGGGGATTGATAGAAGACGTGGTTATCCGTTGTGGTCCTTTTACTATTCTGACTGACTTTGTTCTCATGGATACTCGAGAGGAAGATGTCACTCTTCTCCTAGGCCGACCGTTCATGGCAACAGCCGGCATTAACATTAATGTCCCGAATGGCTCGTTGACATTAAGGGTCGGCAAGGACACCATGACATTCCACCTCAAGGACGGTATGCAAGTCCCAGTCACAGAAGAGATGCATTGTTTATTTGTTGAAGCTGTGGAGTTGGCTTCGGTTAACTCTAGTTCTAATGAAAAATCTAGAGTTTCTGCAGAAATCTTCTTGCCAGGTGTTGGACAGGTCCCTAATCTGAAGAATGAGCTGCCGGCACAAAGGCCGAGAAAGAAGGAGGATCTGACGGCGTCCCCTCATGAATCACCAAACGTTAAAGATCCTGGCGAGATAAAGGAGGAGAATAAAGAGAAGACGAAGGCGGTTTGGAAGCCAAATGCTCAGCCCCCGTCTGCCGAGCCACCAGAACGAACCAAGATAATTCACGCAAATGGGAAGAAGTTCACACTTGCCGGAGGATCCCCAAGGCCATATTTCATGAACTGCGACTCGGGCCTAAGAGAAATCCTGAGTTGGGATGTCTCCTAACACCGTCCAGGTATCGTCCGGCTCAAGGACGTTAAGCAAGAGCGCTTCGTGGGAGGCAACCCACTGCTGGAGTCATTTTAAATTTATCGAGTCAGTTTTTATTTATTTTGAGTCATTTTGAGAATTTTGTGTCGAGTCGGTTGAGTCCAGATGATAGAAAATAGTTGGAAAAATATATATTGGGTGTTATTTGGGTTGAATTTATTGTTTGCAGGAAGAGGAGTGACCAATTTGCAAGAAATTGGCCAAAATTCGGAATAGAGAACCCAAGGAGAGCTAAAAAACACAGTGGGTTTACACAGCTGTGTAAAGACCCGTGTAAGAGCTTACACGCCGTGTAAGCTATTGCACTAAGGAGCTTACACGCCGTGTAAGCTCAAAAAATCAGAGGTAAGTCCCCTTTCCCCTTCTCATTTTTGGATTTCACACTCTCTCTCTTCGTTTCTCTCTCCCAAATCCTCTCAACTCCTCTTACCTAACACCTCCAAACACCCAACCACCACACAAACCCACCACCGCGCAGCGCGCGCGAGCTTGGACCGCCGGCCAGACTTTCATCCCCCATCGCCACCACTCATCTCGCCGCCGCCTTCAACCTCCTGCCGTCCGCCTCCTATCCGACGACCCCGCCGCCATCCGAGCCACACTCCATCGGCGACCGCCCCCCCCTAAACCAGCCAACCGAAGCCGCCCCACCCGCCGTCCAGAAGCCGACCGACGCACCAGCTCCGACGTTCGCAGCAGCCCGACGCCTCCCTTCGAACTGCAGCAGTCACTCGAGTTTTCTTCAGCTCGGTTCGAGCCAATCCGAACCAGCCCCCACTCTTCTCGTTTTTGTTCGATTTCTTGAGTTTAACTCGAGTCCAGGTATGTAAATCGACTCCCCTACCTCCTATGATGCCTATATCGGTGATTTCCAACCTCGATTTCGACTTGCAGGTGCTGAATCGAATTTGTGTTCTTGAGCTCAAGAACCCTAATTTTTCAATTTTGGGGTTTTGTGAAATTGACTTTATAGAAATGAAATTGATGGTATAATATGCTTGTAGTTTGAATCGGGGGTCATTTCGACTTCGTTTGCCTACCCAATTGTGAAATCTCATAGACTTTCCATACCGATTTTTATCGAAATTGGGGATTTTTGCATATGGACGAAATTGGATGAATTTTTGCTGTGTGATTGATCTTGTGATGATTATAAACATGTATGCGTGCTTGTTCCCGAATATCTCTATCTTACTTAGCTCGTATGACGGATTAAGGTACACTTTTTGCATACCGATTTCATGAGTTGTGATCTTGGCTTGTGTGACTTATATGGCTGATTTGGACTTGCTTCTTGCTTGACTATGCCTTAAGTTTGAATTGCAATTGGTTCATTGCTTCCATGATTATCTTGGCCAAAGTTTGCCTAATGCCTAAATGTTGATCTTGCTAAGTGTGTTTGAGACCTAGATATGTGCTTATGGGATTGTGCCTCCACTTGTTGACATCCTACTTGCATTCTTTGATCTTGATATCTTTGATGTTTGTTGTGGTTGTCATTGCTCGGTTGATTCATAGGTTCAATGCCATGTTCTCGTGTGTCTCATACCTTATTCCATTTGCTTGTCTTATATGCACAAATCCCACTTGTTATATGCTAAACTTGGCATTTTGGTTTGTGATTTATTTTCAGGATGGGAAAATCAAAAGGGAAAGGGGTTGCTTCTTCTTCTTCCGCCCCACCTCCAGCGAAGAAAATGAGAAGAACCGCAAGGCGCGACACCCTCCAGGTAGCTTCCCCGCCGGATAACATCTCCAGCATACGACTTCAACGGACTAGAGCGAGAGCTTAGGGAGATGAGAGCAGATTCCAATGCGCGTTGGGAGGCTACTCAGAAGTGGCAACAGGAGTACGACGAGCGTTTCACCAGCCTCCAGGAGTTGCAGCAGCAGATGTACCAGTCACAGCTTCAGTTCTTTAGGCAGTTCCAGGCTCCAGATGATCGCCAGCACCCTCCGCCCCAGTGATTTCAGGATTTTTCTTTATTTTTCTTATCATCCAGAACTCTGTACTTTTTGTTTTTGTTCGTGTCGGTTTATGTTGTTTTGGGTCTTTGTTGAACCTTTGTGGTCGGTAGAGTCTTTTGTACTCCAATTGTTCTAATCGTGTGATGGATCCTCTCTTATTATGTTTTCAGGCTATGAACTCAGAATTCTCTATGGTTTTATGCACGTCTATACCCCCGGTGTCTCGCCAGCGCCATCTCCGGCGCCCTCATGCTCGTATTGCGGTACCCCTATACACTTTTCTTCTTTTTGTTTGGTCCATTGAGGACAATGTCCGATTTAAGTGTGGGGTGGGGATTATATTTATGAGGGATGTTATTCATCTGTGGTATTTGTGAGATTTCTCTAGCATAGAATTGCTCAATTCTTGACGCGTGATGTTAAGTTAGTTTTCAATTTTTCATAATGATGCTTAGATTGCTTAACCTAGACCATGTAATCAACCTGCTTGCATTGATGCTAGATTTCCTGGTTAGAACAGAAAAGCTTATCACTCTTGTAGTTTTTCGCCTTGATTGCATAATAATGACTGAATCCGACTAGCAACCAAACGTGAGCTTTTGATCCATTGCACATAACTTGCAATTTTAATTCGTTTTGAGTGGTTTTCTGTTTGCTTGAATGAGTTAGAATTTGCATGAGACCTACTCGAGACCACACGATGACACGACTTCTGGAATGATAGGGGCACCTAGATTCAGCTACTAAGCCAGATAGCCTGCCTAACGTTAAATCCTCTAGGTTTAAACCCTTGAGCTTGGCCTTTCTTTCGGTTCGATATACATTACAGCCATTCCCCATTCTTTCATTCCCCGTTGATCCCCTGTGGTTGTAGTTCTAGATTAGCCTACCGGAAGTCGATTTGTGGTAACTTGCCTATAGCCATTAAACAGGTGGTCTTAGATATTATGTCCAAACGTGTAAACCCCTCTAGCAACTAAAAGAAAAATCGGCACAAAGAAAAAAAAAGTGAGAAAGAAAATGAATGAAAAGAAGAAAAATTCGAAAAAACAGAAAAGTTCAAAGTTTCAAAGACTATACTATAGACTATAGTATAGTTCAATAACGTTCTTCTCCCTTCATATGGAAGAACGAAGTCAAAAGAAAATGCAAAGGAAAAAAATAAATAAAGAAAAAGAAAATATGCAAAATAAAGTGCTAGGTTGCTTGAGGGTATCATAGGACGAGCGTACACTATTCCACCCGTGTTTGGTTAGACGGTAGGAAGCCATAGACTAGATTCGAGGGAAGTTAGTCGAAAGCTACACCGCACCAAAGCCATCATCATACATTCCCATCATCCATCTCATTATAAACCCTTGTAGTGTATAATTCGTTTCGGTCCTAAGTAGGGAAGTCCTTCTTGACTAGTTACTCGTGTTGTCACAGTGGTGGAGATGTGGTCGAATTGCAAACCTATGACAGAATTCAGTGACAGAAAATGATTGAGAGCATAAACACGTCCCTAAACACAGAGTGCGAGAGTTCCCGTGTACCAAATATTACCTGTGTGAGAAGTCTGGTCGGTTAGGTCAGAGTCGTGCATGATTTGTGTTTGCTACTTGTTGTGTGCAGATAATTAGTGAAACCAGGTTATTTGGTTGACGTGTAAGCATGTTAGGTCACTTGTTCTAGAAGTAGCAGTTTAATAATTCATTGTGATTGCTTGAACCTTAACTTGATCAATCGTGTCATTTGTGAATCTGAGTGCGTTCTAATTCAGTTTGCTTGAGGACAAGCAAAAGCTTAAGTGTGGGGTATTTTGATGACACTCGATTTGACGTGATTATCAGCCCCATTTAAGCAACATTTCATACCCTTTGATGCCATTTTGATGAGTATTTGGTGCATTTGTCATAACTTTGTGATTATCGGCTCCTAGTGCGTACATTGTCTATTTCTCGGCTATTTTCACCCTTTTGTGAGATTTTATGTTGAGCCCCAGGTTACCACATTATAGAGGACTCTCTCACGAGTCCAGCGCTTCAAACGGAGACCAAATCGGAGTTCAAACGGAGCGGGAATGATCGAAACAAGTTGGAAGTCTGCCCAGCTCAAAACGCTGCGTTTTGGAGCTTACACACCGTGTAAGCTAAATACACTGTGAGCTTACACGCCGTGTAAGCTTCCCAGACGGGAAATTCTCAACTTTTCCAACAAGGAAAGGGTTTTTGGGGGTATTAATAGACTTTTCGAAGCCAGATTTGTTAACATACAACCTAGAGAGATCAGCCACGACTTGAGGAGAGTTGAGAGAGTATTCCGGAGCTATCGGAGAGATCGTGACGCCGTCAATCCATCCCGGAAGACGCTCGGAGCTAGGAATTGAAGATTCTCAAGATCGGAGCTTCACGGATCATTCGGAATTAGGTTTTTCAGATCCTTTTCTGTTCTTCCTTTGTATAAGATGAATCCTTCTGTCGTCTTTGATTCTTGTTTGTCAGATATGAGTAGCTAAACTTGTAGAGCTTAGATTAGATGAACCCTAAGTGACCCAGGGCTTTAAAGCGGTCACGGATCGGCGGTGATTAGATTCAAAGTTCAATCATTTTCTCTTTGCATGGTTGTTTTGTTCTTGATTGTTTATGTTTCTTTTCTGATTGATCGCCTAGATTAGGTTTGTGTTGAATTAGGGTTTGTCGCCAGACAGCTTCTCTACTTTAAACATTAAAACTTGTCTTTCCTGATCACCTAGCTTAGATTCGTGTTAAGCTGAGGATAGAAGCGAACGCTCGCCTCACCTTAGAACATCAATTCAACCAGTTAACCTTATAATTGGAGTGTGCCTTTCGTAGGAACCGATTAGGATTAATCCACTGCAAGAGTAACTCATAAATCATTAGTAATTGCACCAGTTAAGTCGTTGCGAGAGGAGACCGTACCCAGGCGACTAATTAATCTTGGTAGTTAGATCGGATAGAGCGAACGTTCGCCAGTCTTAAACCTAAGGGTCATGAGTTATGGTGGTGTATAGAAATTGATTGAACGAGAATTGAAATCCGCTGATCTGTTGATTGCTGTTGCCTTGGTGATCTAAGGGGGATTCGAAATCTAAGCTTGTCTGTCGTCTGTCTGAACCATCCAATCATTCTGTCTTTTAATTTCATTTTAATTTTCCTGCATCTTAGTCTAGAAGTCGTGGAACTCACACCACGCACAAAGTGTTTAAACCTGAATAAATTGTCAGCTTCTTTGAGTAGTCAATTAGAAGAAACCCTGTGGAATACGATCTGCTTAGCTTCTAGTTTTGTAGTATTTGATCACTGTTCTGCAACATCAAATTGATCACTGTTCTACTTCGGTCCAACTGCTCGCCTTAATTTGATGAACCTAAGATCGTTGTTCGGGTTCAAACAAATAACTAACAAAGCTAACAAAAGCTAGGGTAGATCGTATTCCAGGGGTTTCCTCTACTTCCTTACTCAAAGGTGTTGACAGTTTTAATTCAAGGTTAAACACGTGGTGCGTGGTGTGAGTTCCACGACTTCTATTCTAAAAGTTGCAAAGATAAATTGAAATGAAATTAAAGTGAAGAAAAAAGTAAAGATTGATTGATTGACGAGAAAGATGACAGACATGCTTAGACTTCGAATCCCCCTTAGTTTACCAGAGCAGCGGCAGTCAACGGACCAGCGATTTTCGATTCTAGTTCATTCAGTTCACGGAACACATCATAACTCATGACCCTTAGGTTTAAGACTGGTGAACGTTCGCTCCATCCGATCTAGCTACCACGATTAATTAGCCGCCCGAGTACGGTCACCTCTCGCAATGACTTAACTTAACTGGTGCAAATTCTAGTGATTGATGAGTTACTCTAGCAATGGATCAACCCTAATCGGTTCCTACGAAAGGCACGCTCCAATTATAAGGCTGACTGTTCGATTTGGTGTTTTAAAGTAAGGCGAGCGTTCGCTTCTATCCTTATCTTAACAAGAATCTAATCTAGGTGGCCAAACCAGACAAGAAACACAGAAAATGAAGAACAAATCAAACATGAAAGATGAAACTGAATGAATTTCGAATCTAATCACCGCCGATCTGTGACCGCTTTAATCCCTGGGTCACTTAGGGTTCATCTAATCTAAGCTACACAAGTTTATCTACTCAAATTCAATACAGAAGAATCGAAGACAGACAGGAAATACATCTCAGATAGGAAGACAGAGAAGAACTGTAAAACCTAATTTCGATGTTTCCGGCAGCTCTAATCTGCTGGATTTTCAACTCCTAGCACTGGCTCTCCGAGATGGATGGCGTCACGATCCGTTCCTGCTCCTCGAACTCTATCTACTCGCCCTATCTCTCTCTCTATCGTGGTTGGTGTGTGTGTGTTCAGTTGTAAAAAGTGATGATCTCCCCTTTTCATTAGCCGCCGAGTTCTCTATTTATATCAACCCGAGATTTTCTGATTTCAACTGGGCCGAAAATAGTAGAGTGATTTCGGCGAAAACTTCTTCATACTCGGGGCAGTGGATTCCTTCTTACGTTTTCGACGAAAACCCTAAGGGTATTTTCGCCGAAAATACATGAGTAAATGGGGCAGGCGTTTTCTTTGACTTGAGCGATTTCTCCGGTTGATTTATGTGTGATTCTTCGGGGTTCCAACGTCTAAGACACGTCCTTGGCTACCATATTCGATGGCAAAAACCTGTGCTAACATAAAAACACTGGAAAACCATCAAATAGACCCGAAACGGGCCAAGGTAACACAAATGGCACGAGATAGGGCAATCGATTGAATATTCGTTATTCTACCCTAAAAACTATGTCTTAAGCAAAGAAATGTCGCTTAAATGAGGCTGATAATCACGTAAAATCGAGTGTCATCAAATACCTCACACTTAAGCTTTTTCTTGTCCTCAAGCAAACTGAATAGAAACACACTCAAATTCATAAATGACACGAGATTAAACTGAGATTCAATTCTAACAATTTGGTTTAGACTGTTCCACGTTGAAAGAGTGACCTACACATGCAAGAACATCAACCAAACAAGTTTTCGATCACACTAATTTCTGCACACTTCAAGTAGTGGTTTTAACAAAGATTGTATCTCAGCAAAGCAAATAATCATGATTAACCGACTATGATAACACCAATTCTAATTAAAAAGACTTTAAGCTCTAGCCATGATGTGGACGTGGAGGTAGGAAAAGTGACGTGGCTATCGACTCGAGTTCATCCGTTTCTAGATCTGTACGTTACATGTTCTAGCTAGGACCGATTTAAGCAACAATTTCTTTCAAGATTCAAACTTTCTTTAATTTATTTACTGCATACTAGTGCTCGATACCAAACACTTCACTTAGGTGTTGGACCTGCCTAGCTCACAGTACTTGTGCCTTTTGCTAGTGCTCAACACGAACACTTCACTTAGGTTTCGGGCTTGCCTAGCTTTGATTTTTTTTTTCAGCACTTTAAAGAACTTTAGCATTGATTTGATTTGATTGACTCAATTACTTGATTTCACCATTTAGCCTCTTAATCCTAGCTAGTTATAACTTTTTACACAAGATTTCGAATTGGATTTCCGTCTAATCTCAAGCCACAATCACAGGTGATCAAATATGGAGTGAAAAACATGGAAGAAGCTAGCATTTATCATCTTAGAACGGTGTTATCGAGCTTTGTTGTTAACAAGTTAATTGATTCAATTAATTCCAGTTCCAACTACAAAAGTGATTTATGATCTGTTCTGACCTAGACTCATTTAATATCAGTTCTGACACGTTGGTTACAGGTTCTAAGTGGAACAGTCTAGACGTCATTGTTCAAAATTGGAGCCAATTTCACATCAAAAGTCAAGAATTGAGCAATTCTATGCTAGAGAGACTGGACAGGAATCACGAGGCACACGAGGATAGGCAATCAAGATCATGCATGGTTATCTAACCCCCTACCCCACACTTAAACTGTTCTGTGTCCTCACAGGACTAAACTAAAGCAGAGAGAAACGAAGAACCTGGAAGGTGATGGTCGGTGTAGCGGATGAGCGCGGAGAGTCCGGAGCGGAGCAGAGCTACTTAAAATCCTACAAAACACAAACAACAAAAAGATCAAAAGGACACCGGGACAAGTGTCCCGGATCCACACAGAACAAAATTGGGTATAAACCCGAAAAAGAAGAAAGAAAAGAAAAGGAAAAGGATAGAAACAACCTGATCACTGTTCCGCGGGATGGGGTGGAGGTGGGGTGGAAATGGAGGTTGTGGCGAAACGCTGTTCCATCTGCTGTCGCCATGCGAGCTCGTCCTTGTGTCTGGCTGACTGGTCGGCCATGAATTGCTGTAGAGTGGACCAACGCTCGTTCTGAGTCTCTTCATGTGCTACTCGGTCCTTCTGCCATTGCAACGAACCAGCCGAGTAGTCTAGCTGCCACTTCTCAATACGCGCCAGCCTTTCATTCATCTCCGCGGTGATTTGCGCTCGCGACGGTGGGCGCTCAACTGACTGGGGAACTCGGTGAGGGAGGGACGTGCAATTCTCAAAGTCCGCCGAAAGGTCGATGCCCCGTGCTATGGCAAGTTCAGCACCTATATGCTCAATCGGGATACGAGGAACATCGGGGCCCCATTTGTCACCGAGCTGGAGGTTGTCGATCAGAATTGAAATGAAGGGCCCTCCTGGGAGCTCAGTAGGAAGCTTCTTGGCGGTAGTGCGCTTGTGAAAGAATCGTGCAAGCCACCATCCGGGGTGCAGGTTGGCATCCTCCTCTAAAGCACGGAATAATACGAGCTCCTCCAAAGAAACGTGGTGGCGGCTCGTTTTGCTGCAAAAACACAGAGATTGCACCCAAACATAATGCAAGAATTTAAGAATAGGGTGAAAGATGTCACCAACCGTGGGGTGGACGATAGGTGAGCTCTCATCCTCGCAGTAGGCCCATCTCCACACATCCGGGTAAGGAGCACTTGTGATTGCATATGTGTCCTCGAAGCCAGCTAATGCGGTATCAAAATTGACGTGCGGATCCAGCAAGCGGCCGAACTCGCGAAGGGACTTCTCATGAAGAACACCACCGAGGCGAAAGGAAACGAATTTCTGCTCACGAAAGGGCTTCGGGGTGAGGCGCCGAAATGAACTCCAGAACTCCTGGAGGGCGACAAGCGGGTAGGGGGAGCCATGAGTGGTCAGCACTCGCAATCTGGCTTTATGAAGAGCGGTGTCAATTGTCGAGTGCCAAGCCGGATTGTGCGCTTTGCGACTGTCAAGAGAAAGAACTGCCACCTTAGCCGGAGGGATGTCTTTGATCTTCTGAAAGACCTCGAGCTGGTGCGGCTCCAGGGTGGCGATGAAAGGGTGTACGGCCCCATTGGCAGGTGTAGGAATAAAGGAAATGGGAGTCGCAGAGGTAGGCGCATCCTCGGGAATGATGGCCACAGCCGTCAATTTCTGTGCAGCTGGTGCGGGTCGTCGGGAAGGTGGTGTCTTGCTCTGGCGAGCTGAGGATCGTTGTGCTCTATCTGCACTGGTAGTCTTAAAACGCTTGGGAGCCCTGTAAAACACAACTCAGAGATGATCAGCATTAGATGCCAAGACTCTTACCCCACACTTAAGTTGACAAGTTGGGGTACTAAGTAACAGAGTGATCATAGAATCAAGATATATCATTGAATAACTGTCAATTCATTAGCCAAGCATGAATAATGGAATGAGTCATGAACACGATCTCACAGACAACAAGGCACGATTCCTAAAAGGCCACAAAAACAATACCAGAACCTAGCCAATTGATACCGACAACGCAATCAAGAAGAATGAGGGAGAACCAAAAAGTCAACCATAGTCAACCATGCCGAAATCCGAAAGTCAAAAAGCCAAAAGATGCACAATCAAAGGCTGAACAACTAACCGTGAAAACATGATTCGAGAAAACGATTGGAAATCCACGAAAACGATGAAAAACTTGAAAACTAGGTCGGCCGGAACCAGAGCTGAAAAGCTCCGATTTTAGGGTTTTGAAACAGGGGCAAGGGACGGGGGAAGGGAGACTGTTGGCGGCAGGGGCAAGGAGACGGCGGCGGATTAGGGGCGGCGTCGAGTGGTTGGCCGGTCGTCGGTTGAGGAAGCGACGGCGGCCTGAGTGCAAAGAAGGAGGGGTAGAGGACCGGTTAAAGTTTTTCGGAAGTGTTGCGAAAATATGAAGAATGGGGCCGCTTAAATAGGTGCTGAGTGTGGCATTATTTTCGGCGAAGAAACGTAGGGGTTTTCGGCGAAACTTACAAGCAGGAGAAACCGGTGAATGTGAACCAGAATTTTCGGTGAAAAGGCAGAAATATTTTCGGCGAGAACCATAGTGAAAATGGAGGAAATTGTTTCGGCGAAAGGCTTGGTGGTTTTCGGTCCAAAAATGCTGAACAGGAGATACAGGTTAAGTTTGAAAACACGTTTTCGGCGAAAACAAGGACACAGTTTCACCGAAAACTTATTTGAAAACGGTGGCAGGTTCTTTTTTTTTTAAAACGGGGTTTTAAAACAAAACGACTCAAAATGAAAATAACTGACTCCAGCCGTGGGTTGCCTCCCACGAAGCGCTCGTGTTTAACGTCCGTGAGCCAGACGATACCTGGAATCGTGTCACGGTTCCGACGTGAAGTAGTGTACGTCGATTAAAGAGACAACTAACCCTTGCAGATACTTCTTAAGCCTATGCCCGTTGACCACAAACGGCTCTTGATCGTGCAATTTAATGTAGATGCTGCCTAAGGGTGTCTGTCGGACAACGGTATAAGGGCCAGACCATCGAGATTTCAACTTACCCGGAAATAGTTTCAAGCGAGAGTTATATAAGAGCACTTCTTCTCCGGGATAGAACTGCTTGATCGTCTTCAACTGAGAGTCATGAATTCTCTTCGTGTGCTCTTTGTATAGCTTTGTGCTCTCATAAGCGTGTAGACGGTGCTCCTCAAGCTCAGCGATCTAGTCATGGCGGTTATTACCTGCTACTGCATAGCTCATATTCAACTCTTTGTTAGCCCAGAATGCCTTGTGCTCAAGCTCAACTGGTAAATGACATGACTTGCCGTAGACCAGCTGATACGGTGAGGTACCGATGGGAGTCTTGTAGGCAGTTCGATATGCCCATAAGGCATCATTGAGCTTAGATGACCAGTCCTTGCGAGACCGGCCAACTGTCTTATCAAGAATCCGCTTGAGCTCACGATTCGTCACTTCCGCTTGACCATTCGCTTGAGGATGATAAGCCGTGGACATTCGGTGGGTGACGCCAAAGCGTTTGCACACCCGGTCGAATTGTCCGTGGAAGTGGGTACCCCTATCGCTTATGATGAAATGCGGTGAACCAAAACGCGTGAAAAGACGGGTAAGGAACCAACCCACCACTCTAGAATCATTAGTGGGTAAAGCTTCAGCCTCAGCCCACTTAGAAACGTAATCAACGGCTACAAGAATGTACTTGTTTCCGTTGGAGGGTGTGAACGGACCCATAAAATTGATTCCCCAAACATCAAAAATTTAAACAGTTAAAGAAACAATTTGGGGCATCTCATTACGGTTTGAGATGTTACCTGATCGCTGGCATGCATCACAACGTCGGGCAAAGACGTCGCAGTCACTAAAAATTGAAGGCCAATAAAAACCTGTTTTGAGTACCTTTCTTGCCGTGCGGTTTCCTCCAAAATGTCCTCCGAACTGTCCTTCATGGCATTTACACATGATGTCAGCTGCTTCAGTGTAAGAGACACATCTCCGGATCATCCCGTCAAGACTGATGCGGTATAAGAAAGGCTCATCCCAGAAGTATGACTTGGCTTCTTTAAAGAGCTTTTTGCGTGCATTGAAATCCAGTTCAGGAGGTACAATGCCGTGTGAGAGATAGTTAGCCAAAGTTGCATACCAAGGCTCATCTGAATCGGTGGCATTACTCAGATCTTGAGCATGAGGAATTTCCCAGGGCTCGATAGCTATGTTGTTAACCTGTTCATACGTTTCAACACGCAACAGCTCGTCAGGGAAAGAATCATTGATAGGGGTAGTAGACTTACCTGTTTGTGATTCCTCCAATCGGGAAAGATGATCCGCTGCTAGATTTTCTGCTCCCTTTTTGTCTTTAATTTCAATGTCGAACTCTTGGAGTAGAAGGATCCATCGGATGAGACGTGGCTTCGAGTCCTGCTTGGCTAATAAATGGCACATAGCAGCATGATCTGTGTAGACAATGGTATGTGAAAGAACCAGATACTGTCTAAACTTATCAAAGGAGAAGACGATAGCCAGAAGCTCTTTCTCTGTAGTAGTGTAGTTTCTCTGAGCATCACTGAGCGTCTTGCTCGCAAAGTAGATAGGATGAAACCTCTTCTCCTTTCTTTGACCAAGGATCGCGCCAACGGCGAAGTCGCTAGCATCGCACATGATCTCGAATGGAAGATTCCAATCTGGTGCTGTAAGAATCGGTGCGGTGGTCAGTTGAGTCTTCAAGGTCTCAAAAGCTTCAAGACAAGCTTTATCAAAGACGAAAGGAACATCTTTCTCAAGCAGCTTCGTCATCGGAAGAGTGATTTTGGAGAAATCTCTAATGAATCTTCGGTAAAAACCAGCATGACCAAGGAAACTTCGCACTGTCTTAACTGAGGTCGGCGGTGGTAAGCTGGCAATGGTCTCAAGCTTAGCACGATCGACTTCTATACCTGTCTTAGATATTCTATGGCCAAGAACAATACCTTCTGTAACCATGAAGTGACACTTCTCCCAACTAAGAGCTACATTGGTCTCCTCACAACGAGCTAGCACCTTATCCAGATTAGCCAGGCACTTAGAAAATGAATCCCCATAGACAGAGAAGTCATCCATGAACACCTCTACCACATTCTCTACCAGATCCCCGAATATAGCAAGCATGCATCTCTGAAAGGTAGCGGGAGCATTACATAAACCAAAAGGAATGCGACGATAAGCAAACGTACCAAACGGGCATGTGAAGGTCGTCTTCTCTTGATCATCAAGCTCGATGGGGATCTGAAAGTAGTTGGACATCCCGTCTAAGAAGCAGTAGTATTCATGACCAGCTAATCGTTCAAGCATTTGATCAATGAATGGCAGTGGGAAGTGATCTTTCTTGGTGGCATCATTGAGTCGTCGATAATCGATGCAGACTCCATCCGGTAACTGTTCGGGTAGGAATGAGTTCACCCTTTGGATTAGGGATGACTGTGATTCCTCCTTTCTTCGGAACGACTTGAGTCGGGCTGACCCAAGGACTATCGGCAATAGGATAGATGATACCGGCATCTAGAAGCTTGAGTACTTCTTTCTTTACAACTTCCTGCATCAGAGGGTTAAGTCGACGTTGGGGTTGTCTCACTGGTTTGAATTCTTCATCAACAACTATCCGATGTTTGCAGAAGGTTTCAGAGATGCCCCTGATGTTTGCCAACTGCCAGGCAATAGCTCGGACGTGCTTCTTGAGTAGCCCGATCAGTTGCTCTTTCTGCTCTGGCGATAGATTCGCATTGATGATGACAGGTAACTGGCAGTCCTTTCCCAGAAATGCGTACTCTAAGTGGTCAGGCAGCTCCTTCAGAGTGAGTTCTGGCGGATTCTCATATGAAGTAGTAATCCGACTCGACGCTGGCTCAATATGGGTAGGCGCAGTGATGGGTGTGAATGTCGCCTTTTGTTCATCTAGCTCATCTTGCCATAAGCATTGCTCTGGGTCTTCTAACGCATTATCAATCCCTGAAATCAAACACAACTCTAACGGATCACTAGATAAAGCATTAGTAAAGGAGTCGGCCGAGGCCGACTCTAAGGGATCAACAACATAACATTTATCATCTTGAGCAATAGAATATCTCATGCTATCTTTAATGCAGAATGCAACACTCTCTTGACCTATACTTAAAGTTAACAGGCCTTGTTTGCAGTTTATATTCACACCAGCAGTTGCTAAGAAAGGTCGACCTAGGATGAGTGTTCCGTCTAACTCACGAGTATCTAAGACAACAAAATCCGCCAGTATAGTAAACGGACCCCAGCAAACAGTTACATCTTCTATTATACCTCTAGGTCGTTTGACAGACCTATCGGCTAAAACGAGGTGCAGAGTAATCGGTTTTAATTGCCCTAGATTCAGCTTTTCATATAAATAAACAGGCATAACATTAATAGAAGCACCAGAATCAACCAGACTGCGATCAATTTTAATGCCATTAATAATGCACGGTAATGTAAAAGAACCGGGATCAGGACACTTAACTGGGGGTGGTGGCGGCTGTCGAATGGGAGATGGCGCACCTAGAATAGACGCGCATTCATTAGTGAGCGTGATAGAGTACACCTCGCCGCTCTTCACTTTCTTCACTAGGTCTTTAAAGAACTTCCCAAGTGGTGGTATAATCTCTACAGCGTCTGTCACTGGTATCTTGATTCTGCAGTCTTAAGAACATTGTACCATTTCTTATACTGAGTGTCGTGATCCTTGGCTTTGCTCCTTGCAGCTTTTGGAAAAGGAATCCTAGGTACATACGGCGCCAAGACAGGTTCAAGGGCTGTCTTGGGCGGCGGAGGAGGGGGAGCAGGTGCTTCTTCTTCCTCTTCTGTGATATCTTCTATTTCTGGCATATCCATGGCAGCACTAGTATCCGGTATTATGTCAGGTTCCAGAGCCTTGGGATCAGTTGTTTGCTTGCCGCTCCTAGTGGTAATAGCTTGAGCGTGTTCGCTCCTTGTATCGGAATCTGCTTGAAATGCTTTTGGATTAAGGAGAGGATTGCTAGTAAAAAGTCTAGCTATGGTGTTTACAGCGTCCTCTATTCTTTGACTTTGAGCTCTTTGTCCTTGATTAAGTGCCGCTTGACCTTTTAACTAAATGTCATGGCCGTCAAGTCGGCTCATGATCTGATCAAACTTCCTCTCATAGTCCATGTCTCTATTGTAGTACGGCTTAGCCTGAGACTGGTGTTGTCCTCCAATGAATCCCGGAGGTCTATAATAAGGATCTACTAACCGGTTGCTCTGGTTTCGTGGCACGTAGTTTCTGTAACCGGCATAGCCTTTCTGATTATTAGCGAAGCCCTGATCGATGAAGTTGATCTCTTCTGTAGACCAGACTTCTGCTGTACCGAAATTGAGGCAACTTCCGCCGTTATGAGCACATGATCCACACCATCCACAGTCAACCGAAAAGACGGTAGCTGACGGAGAGTCGAGAGGAATACCAGCTGCTTGCAGATGCTTCTGAACTTCTGCCTTGATCTGCTCTGCAACATTTATCTGACTCTGGCTCTGACTCTTGGTTCCTTCTATTTGCCTCTCCCAGTTTCTAGATTTCGAAGCACAGTCAGCAAAATGCAGAAGAGCATCCTGAGGAGTGAGAGCGGTGCAATCTCTGCCAGCTAGGGTGTTGACCCAGTTTGCAGATTCTTTGCGCATACCACGAGCAAAGAATTCAGCCAGCTGTCTTTGTTCATACCCATGGTGAGGACAGTCAAAGAGAAGGGATTGGAACTCATTCCAAGTGTCATACAGGCTTGCATCCGCTCTCTGAGTGAATCTAGAGATGCAGTCTTTATAAGCAGTTGTCCTCGCGGGAGGAAAGTATTCCTCAACAAAATCTTGAGCCAATGTATCCCAGTCAGTGTAGTGACCTGGCGGTTTACTGCTGAGCCACTGCTTAGCAGCACCTCTGATAGAAAACGGGAAAGCACGGAGATATAACGCATTCTTGTTGAGATTCCCAGACTTGAAGGTGTCGCAGACAGCCAAAAAGTTGGTTATGTGTGTGCAGGGATTATCATCTGGTCTTCCCTCGAATTGTATGTCCCTAGAGATTAGCTCCAAAACGGAAGTGATCTGCTTCTGTACCTGCTATGATCTGCACGAGACAAAAACAAACACAACCGGTGTAAAATCGAAGTGTGATGGAAAATGAAAGATGGAAAGGTAGAAGAATAAAAATGCCAACTCTTGTTTCAACGAAATAGAAGACCGTCCCCGGCAATGGCGCCAATTTGATGAACCTAAGATCGTTGTTCGGGTTCAAACAAATAACTAACAAAGCTAACAAAAGCTAGGGTAGATCGTATTCCAGGGGTTTCCTCTACTTCCTTACTCAAAGGTGTTGACAGTTTTAATTCAAGGTTAAACACGTGGTGCGTGGTGTGAGTTCCACGACTTCTATTCTAAAAGTTGCAAAGATAAATTGAAATGAAATTAAAGTGAAGAAAAAAGTAAAGATTGATTGATTGACGAGAAAGATGACAGACATGCTTAGACTTCGAATCCCCCTTAGTTTACCAGAGCAGCGGCAGTCAACGGACCAGCGATTTTCGATTCTAGTTCATTCAGTTCACGGACACCATCATAACTCCTGACCCTTAGGTTTAAGACTGGCGAACGTTCGCTCCATCCGATCTAGCTACCACGATTAATTAGCCGCCCGGGTACGATCGCCTCTCGCAACGACTTAACTTAACTGGTGCAAATTCTAGTGATTGATGAGTTACTCTAGCAATGGATCAACCCTAATCGGTTCCTACGAAAGGCACGCTCCAATTATAAGGCTGACTGTTCGATTTGGTGTTTTAAAGTAAGGCGAGTGTTCGCTTCTATCCTTATCTTAACAAGAATCTAATCTAGGTGGCCAAACCAGACAAGAAACACAGAAAACGAAGAACAAATCAAACATGAAAGATGAAACTGAATGAATTTCGAATCTAATCACCGCCGATCCGTGACCACTTTAAGCCCTGGGTCACTTAGGGTTCATCTAATCTAAGCTACACAAGTTTATCTACTCATATTCAATACAGAAGAATCGAAGACAGACAGGAATTACATCTCAGATAGGAAGACAGAGAAGAACTGTAAAACCTAATTTCAATGTTTCCGACAGCTCCAATCTGCTGGATTTTCAACTCCTAGCACTGGCTCTCCGAGATGGATGGCATCACGATCCGTTCCTGCTCCTCGAACTCTATCTACTCGCCCTATCTCTCTCTGTCGTGGTTGGTGTGTGTGTGTTCAGTTGTAAAAAGTGATGATCTCCCCTTTTCATTAGCCGCCGAGTTCTCTATTTATATCAACCCAAGATTTTCTGATTTCAACTGGGATTTTCGCCGAAAATAGTAGAGTGATTTCTGCGAAAACTTCTTCATAATTGCACCAGTTAATTAAGTCGTTGCGAGAGGCGACCGTACCCGGGTGGCTAGTTAATCTTGGTAGTTAGATCGGATAGAGCAAACGTTTGCCAGTCTTAAACCTAAGGGTAAGGAGTTATGGTGGTGTATAGAAACCGATTGAATTAGAATTCAAAACCGCTGATCTGTTGATTGCCAATGCTCTGGTGAACGAAGGAGGATTCGAAATCTAAGCTTGTCTGTCGTCTGTTTTAACCTACGAATCATTCTATCTTTTAAGTTCATTTTAAGTTTTCTGCATCTTAGATTAGAAGTCGTGGAACTCACACCACGCACTAAGTGTTTAAACCTGAGTAATTTGCCAGCTTCTTTGAGTAGTCAATTAGAAGAAACCCTGTGGAATACGATCTACCCTAGCTTCACAGCTTGGTAGTATTTGATACCGCTAAAACTTAGGTTCATCAAATTGGCGCCGTTGCCGGGGACTCTTCTAATTGTTTGAAAGAAGAGTTGGCAAATTATTCTTCTACCTTTCCGCCTTACCATTTAATTTTCCTCCATATTTCCATGATTTACCTGGGTAGTGCTTTTGAGTTTTGATTATGCAGGATTACAGGTGGGATGACCAGTACCAAGAGTGGTATGTCGATGAAACACCGTATATTGAGGATAACCAAGAGATGTATATACTAGCTCATCAGCATCGACAACAGACGACGAGAATAGAATCCTTCTTGGAGAATATATCTACAAAGCTACAAGCTCACAAAGAGATAGACTCACATGTTAATCAAAATCGACAACAGACGGCAAGAGTAGAATCCGCCTTGGATGATCTCATTTCGAAGCTGCAAGCTCGTAACGTAGTGGATGTCGAGCTCGAGCAACCAAATCCACTAATGGAAGAAGATGCTCAAGAGCTGTATGAAGATCAACATGACAATCTCACCGATGACTATTGCGAGCTAGAAGCATCTGATGAAGAATCCTTGGCGGTGGTGGTTGATGAAGACATAGAGCCAATCCATCTTGAAGTTGAAGCTGAAGAGGAGCACATAGAGATTGAGGAGATACCCTCACCTACACTTCGACCGAGTCAACCTGTAGAGAAGATGGAGCTCATTGAACATGCCGCGCCATACTACCTCTTTCCTCCTCGAGTAGGAGAATTCAAGAAGAACTGGTCATCCAACCAAGATCGCGATCTATTGGAGCACTACCGGCTGCATCACCCTTCTGGAGTGCTACATGGCACTCAACCGCTGTCCTTGAAGAAGACGATTGACTTCAAGGAACTCCTAAGTTGGGGTCCCTAACAGGTATTGTCCGGCTCAAGGACGTTAAAAGAGAGCATTTCGTGGGAGGCAACCCACGGCTGGAGTCTGTTTTTTTTGAATTTTTGAGTCTGTCTTTTTCGTCGTTCGAATCAGGTTCGGGGGAGCCAAAGTGTCAGTTTAATTTCCTTTTGTTTTGATTTGTTTTCGGTTGGGTTTTTTTTAAAAAAAAAGAAAAAAAGGTTTTAAAAGAAGTTTTCGGCGGGAATTGAAAATTCTCGCCCGAAAAAAACAAACAGTGAGCCGCTTCTTTATTTTTGCTGATTTGTGAAGAAGTTTTTGGCGAAAATTTCACAATATTTTTGCCGAAAACTTGTGTTGTTTTGAAAATCAGATTCCTTTTTTTGGTTTGATTCTAACGCATACTTGATCGTCCAAATCGGAGCACTATAGCTCCAGTTATGCCCGAAACAAGTTTTTCACGTTTTTGGCCAACTTCGTCGCTTTCCGTCCATTTTCTTGAGTCGTGTCTAAAAGGTTAGTTGTTGGGTTTTCAATTTCGAAATCTTTTGACATATTGATTGTTGAATTTCGACGAGTTTAATACCGGTCTACCTCGTTTTGCGTGTCTGCTATTTCGGTGTGATTCTTTCTGAACTAATTAAGCTTGGATGATCTAGATTGCTCTAGGAGTGTCGTGCCGTGAATTTGAAAAAAAAAAAAAGAGAGTCAAAATATTTTCAAAATTCCCCTTAACCTTCTTTGTTCGACTTTTATTCTGTGTGGATCCGGGACACTTGTCCCGGTATCCCTTTGATCTTTTTGTTGTTTTTGTTTTGTAGGATCTTGAGTAGCTATTCCGCTCTGCTCTGGACGCTCCGTGTTCATCCCCTACACCGACCATCTCGTCACAGGTTCTTCGTATCTCTCTACTCTAATTTAGTCCTGTGAGGACAAAGAACCGTTTAAGTGTGGGGTAGGATTCTAGGATTATGCATGATCTTGCTTGATTTTCTGTGATTCTATGGTTCAATTTTGAAATTTCTCTAGCATAGAATTGCTCAATTCTTGACTTGTGATGTTATATTGACTTCAATTTTGAACAATGACGTCTAGACTGTTCCACATAGAACCTGTAACCAACGTGTTGGAACTGATATTAAGTTTGGATGATCTAGATTGCTCTAGGAGTGTCGTGCCGTGAATTTGAAAAAAAAAAAAAGAGAGTCAAAATATTTTCAAAATTCCCCTTAACCTTCTTTGTTCGACTTTTATTCTGTGTGGATCCGGGACACTTGTCCCGGTATCCCTTTGATCTTTTTGTTGTTTTTGTTTTGTAGGATCTTGAGTAGCTACTCCGCTCTGCTCCGGACGCTCCGTGTTCATCCCCTACACCGACCATCTCGTCACAGGTTCTTCGTATCTCTCTACTCTAATTTAGTCCTGTGAGGACAAAGAACCGTTTAAGTGTGGGGTAGGATTCTAGGATTATGGATGATCTTGCTTGATTTTCTGTGATTCTATGGTTCAATTTTGAAATTTCTCTAGCATAGAATTGCTCAATTCTTGACTTGTGATGTTAAATTGACTTCAATTTTGAACAATGACGTCTAGACTGTTCCACATAGAACCTGTAACCAACGTGTTGGAACTGATATTAAATGAGACTAGGTCAGAACAGATCATAAATCACTCTTGTGGTTGAAATTTGAATCAATTAAACAGTTTTGACTTGTTAATAACAAAGCTCGATAACACCGTTCTAAGATGATAAATGCTAGCTTATTCCATGTTTTTCCACTCCATATTTGTTCACCTGTGATTGTGGCTTGAGATTAGACAGAAATCCAATTCGAAATCTTGTGTAAAAAGTTATAACTAGCTAGGATCAAATGGCTAAATGGTTAAATCAAGTAATTGAGTTGTTCAAATTAATTGAAAAGTTCTTTAAAGTGCTGAAAATAAATCTAGGCAAGCCCGATACCTAAGTGAAGTGTTCGGGTTGAGCACTAGCATAGGCACAAATACTGTGAGCTAGGCAGGTCCAACACCTAAGTGAAGTGTTTGGTATCGAGCACTAGTATGCAGTAAATCAATGGAAGAAATTGAACTTGAAATAAATCATTGTTTAAATCGGTCCTAGCTAGAACATGTAACGTACAGATCTAGAAACGGATGAAGTCGAGTCGATAGCCACGTCACTTTTCCTACCTCCGCATCCACATCATGGCTAGAGCTTAAAGTCTTTTCTCATTAGAATTGGTGTTATCGTAGTCGGTTAATTATGATTAATTGTTTTGCCAAGAAACGAGCTTTGTTAAAACCACTACTTGAAGTGTGCAGAAATTAGTGAGATTGAAAACTTGTTTGGTTGATGTTCTTGCATGTGTAGGTCACTCTTTCTACGTGGAACAGTCTAAACCAAATTGTTAGAATTGAATCTCGGTTTAAACTCGTGTCATTTGTGAATTTGAGTGTGTTCTAGTTCAGTTTGCTTGAGGACAAGCAAAACCTTAAGTGTGGGGTATTGATGCTCGATTTGACGTGATTATCAGCCTCATTTAAGCGACATTTCCTTACTTGAAACGTGGTTTTAGGGGTATAATAGCAAGTATTCACTCAACTACCCTATTTCCTACCGATTTGGTTACTTTGGCCCTTTTTGGGTCAATTTGATGGTTTTCTAGTGTTTTTGTGATAGCACAGATTTTTACCATCATTTACGTAGCCATGGACGTATTCAAGACCTCAAGGAGTGAACCAGAATCGAACCAGAATTCAAACCAGATTCAGAACCGAAGATCCAAGTGCCCAACACAATGTTTTCGCCGAAAATACTATGAGGTTTTCGGCGAAAATACCTTCAGAAACTCACAGGCTGATTTACACTGAAGTTTTCGGCGAAAACTACTTTGAGTTTTCACCGAAAATCATAGAAGAAATTAAACAGGGGATTTTGCCTAAAGTTTTCGGCAAAAATTATCTGATATTTTCGCCAAAAATATCTTCCAAATCCGGCGCTGTATTGGAAACCCTAAGCGTACCTATTTAAAGAGAAGCAGCCGGCAGCAAAGAGAGGGAATCATTATTCATATTTTCACAAATCAGACTTTTGAGAGTCAGCCGACTCTAGGGTCGATAGATAGAGTTTAGAGAGTTCGAAGATCTGTGGAGAGATAGTGACGCCATCCTTCACCTCGGAGAACTCGGAGCTTAAAGTTGAAGTTCTAGGAGATTGAAGCTTCGCGGGAGTCGTCAGAATTAGGTTTTTCAGTTCTTATATGCTCTTCCTCTGTATGATGATCTTCATTGTTGCCTTTGATTCTCTTGTTTCTGATATGAGTAACTGAACTTGTAGAGCTTAGATTAGATGAACCCTAAGTGACCCAGGGCTTTAAGCGGTCACGGATCGGCGGTGATTAGATTCGAAATTCAATCAGTTCTTTTTCATGTTTGATTTGTTCTTCCTTGTTCATGTTTCTTGTCTGGATTGATCACCTAGATTAGATTCTTATTAAGCTAAGGATAGAAGCGAACGCTCGCCTCTCTTTAAAACATCGAATTGAACAATTAACCTTATAATTGGAGCGTGCCTTTCGTAGGAATCGGTTAGGGTTAATCCACTGCAAGAGTAACTCATTAATCATTAGTAATTGCACCAGTTAATTAAGTCGTTGCGAGAGGCGACCGTACCCGGGCGGCTAGTTAATCTTGGTAGTTAGATCGGATAGAGGGAACGTTCGCCAGTCTTAAACCTAAGGGTAAGGAGTTATGGTGGTGTATAGAAACCGATTGAATTAGAATTGAAAACCGCTGATCTGTTGATTGCCAATGCTCTGGTGAACGAAGGGGGATTTGAAATCTAAGCTTGTCTGTCGTCTGTTTAAACCTACGAATCATTCTGTCTTTTAAGTTCATTTTAAGTTTCCTGCATCTTAGATTAGAAGTCGTGGAACTCACACCACGCACTAAGTGTTTAAACCTGAGTAATTTGCCAGCTTCTTTGAGTAGTCAATTAGAAGAAACCCTGTGGAATACGATCTACCTAGCTTCACAGCTTGGTAGTATTTGATACCGCTAAAACTGCAGCATCAAATTGTTCGGGTTACATCTTGGGCAAATGATAGCACCCAGGCTAGGCTTCCAAGAGCTTAAGGAGCTGATGATCACCTTAGGGGAACCTCTAAGGACCTTCCTGGATGACTGGGAGAGACAGGGAAGGAAAGGCTTGGGCATATCTGGAGGAGGCCCGAAGACAGACTACACCCGGGCGCCAGCCCCGGCCTTGGAGGGCACCGATCGGGCCTTAACACCCGGCCAGCAGGGGACTCAGACCCTAGGAGGTTTAGCACCTGCCCTCAACCCCATACAAGGCCCGGAGCCAAGCCTAGGAGCTGCCAACCTAGGAGCAAAGAAGGAAATGGAGGAAATGAGGAAATGGGAGGAAGGCCGAGCAGGAACCCCGGATGCCGAGCAGCATCAGCATCAGACCCGCCGGAGCCCAGCATCAAGAGCGCCGTGCAATTCCAAGCCCGAGCAGCCGACGCCGCCGCCAATTCCAAGCCCGACAGCAAAGGCGGCGCCGACTTTCCTAATCCGGCCCGCGCGTGAGCGACAAGCCTGACCGGATCCGCCGGATCCGCCGGCTTAGGGTTTTTAGCCAGTTTTTATTTATTTAAGTCTTTTTAGTGTTGGACTCGGATTTTCCCTTTTAGTTTCGATTCTTTAGGAGCAAGTAAGTCTTATTATATTCTAAATAAGACTTAGGACAATATTTTATTATTGTAGAGTTTTTTTCCTAGCTCACGATTTCCTCACCTATAAATAAGAGGCCTCGGCCTCATTGTAAACAATCAACCTTTGAATCAAATTAATACAAATCAGAACTTTGTTCTCAATTCTTAGTTGTATGTTGCGTGCATAGCTTAGAGTAGGTGTTATCAACAGAAGTATTCCCCTTCTGTCGTGGAGCCATTCCTGGACACTACGGGTTCCCGGTTACATACAACCGACGGGTCCTAGTACTTTTCCGCCCCCGGTGCCAATAGTGATCGAGCGAAGGTTCAAGACTTGCAGTGGTTAGGGTCGTCTGCCCACGGTTGCGGCGGTTCTCACCAGCACGAGAGCTAAAATAATATACCATTATCACTAACACTGAAGTATTTACGAAGCAAATGTGAAGTAAATTCTCCACAAGAGTCAGACCGAAACATTTTCACCGGTTTACCAAACTAAGTTTGAATCATATTGACGAAATCCTAGAGCACCGCAGGAAGATCAGATTTGATGCGCAAAAAAGTCACCCATGTGAAGCTAGTTTTGTGATCGATGAATAAGGCAAAGTATCGATACCCAAGCCGAGAAGTAACTGGACTTGGTCCCCATAAATTTGTGTGAATAAGAGCGAAAGGATCAGACATCTCCGTGGTGCTAGAGTAAAAAGAGAGAGTCGTGGTCTTAGCCTCGATGCAAGACAAACATTTTGGAATCGAAAATTTTCGCATATCGCTAGCAATTGGTAACAATTGTTTTTGAAACATAAGCAATAAACGTGTAGAATTAGGATGACCCAACTGACTATGCCACAAATGCCACAATTGTTCTTGACTAAGTTTAATCGAATAACTAGAAGACAAAAAATCCAAACAATGACCAACACTAACACCTCCATCTTCAAAATCCAAATCCTTTTTGCAAAGACCACCACGTGCCACCAAATGCAAGTGATCCAACATGGAATTTCTGCCTTGTTTACTCCCCTGTCCTGGTCTCCTCTTTGTCACTCGATCATGTATAACACAACCAGATGGTCCAAATAAAACATCACAACCAGGTTTGTTCAAATGACAAACCGAGATAAGATTCGGCACTAGTCGGGATACTTGAAGTGTGTCCGGAAGAGTGAGAGTAGATGCCTTAACCGTACCAATACCCAAGATCGGCAAACTATCACCACTTGCAACCTCAACCGATTGATTATAAATTGGACGATATGACCGAAACAAGGAGGTATCACCTATCATATGATTAAATGTAGTAGAGTCAATATACCAAGGTTGAGATAAAGAAGCAGAAGTACCTGATATCCCCATCATAGCAAAGGTAGCCGACAACGCTTGAGGTAAAGACCGAGCTAACTCGGTTTGAACTAGTTGAGATATATTAGGTTGTTCACTATTGGATGCAGAAGAGTAATAAATATATTTGGCATCATCACCACCGTGAAAAGCATATGTGTTATAACCCCGACCTGTAGACGGACGAGCTCAACCACGTTGATGACAGTCCGTGATGAGATGTCCATGTCGTTTGCAATAATTGCAAATGTTGCGTTTCCGGCAAAGGGATTGTGGATGCCCCGACTCTCCACAAAATCGATAAACAATTAGCCCTTGCGTACCAGCCGAACCATTGGGAGCACCAACTGAATCATACGAAGTCGATTTGGTCGACCCATGACTCACTAGCCTGCCTATGGACCGAGATTGAAATCCGATCGAACTAGGACCTTTGGAGGATGACCCAAACTGATGAAGAAATTGGGGTTTTCCCCTAGAAGCAGCAAAGGCATGACCACCTTGTGGAGAAACAACTCCATCGAGTCGTGACTGAATATTAAACCTAGTTTCGACTCGAACGAGCTCAGCGATAACTTCCTTCATATCTGTCCAATTTTCCGTAATGAGACGAGATCTGATTGTTTGAAACTCAAGGCGTAATTTCATGAGAAGGTGGAGACAACGAGTGTGTTTCCTTTCGGCCAGGACAACTTGGTTGGTTGCCGAGTTGAGCATATCGGAAGAGATCATATCCAACTCAGTCTAGATGTGAGTAGTCTTTAAGAAGTATGTATTAACATCTAGGTCACCTTGTGACAAATTAGAGAGAGAATATTCGAGATAAAAATACAAGACGTATTCACCTGAGAAAACGTGTTCTTCAAGTAAATCCAGACTTCAACAGCAGTCGAAAAGGAGCGTAAGGTCAGCGCTATAGCCGGGTTGACAGATCCAATCAAAAAGGATAAGACACGTGCATTGTTCATCTCCCAAGTCTTAAGGCCTTGCCAGCGTCCACAATTGATTTTTCTTTATCAGAATCTGAGGTAGTTCCCAAGGAGGACGGTCGCTTCACAGTTCCATCGAGATAACCGAATAAGCTCTTGCCACGAATGAAAGTCTTGAACGAGTATTTCCAGAGGTTGTAGTTTGAACCATTGAAGCGGACACTAACAGAATCAGAGTAGACGAAGTTTTCAGGATCTGATACCATGTTAGACATGATATGCAACGATATCAAAATAGAAGAAGAGAACGAAGAACACATATATAACGTGGTTCACTAGCAGGATGCTAGCTACTCCACGGACGGAAGAGAGAAATATTATTGACGGAGTTTGAGAGAGAATCGAATACAGAATATATGTGTTCTTCGAGGGTAGCCTTCCAGAATATATGCCGTCCTTACTCTATTTAAAACAAACTTGCTAGCAAATATGATGAGGTCATGCTGAACTCTATTAACATGGTTAACTCCTTCCAGGGTAGCCTTAGTAAATATAATGAGGTCATCTGTAAAGCTCAAGTGAGTGACTTTCGTCCCCTTGCACTGAGGATGCAGTTTAAACTCCCTCGTATCAACTTCTCTATCCAAAAGACATGCCAACATCTCCATTGAAAACACAAACAGGTAGGGGGGAATGGGAGCCCCCTGCCTGAATCCTTTCTTTGATGGGAAGTGGCCACATAACATCCCATTTAAGCTCACTGAAAGCATACTAGACTCCAGGGATTCTGTTATCCGGTGAATGAAGCATGAAGGGAAATTCATTGATGCTAAAATAACATATAAAAATTCCGACTCCACATAATCAAATGCTTTCTTCAAGTCAACTTTGATAGTGCACCTTGTAGAAACATTTGATTTGCTATAGGTTCTCAGAAGTTCCGTTGCAAGCAGAATTTTATCAGCAATAATTCTCCATTTCACAAAAGCAGATTGAGAGTTCCCAATAATAAGAGCTACACCTTTTAAATTTCAAAATGATGAAATGAAAGAAAAAAGATATGTTTTCCACTTTACAACTTAATTACACCAAATACCATTAAACTTTCATTTTCATTCATACTCACCACTCAACTATTTTTCTTACTTTAAATACCATCAAACTATACTTTAGTTTCACCAATTACCACTCCGTCCTTTTTTTTACCGGAATGATGACGTGGCTTTGACGGATCATGTCTAGTTAGCTAAACAAAGCAGAGTCAGATGCCAACTTGGATTTAGACAAAGCTAAACTCTAAGTTTTTTTTTCTATTTTTTATATCCTCTCTGCAACTCTCCTCCATTCACTCCTCCAGATTGCTCACATTCCTTCTCTATATCTTTGTTGGCATTTGACTCAGCGTTATTCAGCTGATTACACATGCTCCGTCAAAGCCACGTCGTCATTTCGTCCAAAAACTGGACGGAGTGGTAATCGGTGAAACGAAATGTAAAGTTCGATGATATTTAATGTAAGAAAAATAGTTTAGTGGTGAGTATGAATGAAAATGAATGTTTAGTGGTATTTGGTGTAATTAAGTCCCACTTTACACATTCTTATATTTTTTTCCTCTAATTATTTCTTTCCACCTTTCTATTTTTCCCTCTTTTTTCTTATCACCGGTATATTTTTCCCCCTTAGATTAACTAAAATATTTGTTGAGTTTAGTTTAGCAATATAATAAAACTACATAATTATGAACCCGACACTAATTTCCAGTGTTGTTAAAACCGGACTGGTCGGGCCGATCCGACCGGTAAAACCAAGAACCGGTGCCAAAGCCGGTCCGGTCAGCCTCTGATTCATGTCCGGCCCAATATCTAAAAACCCGGGTTGACCCGGTAAAACCGGGAAAACCGGTCGACTCGCTTAGAGAGGTTTCGGCCGGTCGGAGCCTTTGGGTAAATAAAAAAAATCTGTGCAGTATCGTGACCATTCCAAAACAAACCCAAATTCGAAAATCGTGTCGTCCGTCGTCATCGTCTTCTCCGGCTGCCGTCCGTCGTCGCCGTCTTCTTCGGTCGCCGTCCGTCGTCTTCTTCTTCTCTGGCCAGAAAATTTCTTATTTTGATTTTCATTTCATGAAAGAAGAAGAGAGTTGGGAAGAAGAAGGGGATATGAAGAAGAAGGAGAGACGTGGTTCAATAATGGAGAGAAAGAAGGAGAAGAGGAGGAAAAGAAAAAAATTAATTGGATTTGATGAAAGAGAATAGAAAGGGGGGGTTTTTGGGTGGCGGCTGATGTATTAGGGTTTCCCATTATTTTACTATTTATATAATCTACATTATTACTTATTAGTACCTAAAGTTTAGATAAATAATTAATGAGATAAGAGATAAGTATTATTGTAGTTTAGTACATAAGTTATATATGTATGACTAAATATTTATAATTTTAATAAAATAATAACGATCGGTTCTTTGTGCCGATTTTTACGGTCTAATCCCGGTCGGACCTCAAACCCTTAAACCTCTCGCTGGACCGGTATGATGTCTGGTCCGGTCTTGACAACATTGCTAATTTCTAAATCTTAAATACACATTTCTAAATCATAAACTATAAACTCTAAACCCTTATTACTAACTTATAACCCCTAAATACTAATTTCTAAATCCTAAATGAGGTTTTATAACTTAACCCATAAATCATAAACAGGAAATTCCAAATTATAAATAAAAAGTACTAGATCCTAAGATCCTAAGTTTTATCTAATTCTATTCAAATTTCTTCTAGTTGTTTTAAATCAATAATTTTAAACCATAATGGATGGTTTGGTTCATATAATTAGGTCTGGAACTTGAGTTTCACTTCCTAGCCCACTAAGGATTATAGTGCAATTATTTTGGGCCAATTCCCCATGATTCCAAATCTCAATACAATTCTATCAACCAAAGGATGCTTGAACTCTAAATCATATCTAGTTTCATTTAACTTTATTTGAACGGTTACAAGTATCTATAATTTTCTAAAAAAAAATTATTATTTTTTAATTGCATGCTCACATGGGTTGGTTACTTGAATGATCACTGAACTTTGGTCGAATAACCCTGTAGCCATTAAACTTTCAAAAATTTTCCACCATCACTAGACTTCAACGATTTAACCGAACGGTCACTGTTAGCTACGGACATCCATAATTTTGTATGTCTGCTACATCGACTGCCATGTAAGATATGTCTGACACGTCAAAAAAATTTCAACCCAAATTTGTCCAATCACCAGACCAAAGTAACCAACCCAGACCCAACATGAACTAACCCAAATCATTAAAATCTCCTCCAGAACCATCTCATTCTCCTCCTTCCCTCTGATCTTAACTCCGATCGAACTCTGTCTCTCCTTCACCATCTCCTTCGCCTCCTCCAAGCTCTCTCTACTCACTCTCCATCCTCTCTCCTTCATCCCTCCCTCCTTCCCCTGAATGTCACCCATCTCCGACCACCGCCAAAACCAACCCTTCGACGATATAAACGACGCCACAAACACTTCCTCCTCTCTCTTTGTGACTCTCGGCTATATAATCTCCCTCATTCTTTTTTATTCTTTGGGATCATTCCCCTATTGCAGCATCAGTAGGAACGGCATCGACTGAAGAAAGATAGCAAAGAAAAAGGGGAGAACTATTAATTTTAGCCAATATAAAGGATTACCCATTTCCTTTTTATTTTTGCTCTTCTTTCCTTTTTCTCTCCTCGTTAATATTTGATTAGCATCTACGATTTCATCAGCGCAACGACGCGGGAGGCCAAAAGGAGGGCAAACCCATTTATGGTTTATTTTTTCTTCTGTAATTGGTGGCTCCCCGTTGAGAAGAAGAACCATATAGTGTAGACGGATGAATATTTAAAATATAAAAAAGAGAGAAGAAGGATCAGTTTTTGTTGTAGATTTGGGAGGTGTGGATCTTGCTAGATTTGAACGAATCGGAGGTTGCATCGGTCACCCCGACTGATGGTAGGAAGGGCATTGCTGGGATCGGAGGAGGAAGTGTTTGTGGAGTCGTTTATATCGTTGGAGGGTTGGTTTCGGCGGTGGTCGGAGATGGATGAGATTCAGGGGAAGGAGGGAGGGACGAAGGAGAGGAGGTGGAGAGTGAGTAGAGAGATCTCGGAGGGGAATGAGATGGTTCTGGAGTAGATTTTAATGATTTTGGTTAGTTCGGGTTGGGTCTTGGGTTGTTTAATTCGGCTGGGTGAATGGGCAGAATTGGGTTGAAAAAATGTGACGTGGCAGACTTATCTTATGTGGCAATCGATGTGGCGAGTCCACATAGGCACACATACACAATTATGAATGTCAGTAGCTAACAGTGATTGTTCGGTTAAATCGTCGAAGTCCCATGATGGTAGGGAATTTTTTTAAGTTTAATTACCACAGGGTTATTCGACCAAATTTAAGTGACCATTTAAGTAACCGACCCATGCTTACATCCAATCTCCAACAACTTTATCAACAAGACACGACTGCTACAAAATTATTATCTCAAATATGTTTTCTAATTAAATTTTCTCTCAGTATAAAGCAAGTTTCAACACATATATATGGATAACAATTCGGTACCCCTAACACTAAAACTCTATCATATTTGTGTTTGAACTTTAGAGTTTGAGGGTTTTAGTTTAGTGTTTAGGGTTAGGATATAGTGGGAGGGTGATGGGCCTAGCCCGACGAAGTCCAAAGGCCCACATGACGGCCCACGAGGCAACCCACATGGTAGCCCGAACATAGCGGTTAGGGCAGGGGGCCCGGACTCAGGCGGTAAATCAGATGGGCCGAACAGGCAGGCCCAGGAGGTGGAGTAAGGCCCAAAGCGATGGCCCAGCTCGGCGGCCTCCTAGGGTTACTCGGCGACACTTAGGTTTCCAAGGCAGAGCGGACACGTGTCAACATCCCACGGGAGCCACAAACGAGTGGCTAAGATTCAGCCTTGACAACCAAGGCAGGGGTACTATAAATACCCCCGTACACCCTATTAACCAGGGGACAACACTTTTACCCAGCGGACAAACGCTCCGCGGTACGTTACTCACCTCCCTCTCCCATTCCTTAAACTGATCGCCTCCCCTTTTCCTTGAACTGACTACCCCTCACGCTACTTACGAGGTACAACACTCCCATAGGACCAACAAGCTTGGGCCTCCATTATTGGGCCAGGCGACAAGGCTGGAACAATTGGCGCGCCAGGTAGGGGGACGGTCAGGCGACTTTTCAAGGCGAATGGCTTCATCAGCGATGCCCACTCTGGTGGGCGAGGATGGCGAAAGAGGAGATGGAGTAACACCCGTCAAGTATGTCAACCCAGGTTCTCGAGCAGACCCAAACCTCACAAGAAACATGGAGCGCGAATTCGAGGGCGACTCGGAGTCCCAGAGTACTATTCCGACTGGCGATGCCTATGAGCTGTTGGAGCAGCAATTTCGATCCCTTGAGCAACAGAATGCTGAGCTCACACAGATGTTGAAAACGGTGATCGCTCAGCAAGCTCAAGCTCTCAGGACCAACACTCAGGACAGGCAATCGCCACAGGACTCCCATTTGGAAGCGTTACAGCAATTCCTCCCTGCTACTCAAATCTCCCCTGCACAGATGGCGGTTCGCCAACCTCTGTCCAGGGCGATACTCGCCGAGCCACTACCTAAGGGGTTGGTTCCGCCCAACCTAGATAGGTATGTAGGTATTGGCGACCCAGACGAGCATTTGCAAGCCTTCCAGATCGCCATGCAAATGCAGCAGGCCGGCGACGCCGCATATTGCAGAGCTTTTCCGGCGACATTGGGAGGGCGAGCCAGGGAGTGGTACATGAATCTACCAGAGGGCATCATAACATCGTGGGAGGGCTTTGCGAGGATCTTCTCACAGAAGTATGAGTGCAAGAAAACAAGGACGGTCCCGTTGCAAGCTCTGGTGAGCTTGAGGCAAAAGCCGAACCAGTCGCTGAAGGAGTTCTTTGATGAATGGACTGGGGTCGTCCAATCCATCAAGAGGGTAGATCATGAAATCGCTGCGACAAGTTTATTCCAGTCGACTCATAACGGCAGGCTGCGGGAGTCGCTGCTACAGGTGGCTCCGAAGTCGCTATCCGACTTGGAAACCAGAGTACACAAAATTATTTTGATTGAGGAGCAGTTAGCAGAACCTTTACATGGAGCGGCGAAGATGGAAGAAAAGCCCGTTACAGGGAACAAGCAGGCCAAAGGGCAGCCCTCGAGACACGGCCATACGGGAAATATCGCCCAGGGGAGCAAAGGCGTTACCAAGAGAAAGGATACCCAGGGGAGCATAGGGGTTATCAGGAGAGAGGATATCAAGAGGAGAGGGCAGATTATACACCCCTCTCAGAATCGCGAAGAAAGATTCTGCTGTACATGCAGCATAAGGGACACCCCATCAACTGGCCGGGGCCAATGTTCACCCCAGCGGATCAGCGAAGTCGCCAAAAGTTTTGCGATTTCCATGACTCTTATGGGCATACCACTGAAGACTGCAGGGAATTGAAAAATGAAATTGAAAGGTGGATAAACGAAGGACGTCTCAGGGATTTCATTGTCAGCTCAAAGTGGAAAAACAGGCCGCAAGAAGATGATCGCCGGGGACAAGGAGAATCACAAGACAAGAAGGGTGATGTTTTCACCCGACTTAAGGAGCCTATGGACAATGAAGATAGCAAGAAAAAGCCTCGACCTGAGGTAAACCACGTTTATCAAACCATTTTCGGTGGGGAAAGTTGCCCGACAAAGAAAGTCAAAAAGGAGGAAACAAAGGAGGTGATGATGATAGACCAAGTCAGTCGCCCAACGTTGGGATTCTCGGAAGAAGACATGGCCAGGGTAGGAGGCCCAAGTTTGGAGGCGATGGTGATTCAAGTAATCACACACAATAGCCGAGTGGAGCGAGTGATGGTTGACGAAGGAAGCTCTGCGGACATTATTTTCTGGGAGCTGTACAAAAAGATGAACCTGCCAGCTAGCTTGCTCAGGCAGACAAAAACTACCATCTCAGGATTTTCAGGACACACAGTTCCCATCAAGGGGATAGCCACGATGGCAATAACCATTGGGGATGGAGACTTGCAGGTCACCCGATCCATCGACTTCCATGTCATGGATTGTCAATCCACGTACAACATGATCCTAGGGCGACCTGCACTCGCCGCCTTCCAAGCGATCTCCTCCCCAGTGCACCAAGTACTGAAGTTCGCTACTAATGAAGGGATAGGTTTCGCCTGGGGACACCCGGACATCGCCAGAAGGTGTTACAGGGCGGCGACTAAAAGCACGTGCCTCACCATAAGCTTGGAGGCGGAGAATGAAGGAGAAAGAGTCGTTCCAGCAGAATCGGACGTCCCAATACCGCTGTTCGAAGAAGATGAAAGTAAGACAGTTCGAGTTTCATCCTACCTGAGCGATAACAAGAAATAGGAGTTGGTCAAGTTGCTCCAAGAGTTCTCGCACCTGTTCGCATGGTCACCAAGCGACATGCCAGGAATTGCTCCAGACATCATCAAACACTCTCTAGCGATCGAGCCCGGGAGTCGCCCAGTCCAGCAAAAGCGGTGGAACATCTGCAGAGAAAGGCAGCAGGCGGTGGCAAATGAAGTGGACAAACTTTTGAAGGCAGGGTTTATCAAAGAGGTACAGTATCCTGAGTGGTTGGCTAATGTAGTTCTTGTCAAGAAATCGTCAGGAGCATGGCGAATGTGCGTCGACTTCACCAACCTTAACGATGCTTGCCCCAAGGATCCGTACCCCTTGCCCAACATAGAGCAGCTGGTAGACGCAACGGCGAACAATGAAATGCTGTCCTTTCTGGACATGTTCTCGGGATATCATCAAATACCTTTAAGCAAGCAAGATCAAGAGAAAACGGCTTTCATGACGCCCACGGCGAACTACTGCTATCGAGTGATGCCATTCGGGCTCAAGAATGCTGGCGCAACTTACCAGAGAATGATCGACAAAGTCTTTGTCAAGCAGCTCGGCCGAAACTTGGAGGCGTATGTGGATGACCTGCTGGTCAAAAGTAAGAGATCTAATGACCATCTTGGCGACTTAAGGGAAACCTTCAATACACTACAGGAGTATTCGCTTAGGTTGAACCCTTTGAAGTGCGTGTTCGGGGCAACATCAGGAAAGTTCCTAGGATACCTCATAACCAGGAGAGGAATTGAAGCTAATCCAGCGCAGATCGCGGCGATTACAGCGATGGCCCCTCCAAAGACTGTGAAGGAGGTTCAGGTTCTATCTGGAAGACTGACGGCAATCAATCGATTCATTCCCGGATCGCCGACCGATGCGCTCCGTTCTTTGCGACTTTAAAGAATGCATCAAAGTTTGCATGGAATGATAAATGTAACAAGGCTTTTGAAGAGCTAAAGCAGTTTTTAATTACCCCTCCTGTACTTGCATCTCCGAAATCAAATGAAGATTTATTTCTCTACATCGCGATCTCTCCAAAGGCAGTTAGTGCGGTCTTAGTTCGAAGAGAGGACAAAGCCGAACACCCTGTTTTTTATACAAGTAAAACCTTGGTCGATGCTGAAACAAGGTACCCGGTGATAGAAAAAATGGCATACGCTGTGGTCTGCGCGGCCAGAAAGTTGCGACCATATTTTCAGGCACACACGATACATGTGCTCACGAATCTTCCGATTAAGAATGCGTTACGATCTATGAGCATGGCAGGGCGATTAGCTAAGTGGGCGATCGAGCTAAGCGAGTATGACATTCGATACCAACCGCGAACGGCGATCAAGGCCCAGGTCCTTGCTGACTTTGTAGTCGAAGGTGCAGTACAAGAAGATACCGAGGAAGGCGATGAATGGACGTTATTCACAGATGGCGCCTCGAGTAAAGTAGGGTCAGCGCAGGGATAGTCCTAAGGTCTCCTGGGGGGATCCTCCACGAGGTCGCATTGCGATTCGCAACCAATCGAACCAACAATGCAGCTGAGTACGGGGCATTAGAGGCTGGCTTGCGAATCGCTAAGAGTATGGGAGTTACTAACATCGAGTTTTCTCAGACTCGGCGATAGTAGTCAACCAAGTTAATGGGAGCTTTGAGGTAAAGGAGGAGTCGCTCCTCCCTTATTTCGATGAGGTAAAACTGCTTATATCAGAATTCAAGAAGGTGGTTATATCCCAGATTGCTAGGGAGGAGAATTGCCACGCGGATGCATTATCGAAACTAGCAACGGCGACTGATTTTGAAGAAGGGCGAATGGTCACAGTGGAAAAAGAAACAAGGAGGAAGCAGTGTTTTCACGTGATTAACGGAATTGGGAAAAGCGACTGGCGAACGCCTATTATTCAATACTTGGATAACGACACTGTACCAAGTGACCCGTTAGAAGCGACCAAGCTCCGGCGAAAAGCAGGGAGGTGTACTATAATAGGGGGAGAGCTGTATCGGAAATCAGCTATGGGTCCATACTTGCGATGCCTGGGAGAGGAGGATGCAGCTTGGGCCCTAGAGGAAGTACATTCAGGAGTATGCGGTACTCACTTAGGAACAAGAAGTTTGGAAAGGAACTTAATATACCAGGGCTTCTATTGGCCAACAATGAGAAAGGAAGCTGGCGACCTGGTGAAGAAATGTCACAAATGTCAGGAATTCGCAAGTTATCACAAGTTGCCCGCAACAGCGCTCCAGGCGAATGTCAGCCCGTGGCCATTCGCGAGATGGGGGATGGACATCCTAGGCCCATTTCCGGAAGCTTCCGGGAAAAGGAAATTCCTTATCGTGGCAGTTGATTATTTCACCAAGTGGGTCGAGGCAGAAGCGGTGGCAAGTATCACCGCCAAGCAGATACAGAAGTTTGCATTTAAAAGTATCGTCACCAGATTTGGTATACCAGAAAGTATTATATGTGACCATGGAACTCAGTTTGACTCGCAGGTCTTTAAAGAGTTTTGTGATGACCTGAGGATAAATCTGAGATTCGCTTCGGTCGCCTATCCACAAGCTAATGGACAAGCAGAGGCGGCTAATAAGCTTATTCTACAAGGATTAAAGAAAAGAGTGGATGGCTGTAAAGGCGTATGGGTCGAGGAGCTTGATCATGTACTATGGGCTCACCGAACGGCTTATAAAACGGCGACAGGGGAGACTCCCTACACATTGACGTACGGGACTGAGGCGGTCCTCCCGGTAGAAATCTCAATCCCATCTGTCCGAATACAGGAATACAGGGATGAGGTCAACGAACAAGAATTGATGCTTAACGTAGATATGATTAAGGAAACAAGAGAAAAGGCACAGATGCGGCTGATCGCTGAAAAGGAGCAGTTAGCCAGGCGGTACAATTTAAAGCTCCGGCCACATCACATCGCGCTCAATGACTTAGTGCTGCGAAAGATCTTCAGGCCGGCGGTCGGGGCGGCCAAGCTCAACCCCGGATGGGAAGGCCCATACAGAGTACGGCGAGTGGTAGGGGCCAACACCTTCAAACTAGCAGAGTTAGATGGAGCAAAGATCCCCAAAACTTGGAACTCCATGCATCTCAGGCGATATTATGATTAAAAAGACACTTGTAACCAAGGCTAGTTCTTAAGGCAACTAAGGGCCCTAATGATTGACTCTAATATATGTCTTCGCGCCATCAAGTTTATCATGTAAGACCTAAGGGCATTGGGATCGCTATGTAAGACCTAAGGGCATTAACAAATCGCTGTGTAAGACCTAAGGGCATCAAATTTATCATGTAAGACCTAAGGGCATTGGGATCGCTATGTAAGACCTAAGGGCATTAACAAATCGCTGTGTAAGACCTAAGGGCATCAAATTTATCATGTAAGACCTAAGGGCATTGGGATCGCTATGTAAGACCTAAGGGCATTAACAAATCGCTGTGTAAGACCTAAGGGCATCAAATTTATCATGTAAGACCTAAGGGCATTGGGATCGCTATGTAAGACCTAAGGGCATTAACAAATCGCTGTGTAAGACCTAAGGGCATCAAATTTATCATGTAAGACCTAAGGGCATTGGGATCGCTATGTAAGACCTAAGGGCATTAACAAATCGCTGTGTAAGACCTAAGGGCATCAAATTTATCATGTAAGACCTAAGGGCATTGGGATCGCTATGTAAGACCTAAGGGCATTAACAAATCGCTGTGTAAGACCTAAGGGCATCAAATTTATCATGTAAGACCTAAGGGCATTGGGATCGCTATGTAAGACCTAAGGGCATTAACAAATCGCTGTGTAAGACCTAAGGGCATCAAATTTATCATGTAAGACCTAAGGGCATTGGGATCGCTATGAAAGACCTAAGGGCATTAACAAATCGCTGTGTAAGACCTAAGGGCATCAAATTTATCATGTAAGACCTAAGGGCATTGGGATCGCTATGTAAGACCTAAGGGCATTAACAAATCGCTGTGTAAGACCTAAGGGCATCAAGTTTATCATGTAAGACCTAAGGGCATTGGGATCGCTATGTAAGACCTAAAGGGCATTAACATATCGGTATAACATCTAGTTAATGATGAAAAGAAGCAAAGTGATTAAGAAAGGTGTAATAAGACAAAAAAAAGCCAAAGATTGAAAATTCACGAGGAAGAGTTTAGTAAGGCAGTTTTTACAAAAAAAAACAACAACAACAGGTTGACAGCGGGATCATGGGTCTTTGGCACCGGAGCCCTTCTGGCCAGCTTTGGAAGAGTCAGCGGTGGAATTGAAGTCCTTGTCGCTGGTCGAGGGGGCTTGATTAGATAATGGCGGCCGAACCTCTGATCCATCGAGATTCAGAGCAGGCAGGCCACGGCTGAGGCGAGTGGCCGCCACATATTCGGCATCTGCCACCACTATCTCCCGCTCCAAGCGAGCAGCATCTCGAAAATAGGCCTCCTCCTCGGCATCGGGAAGGTCGGGAACCCCAAAGTTATAGCGATTGAGACCTCGAAGGACGGCTCGAACCATTTTTCGCCCTGGCCAGCCCTTGTTGGGAAACAGCTCGTAGAACTCATTACGACAGCTGCGCATTACTACGCGCATACTCTCGCCGAGAGCATGAGTGTAATAAGCCACAGTCTCATCGTACTGAGCCTTGGCAGCAGCAAGATCACGATCCGCCGCCGACTCAGCCGCCAGAGAGTCATTCAGCAGCTCCTTAGCTCTGTCCCTTTCGGCGGCTATCTCCTCCACCTGAGCAACCTTGACACGAACCTCATCCAATTCGGCTTCAAGGGCGACAATGTGCTTATTAGCAGATTGCAAGTCCTCCTGGACGCCCTCCATCTGGGAAATCCGCCCGGTCGCCTCAGCCAGGCTTTCCTTCAGAGACTCAGCAGCAGAGGTCGCTGCATCTGCCCGTCGCTAGGATAAAAAGACAAACAAACAAACAGCAACGTGCGGGTTTAGCAAGGATCGTAAGGTGGCAAGCCGGGAGAAAGTATATATAAAAGGGGAGAAAGAAGAGGCAGACGAGTAAATACCTTCTCCTCGTTATGATAACGGGTGAGATCCATGCGCAAAGAGCGCAGATTCTCAACATCCTCCTTCAGCCTCCGATTCTCCTCCTGCATGTGTTTACATGCAAAGGAAAGATCGCCGAGCTCGGCCACGGCCTAGGCAACAAAACAAATGAAGGGGGTATGAAGCAGCGAGCAGAGCTAGGGAAGCAGGACAGAGCAAATTGACTTCACATTCCATAAATACCTGAAGGAGGCGGCAGGAAGTCGCCCCATGCAGGTCCGTAATCTCCGAGCCCTCACCAGGAGCGGTCACCCCCTCGTAGACACCTCGAGAGAACTCCTCCGTGATGTCACTCGCCATCCGGGGCGATATGTGGGATGCCACCGGATGAACGACGGCGAAGTAGGGAAGGCGAAAGGGACCCTCACCTTCGCGACCAGCAGGAGCAGGGCGATCAAAGAGGGTGTTAGCTCGCTTTGTCCAGCTGGCCCGGCGGGCACGGTCGGTATTGACAGGAGGCGGGCGAGAGTGGTCGCGAGAAGGCTCGGTGGGACGAAGATCAAGCTCCAGAGCTGGCGTAGACTCGGGATGCTCCGGATCCCGGGGAAGGGGAATAGGTTCGTCAGGAAGGTAGGAGTCGTCATATGAGATGACGTTCCCGTCGGCAGGATGCTCTAAGGGCTCCCTCGCAGACGGATTGTCATGCGCCAGAGGCGATTGGCGACGAGAGCGGCGGAGGGGAGTTTCAGTCTCAGCATCGGCATCCTCCACCTCTATCACTGGTGGAGGCGGCGACGGTGGATTGCTGGAGCCCTCACCTGCCTTTCTCCTCGGCTTGGAAACCCCAGCTTTCTTCTTCCTCTTTGAAGAAAGGAGGCTTTCATCCGTCTCAACCGCCTTCCTCTTCCCCTTAGATTTCTCGGGCGAAGGTTGGGTAGAAGCAGGGGCGACGGGGGCGGCCTCAGAGCGGCTGGGACGAGTCTCGGCGACAGGACCACGCGCGGTGGTACTAAGGAGGCACCCAGCGAGGCTTACGGCACCTAGGAAAGGTACATCCAAAGATTAGTATAAAAAAAGGGGGAAAGAAAAGAAAGCACAAAAAGGCGACAATATAAAGGTTATACGTTCCTAAGGGTTTGGCTACGACGACTCAATCACGCAAGATGAACGGCGACAGCTAGAAAGGGAGGAAAACAATCAGCACCGCCTAAGACATAAAGTATACCTCCTCGTATTCCCGCCTGGGCAGTCCGCAGGCCAGAAGTGGTCGATAGATGATGGCAATCAAGAAGGATCTGGCGACGAAGGAGTATCTCATCAGGAGTAGGATCAAGCTCGGCGTTGAAAGAACTCACGTCACCAGAAGACCAGGATGAAGGGAGCAGCGAAGCCCAATGGCGATCCGTGTCGCTGGGGCGGAAGTAGAAAAACGAATGGTACCATGTAGGGCGAGGTTTCGGTGATGAGTAAGTGCCCTTTTGTGTAAGATCAGCTCGGCGAACGAAACTGATGCCATTAGAGGTGTGCTTGGCATAATGAATTAATTGAAACAACCGAAGAGTGGGGGCAATCTTCTTGGTCGCACAGCTGCATTCAAAGGCAGAGGCTGTAGCCCAACACCCGACGTTAAAGGCGCCAAGAGAAGCGCCAAAGCACTCAAGCAGGGCGACCGTGAACGAGGATGGCGGAAGGCGAAGGCCATTGGTGAAGGCCTCGGTCCAGACGCCGTGCCACCCTGGCGGGCAATTGCCAATAGTGGAAAGCCGAGAGGCCACGGCGAATTCCCAGGTAGACGGCAGCATGGCGAACGGAAGAACGCGGGCGATCTTCTCCACCGACCCTGAAGGAAAGTAGCCCGGGCCGATGACCGTGCGCTCGTCACAGGTAGCTCTTCCCCACATAGATCGCCAGTTGCCAATGGAGTAGGAGCCGGTGACTCTAGTCGCCTCAGGATCAATCTCGACCCCATGACGGGCCCGCTCGAATCCTTTTTGGTGGGGACCCCAAAAAGGCAGGGCAGGAGACTCATCAAAATTCTCCTCTGCTACGTCGGAAATTTGGGCAGACGAGGTTTCGGCTGTAGATGGAGGGTTTAAGGGTGCCCGTTCAGGGGAATGACTGGAAGAAGAAGGAGAGGACGAAGAGGAAGATGAAGGAGAGGTTGAAGAATCGGTACCAGCGAAATAGGAATGACTTTGGTTCTGGCTATCGGAGGCGGAATCCATGGTTCAAAGGAAAAAAAAAACAACAAGAAGCAGAAAAGAGAAGGAAACACACGGCAGGACGACAATGGGAATGAGAAAGAGGGGAAGAGTCACGTACCAGGTGGGCGTCGGGGGGCTCCAGACATCTGAAAAATGGCAGGAAGAGATAAACGTTTTCGGGTGATCGGAAGAAGGAGACACGAACGTTTTCCGATCAACGGGGAAGGAGAAGATAGTGGAGGACTCGCCGGAAGGAGTAAGGAAGCAGTGGAGGCAAGAAGACTGTAAAAATGGGGAGTCAAGGTGACGTGATCCGGGCCACCCGACCAAGCCTAGGGCCAAGTCCAGCCCGAGCCGAGGGCCACCACTAGGCCCTGACCTGATTCCCACGAGCCTTGAAGGTACTGACCACTCCTGGGATCCTCCAGAGACATTTTTGGAGCACAGGAAACAAAGGACCCAAGAGTGCCTGGCCAGAAAAGCGTGGTGCCCGAAGATTGACCCCGGAACGAGCCCCGGACGAGCCCAGGTGCTCAAATGGAGCTCAAGACCTATTGTCACGAGCCCTGGACCATTCACCACCCTGAGAGCCTCATGTGGACATTACTGAAGAGCTGCTCGAAGCAGAACTCAAAAAGCCTGGACAGATTTGAAGAAGGCCCCAAGCTAAGCCTGCCACAGGCACAAGGCCCATGCCAGCGCCCGTCAAAGGAGCACTTTTGGCCCAGCGAACGATTGACCCGTGCCTTTTGGGATTTTCCAAAGGCACTGGAATCCTTATGGCTCCAGGAATACACTCCAACAAACGGAGCTGAATTTGGAGTAGTATTGAAGGAGATAGGGCTAGAACAAGTCCTAGTGATGCTTGGCCTAAGCATCAAGGAGTGGAGCTCGGATGCTGATCCGAGGAAGGCCAAGCAAGGAGCTGTGATCAGGCCACCACCTGAGCCTGATCCAAGGAGGGATGGAGTAACATTCAAGATACGGGAAATGGAGAGAAGAAGCCAAGTGCATCCAAACAAGGAATCCTAATCAAGCTAGGATTTCCCGGTTTTGGACAGATTCCTAGTCTGACAAAGAATGACGAATTTGGGCTACTTGGAGGCAGAATTTGGACTGATGTCCAACATGAAAGTTGAAGCCCATGAAGTCTACTAGTGATCTGCCAAAGGGCTTAATTTTCCGAATTTATTTGCTATTTATTTGGCTGAATCTTCCAGAACCCGTTTAGCTGTTTTTTAGGAATTTCCAGCTTTTTCCCTTTTAGTGTTTTTGTTTAGGAATGACTCTTTTCCTTGGTGAACAAGGCTACGAGTTTCAGTCCTTATTTTTGTATTCTTTATTAGTTTTATTAGCTATTTCGTAGGAGGAAAAGGAGAGCCTGTTCTCCCTTCCTCACCTATAAATAGAGGCGTCTAGCCTCATTGTAAAGGACAACTTTGAAAGAAATAAACACTCAAAACTTCGGTTTTTCTCTTAGCATGGAATTGCTAATCTCTGTTCGACCATCATGGAATTGATCGTCGTCTAGATCGGTTTATCATCAAAGGCATTCATCCTTTGTTTGTGGCACCGAATTCGACTGAATACCTTGGGGTTCCTAAGTCTATACTTAGTGGATTTCAAGTATTCCCCGCGGTTTCAAAAGTTAGGATTCGTGAAGCTGGTAATATAGTTTTGGGTGTTGAAGCCGATCCCTTCATTGAGGAAGCGGTTCGCATCAGCTGGTATCAGAGCGCGGTTCAACTCTTGGACCAACAATCTATCCCAGTTTTCAGGTTCTTTTACTTGAATTCATATCCTTTAGTTTTCGTTGTTTTCAGTTTCAGAAAAACCCTAAAAAAATAGCTTCATTGTGTTTGTTCTATTCTTCTACCTTTCTTTAAGTTTTTGCTGTGAGAAAAAGCTGTGGCCGATCAAAGAAAAGAAAAAGAAAAGAAAAGAAAAATCAAAGGTCTAGAAAAATTGACCTAGCTAAAAAGCAAGGCCACGTTCACAATCAAGGTAGTAGAATAAGTTCAAGAAGAGGGGTTTTTCATAAGTTAGCTACTAGCTTTCGCACTACTAGCTTCCTTGGTAGAACACCCAAATTTGTATGTCTTGTCATCCCACGTCCTAACTCAAGATTCTGGCCCCTAGAAATCCGAAACCCTAGGTATAAGGTCTTGTTAGTGTCATTGGTAGACTTAGACTGCATAGCTTCGAAGAAACTTGCAACTACTTGAATTGAGATTGACTTTGTTTTGAAAACTTCAAAGAAAACCCTAATTTGAGTGACTTGTTAAAAAAAAAAAAAAAAATTTTCATACACGAGTGGTAAGAAAACGAGTGTGTGAGGTTCAATTGAGAGATTTGTGGAGTCCTTTGTTCGTAACTAATCATGGCAGATGAGAGGTTCAATGCTTTTGATGCCCGATTGACCGCCATCGCCGAAAACGTGGCCCGAATGGCCGAGCAGTTCGGAGCCGCGAATGGAGAAGGCCCCCGGCGGCCAAGGAGGAATGAGCAGGAGGAAGATGATGATGTGAGCAGTTGGAAGCTCAATGTTCCCAAATTTGCTGGCAAGGCAAATCCTGACGAGTACATTGATTGGGAGGAGAGCATGGAGGACTTCTTTCATTGCCATAAATATTCCGAAAGGAAAAAGGTAACCCTAGCCACAATCAAATTTACTGACTATGCTGCTTTGTGGTGGGCTCAGCTCAGGGATCAAATCAGGAGAGATGAAGAGGACCCCATCCTTAGTTGGAGAGATCTTAAGAGAAAGATGAGGAGAAAATTCGGCCCAGCACCCAGCACTGCCCCGGCCCTGCACCCCGCGCTGCCCCGGCACAGTGCCCAGCACTGCCCCAGCACAGTGCCCAGCACTGCCCCAGTACTGCCCCAGCACTGCCCCGGCACAGCGCCCAGTCTGCCCCGGACCAGCATCAGCCCTGCCCCGGACCAGCATCAGGCCTGCCCGGGACCAGCATCAGGCTTACCCCGGACCAGCATCAGCCCTGCCCCGAGCCAGCACCGGGCCAGCACTCGGCGCAGCGCCGGCCCAGCACCAGTGCCAGCACAAGGGCCAGCCCCAGCACCAGCGCCAGCCCCAGCCCCAGTACCGGCCCAGCGCCCAGCGCTAGCACCAGCACCAGCACTAGCACCAGTACCGGCCCAGCGCCCAGCACCAGCACTAGCGCCAGCACCAGCCCAGCGCCCAGCGCCCGAGCGCCCAGCACCGGCGCCCCAGTGTCTAGCCCCGGCGCCCCAGCGCCCGACCAGCCACCGACGCCCGACCGGCGCCCAGCGCCCGACCAGCCACCAGCGCCCGACCAGCCACCAGCGCCCGACCGGCACCCAGCGCCCGATCAGCGTCCCACGCCTAACCAGCGCCCAACGCTCGATCAGTCCGATTGCACGGAGCACCCTGATCAGCCCCGAGCACCCGTACCAGTCCCGGTACGGCCCAAAACCCCAAGGAACGCCCACGAACTACCAGGTCCAATCCTACACGTCCATGTTATTATTTTTAAAATTTCTAACGGATTACCAGGTGCGGATTCGAGGATGAATCCTTTTCAAGAAGAGGGGAATGACGTGATCCGGGCCACCCGACCAAGCCTAGGGCCAAGTCCAGCCCCGAGCCGAGGGCCACCACTAGGCCCTGACCTGATTCCCACGAGCCTTGAAGGTACTGACCACTCCTGGGATCCTCCAGAGACATTTTTGGAGCACAGGAAACAAAGGACCCAAGAGTGCCTGGCCAGAAAAGCGTGGTGCCCGAAGATTGACCCCGGAACGAGCCCCGGACGAGCCCAGGTGCTCAAATGGAGCTCAAGACCTATTGTCACGAGCCCTGGACCATTCACCACCCCTGAGAGCCTCATGTGGACATTACTGAAGAGCTGCTCGAAGCAGAACTCAAAAAGCCTGGACAGATTTGAAGAAGGCCCCAAGCTAAGCCTGCCACAGGCACAAGGCCCATGCCAGCGCCCGTCAAAGGAGCACTTTTGGCCCAGCGAACGATTGACCCGTGCCTTTTGGGATTTTCCAAAGGCACTGGAATCCTTATGGCTCCAGGAATACACTCCAACAAACGGAGCTGAATTTGGAGTAGTATTGAAGGAGATAGGGCTAGAACAAGTCCTAGTGATGCTTGGCCTAAGCATCAAGGAGTGGAGCTCGGATGCTGATCCGAGGAAGGCCAAGCAAGGAGCTGTGATCAGGCCACCACCTGAGCCTGATCCAAGGAGGGATGGAGTAACATTCAAGATACGGGAAATGGAGAGAAGAAGCCAAGTGCATCCAAACAAGGAATCCTAATCAAGCTAGGATTTCCCGGTTTTGGACAGATTCCTAGTCTGACAAAGAATGACGAATTTGGGCTACTTGGAGGCAGAATTTGGACTGATGTCCAACATGAAAGTTTAAGCCCATGAAGTCTACTAGTGATCTGCCAAAGGGCTTAATTTTCCGAATTTATTTGCTATTTATTTGGCTGAATCTTCCAGAACCCGTTTAGCTGTTTTTTAGGAATTTCCAGCTTTTTCCCTTTTAGTGTTTTTGTTTAGGAATGACTCTTTTCCTTGGTGAACAAGGCTACGAGTTTCAGTCCTTATTTTTGTATTCTTTATTAGTTTTATTAGCTATTTCGTAGGAGGAAAAGGAGAGCCTGTTCTCCCTTCCTCACCTATAAATAGAGGCGTCTAGCCTCATTATAAAGGACAACTTTGAAAGAAATAAACACTCAAAACTTCGGTTTTTCTCTTAGCATGGAATTGCTAATCTCTGTTCGACCATCATGGAATTGATCGTCGTCTAGATCGGTTTATCATCAAAGGCATTCATCCTTTGTTTGTGGCACCGAATTCGACTGAATACCTTGGGGTTCCTAAGTCTATACTTAGTGGATTTCAAGTATTCCCCGCGGTTTCAAAAGTTAGGATTCGTGAAGCTGGTAATATAGTTTTGGGTGTTGAAGCCGATCCCTTCATTGAGGAAGCGGTTCGCATCACAAGGTGTCAGAGAAGGAGTAAAAAAAAAGGAGGAAGACGGTAAGAAGGGGGTTTATATAGGAGTGCAATGAGCGGGAATGGAACCGTCGCGGTGAATGAGTGAGTCACACGCGCGGTTAAAAAGGCGTGTTGGCGGGAAGGTGAGCCGTCGCGACGTTTCATTGGGGGCACGCGCGGCTGAGATGACGTCTGAAGGGATAAGGTAATGATGGCTTTCTGGGCAATTACTAAAATACCCCGATTTCCCCAGCTTCTCCAGCAAGGTAGGGAGTAAAAGACCATGATGCCCTGAGCGGTAGAGAGGTGCGTGAAAAACTGGAAAGAAGGGGCGCGATAGAAAGCAGCGACAAAAGAGCCAAGGCGATAAGAACCAAGACACCAAGGCGATAAGAACCAAGACACCAAAGCGATAAGAATCAAGACACCAAAGCGACAAAATGACAAGGCAACAAGGCGATAGGACAGCAATGCGATAAAGTGACACAACACAAGCGATCCGAGTCATGAGTAAGCCCTCAGCCAAGCAAAACTCGCATTAAGGGCTCAGGGGCAATTGATGGGTCCTCTTACGGCGATCACGAGACGAGCGATCCGAGTCATAGGTAAACCCTCAGCCAAGCAAAGCTTGGCTAAGGGCTTGGGGGCAATTGATGGGCCTAGCCCGACGAAGTCCAAAGGCCCACATGACGGCCCACGAGGCAACCCACATGGTAGCCCGAACATAGCGGTTAGGGCAGGGGGCCCGGACTCAGGCGGTAAATCAGATGGGCCGAACAGGCAGCCCCAGGAGGTGGAGTAAGGCCCAAAGCGATGGCCCAGCTCGGCGGCCTCCTAGGGTTACTCGGCGACACTTAGGTTTCCAAGGCAGAGCGGACACGTGTCAACATCCCACGGGAGCCACAAACGAGTGGCTAAGATTCAGCCTTGACAACCAAGGCAGGGGTACTATAAATACCCCCGTACACCCTATTAACCAGGGGACAACACTTTTACCCAGCGGACAAACGCTCCGCGGTACGTTACTCACCTCCCTCTCCCATTCCTTAAACTGATCGCCTCCCCTTTTCCTTGAACTGACTACCCCTCACGCTACTTACGAGGTACAACACTCCCAGAGGACCAACAAGCTTGGGCCTCCATTATTGGGCCAGGCGACAAGGCGAGTCCACATAGGCACACATACAAAATTATGAATGTCAGTAGCTAACAGTGATTGTTCGGTTAAATCGTCGAAGTCCCATGATGGTAGGGAATTTTTTTAAGTTTAATTACCACAGGGTTATTCGACCAAATTTAAGTGACCATTTAAGTAACCGACCCATGCTTACATCCAATCTCCAACAACTTTATCAACAAGACACGACTGCTACAAAATTATTATCTCAAATATGTTTTCTAATTAAATTTTCTCTCAGTATAAAGCAAGTTTCAACACATATATATGGATAACAATTCGGTACCCCTAACACTAAAACTCTATCATATTTGTGTTTGAACTTTAGAGTTTGAGGGTTTTAGTTTAGTGTTTAGGGTTAGGATATAGTGGGAGGGGTTTCGAGTTTATTTTTGGCGTTTATGATTTTTAAATTTGGACTTATATCAAAATGTGAGAGTTTGGGACACGATTCAGACTTTGAGTCTTTTGATGTAATGTTTGAGGGTTAAGATTTAGTGTTAAGGGGGTTAACATTATTCATTAGTGCTCATGCTTTACCTATGACTCAATATCTGAATTTAAAATTTTAGAAAAGTGTTAGTGACGCTATATATCAACCAAAAGGGAACACAATGGGGAACTCCGTCTCCGCCATCGTGACCCCGAGGACCAACCTCGCCTGCTCGTCTACGGACAAGTCTGCCAAGGCAAGGCAGATCATTGACAGTAGAGGCAACCCTACTAGTGAGGTAAATCTCTCCATATACGACGGCTCCTTCTACCGATTTGCCAGATCTATCTCGATTTGTTGTAAAATCATTTCGTATGATGTTGACCAGAAATTCCAATTCAGTGATTTGGAAGATCAATTTCGTCTCCATGTTACCACTTAGGTCGTCAATTTCGTAAGATCTGAGTAATAATATATGCATAACTATGTAAGGTGATGACGGGAAATTCAAAATATTGTAGAATGATTCTATCATCACCATCGTGTTACCATTACACCATTTTATAATCTTTAGTTTTCTTTCGAAACTAGCAAGCTAATTAGAAAATGGTTTGTTTTGTTTTTGGTTATAAGTTCTTGTTTCTCTACTGCTACTACTACTCAATATTCTGTTTCTCTTTCAGTTTCTTTGAAGGTTATGAAAACAGTATGCGCTATCTTCTTTTAACTAGTTTTTGTACCTACCTGCCCTATGGGCGATGTTGTTTAGTTTTACTCTCTTGTTTGAATCATAATAGGAAGAAAAAAAAAGTACAATTAGTTACTTTTATGTTATGTTTAAATTCTTAGTCATTCAATGTATTATAACTTATAGTTACAACGTAAAATGTGAAGATGTGTTTTTTGAATCCGTAGTTTAAATAAAACTTTTTATTTTTATTCATGTATTAATTTTTTTGGATTAATAAATTAATTTTTCATGTATCAATTTAGAGATTAGTTTGACTATGATTATTTTGTTACGTTATTTTACATTAAATGAATAAGTTCATAGTTCCAAATTTACAATCAATGGTTAATGTATTTATCAATATTTTGGCTTAGAAGTTGAATATATATACATTTTAATAGTTACAAATTTTAAATAGTCTTAACTTTTATTAATTGGATATTCTATTTAATTAATAAATAAATTTATTTTAAAAATAAATTTAACCTTATAAAAACATCATTTATTCATTTAGTTTGTTATCAAATTATCAAACTCTATATTCATAATCTTCATTAATACCTAAGGATTATTTAGAGGTAAAATGGTGATAAAAATCCTAACACCATAAGTTCAAAATAATAACTTATTTAAAAAAATGTCATTCAACTATTTTTTTTTTACACTTAGGAAGTGCAATCTTTGATGATGAATTTTTTTTTATTGTAGAAAGCTCATTTATAGTCCGGAAAATGTTTCAACAACAGATAACTATGATTGCACTTTTGCCGCATATTGATATAGTGTGCACCAAAATAATATTGCCATGAAACACCTAGTTGGTCGAAAAAGAAGTGTGTGTGTGTGTGTCATCTCCACCCTAAAATCATCATCAACTCTACATAGTTCACTTATCTATACAAAAGTTCTTTCTTATAAAGTTCTGGACTTAGATCGGAAGACGATCATATAAGCTTCCAATCGTCATAACGACGACGAAGTAGGTGAAATCGTTGGTCATGAAGTTGGTAAAGTTGGTGGTGGCTCCTGTAATTGATGGTAATCCTAATTTAAAAGTTTGTTCAAGGAGAGTGAACCCATCCACCAATTATTGCAAACCCAATATTAGTATCGAGTGATTGAACACAACGACTCGATCACTCTCGTTGCAAAATTTGAGCTGTCAAATTTTGGCTCGTAATAAGTTGTGATGGTTGGAGATGGGAGAATGACAAACTTATTTCTTCAGATATTAAGCTTGAAAAGGAGATGGAGTCTACTAAAGATGAGAATTACATATATGAAGAAGATTGATGAAATGGAATCTTCACCCATGTTCAAAGGGGTTTGGTTGGATCAATATGGGTTGGATATAATGATTGAATAGTTGATGACATGAAATTTTAAACTTATAATTTTAGTTGATGTGGTTGACTAACATAATATTTTGGACTAAAAAAATTGAATAGAAACTGACATAATACCGTGTTAAAAATGAAAGTCAAGTGACCAATATGTTATCAGTCATTAACTTGATTGAACAAAAATGTTATTAACCCAATTATCAACTAGTATTTTTTCGGCCCGTTGGCCGACTTTATTTGGTATAATTAGTAAATGAAGAATACTCATGTAAATGAGTAAATTTAAGATTATGATTAGCCAAATGAAAACCAACTAAAAATGTTGAATCAAAAGATTGAAATCAAACTAAAAACTCAAGGGTAAAAAATTTTATATTTTAGTAACATCTTTAAGCCATTTTGTATTTACTTGGCTTAGTAGCTGTCGTATAAGATAATTTTTTATTTTAATATAGTAGAATATGATGGAAAAAAATAAGTGGCCCAACAGAGAGCATTATTGGGAATTCCTACTATCATGACACATGAAGTGTCCTTCATATGATGACACCATCCACCCTCCATTTTTTAGTTTTGATCTAATGGTCCTTATCAAATGGATAAAAGGGTATTTGCATATATTAATTTGCATATTCATATTAAATATATTTATTTCCTTTTTTAATAGCATAAATGATTTTATGGCAGTTATTTCCCGGATTTTTGGGCAGTTACCTAATTAAAATTGATTTCTTTTTATTTTTAATTATATAAATATTCTCGTTTTCTTCCTAATTTTGGTTTCTTCTTGGCGGTGGAACTTGTTTTCACTGTTCCCTTTTTATTTTTAAGGAACATTTCATATGAAAAATTAGTTTTATGCATTGTTCCGTTTTCATATTTAGGAACAATCTTATAGACAATCATTGTATAATATTACTGTTTATTGTTCCTTTTTCTGTTTTTAGGAACATTCATACTTAGAATTAGGTTAGGATTTTGTTCCATTTTCATATTTAGGAACAATCTCAAATGTAATGGAATGTGTTGAAAATCGATTATACAAAATCGGAACATAGAAAATCATAAAATCTTGAATCAAATTGAAAATGGAACAATAATATCAGCTTTCTATTCCATAAGAAGCTATATGGAACAATACAAACATGTTCCTAAATCATCAAAATGGAACAATGTGGTAAGAGGGGGAAGTTGCACAGAAACGAGGGAGGAAGAATGAAGAAGTGGCAACGTGGGGGGGGGGGGCAAATCTAATGATGGTGGCGGCGGATCTGATGACGGCAGCGGGGCTAGAGCGCAGTGGCTGATCTGATGATGGTGGCGGCGGATCTTATGTAGTGGCGTGGCGACGGATCTGATGTAGCGGCGTGGGGGCAGATCTGATGCGGCGTGGGGGCATATCTGATGCGGCGGTAGATCTGATGATGGCGGCAGATCTGATGGGGCGGTTTTCTGGAGTGCGGCGGCGAGGATGGCGGTTGTTAGGCGGGCGGCGGCGAGGCTGCCTGCTGCGAGGGGGCGGCGGCGAGGTTGGCGGCAGCAAGGCTTGCGGCGGCGAGGCTAGAGCACAGCGGCTGTAACTTTGAAGGGAGAGATGAAAATAGAATTAGGGTTTGTGAAACCCTAATATGATTTAGTATATATAGGAATTTCAAATTACTATTTTGTCCCGATTAATTTAGGCCATTAGATCTACCTTCTAATCCTACGGTTCTAAAGGGTGTCATGATATGATGACACTAAGAGGTGTCATCACCCCAGTAGATCCAGCATTAAAATTCGACTAAGTGATGGTTGGTCGAGATAAATGAAAATTTCATGTTTTGTAGGTGTATTATTATATATCTTATTCATAAAAAGTGTGTATTTTAATTTCTATTTAAAAATTATATTATTATTATGGTTAGCCTATTTTATTAAGTGTTCTCATCGATTTATTATTATTATATTTGAATAAGTATGATATGCATCAATTAAATATTATAAAATATTTACTAAATAGTAATGGATAAATAATAACAATTAATAAATATTTATAAAAATAAGAGAAATGCAAAAAACTAATTATCATTAAAATTCTCTACTTGAAAATAGTTTATTTGAGTTCAAAAAAAAAAAATAGTTTTCTTAAACTTCACTCCGCTTCAAAGATATTGAAATTTTGTTATTTAATTTCTAAGTCTAATAAATAAGATAAAATAAAATAATATTATTGGTTCGTATCTTCAATTTAAGGGGAATACCCAATCTAATTATAAGTGTTTATATAATATCTATATTATTATTGCCCCGTTGGTAGAGTTAATCAATACCAAAAAATATATACTAAATAAGGGAATGTTATGATAAATTTGAGGATATTTTAAATATTAATTAAGTTTTATTACACACTAAAATAAAATAGGTCCACTTATGACCATTAAAAAATTAAAGGAGAAATGACATAAACAATCATACCTAATGTTCAAACAAATTTTTCAAATGAGTGATGTCCTCTAAACCAATGTGACTTCGAAAATTTTGTTACATAATATTTAATTAATCCTAAAGTCTTACAAAAAAAGTCAATTCAACACAAATGACCAAATTAATAACAACTCATTTGAAGCATTTGCAAACAAACAAAGTCAAGACTAAGAAACCATCGCCTGTCTAAAAAAGTATGCCCGGGTGTAGTTCAACATAACAAAAAAAGCCTCAATTGACACGTTAAAAGAATAAAGAAGTGAGATCACTAAATCCTAACCCTCAAATACTACATCATAAACTCTAATCTTAAACCGCATGTAAAACTCTAAATTGTCATTAAGTCCAAATTAAAAAACCATAAATCCCAATAATAAACTTGAAACCCCTAACACTATGTCCTAATCTTTGTACACTAAACTACAACCCTCAAACTCTAATATTCAAACACAGATATGAAAAAATTTAGTGCTAGGGTACCGGTACCCCGTGGGTACTGGGGCATTTTCCCGTTATATATATACTTAGATTTCATTAATAAGCTCAAGTCAAACTAACTCAACTCGATCAATAATTTGAATTGGAAAAAGTTATTGACATGTAACCCACTTTACTTAATATCTCATGACTCATACCCTTATAAACTCGTGGCCTCACTAACCATTGCTTTTACTAAGAATTCTTGATAGTTTTTTGGCATGTTGGCCAATTCAAGATTCTTTCTCTCACTTCACAATTGACAACCTAAATAAATCAACTGAATAAATAACTGCCAATATGTTCCTTAGTTATTCAAACCAAACAACAATAGTGAAATTATATATCTATGTATCATGTATTTTGAACTATATATGACGAACAAATTATTGTTCTTATGATTTTGAGGCACATGAACTCACTTAATTCTTAAAATCTTTCTACATGTCTCGAGTTAGATGAATGTTTAAACTATATTCCAACTCGTGTCATATACTATTTACAAAAAAAATGGAAAACAAACTATTCTAATTTAATTATTTATTTGAATGGAACAATATACATACATAATGTATTATTTACTTCAAAATCATGATATATATTTATACCTATAACATGAGAATGTTGGAAAATAAAATATTCTAACTAAATTTTATATTTGATTTATTATTTAATTCAAAGTCATTCTACCATCTTGATCATATTATTTTTATATGAATAATTTTATATTATAGATTTATAACACTCATATATATATAATAATTTTGTTAAAATATGACTGAATATGCTTGGAAATCTAAACTGTTTTGGACGATTTAAAATTTTAGATGAAGTAACATATATTAGAACGATTTAGGATGGATTTAATTTTAAAATTATCATTGATTTAATATGTTGAATGAATAGTATGTTAGGCCCGTTGCCGATGTTAGAGAACAAATTTATTGAGTGTGTTTGGATAATTTAGTGTATAGTAGATTGTAAAATGATCAAAGTGTGTATTAGGGGGTGATATCTGGCCCTTTAATGTGTACATGTAAGTAATGCTTAATAACGACTTGGTTATCCTCCACATAATTTAAAAATAATATTAATTTTTTACTAAAATATATTAAGATTGATGTCGTTGGATTCGAAAAATTAAAATGAACAACATTAGTGAAGGAAACAATATGTTTTGAGTAACACGTAAAATGTTATGAAAAGAAAACTAATTAAAAGGGAAAAGAAATAGGGAAGAGAGAGAGTTTTAAAAAATAATTCAAAAATATAATGGTATTTACCTACATTGAAGGAGGAGCCTCCAATAGCTTACGTGTCAAACATATTTTGTCTAAAATGCTTATATATATATATATATATGTTTAGATTAGCTTTTAATGTGAGAGCATTTATTAAGAATTTATATAAATTTTAATTTTATTTAAAATATATAAATGAGGTAGAAATTTCAGAGAATGACTTTGTCCTATGTGGCAAAAAAAGCTCTATAATCTCCTATGGTATATCTTAAGATTCTCCTTCATTGAGTTGTATGTTTAACGTTAACAAAAAAAAAAAAAAAACATTATGCTCTATATATCCAAGATGTTCCAAGAAATTGATTGGAATAAGAACTCTAATGGTCTGACATTTTTACCCGTATGGGAAACTTAGCTATCCTTATTTTAAGGAGCAGCCACTAAAACTTAGTTATTTGTATGTTCAAAAATATCTAATTATTCTTTTAATATATACACATTTATATTGATCAACAAAAAATCAAATTTATTTGGTAACTAAAACATAGAGTATCCATATCATTATATTATTCATCAGAAAATAAAAAATAAGTATGTAGTATTATTAGTTCAGTGTTGTTTGTAGTCCTGACTGCCATAAGGGCTAAATGCCTCTGCTAGGAAATTATTCTTTCTCCAAGAGCTCCATCCCATTTCTTCACATATGTCATCGTTGTGGTTTATGCTATAAGTGGAAATGCAATGCCTCTTATAAAACCTTGTTGTCTTCCTCATGATTGTAATTTCTTTTGATATTTGTTCCAACATCTTCTTCACTGTTGGGAGCTTGAATTTCTTGTCAACTAGTCTTGCTAGCCATATGCTACGGAGCTCTGCAGTGTGAAGGTTCGCAACACTCTCTATGTATCCAACAAAACCCATGTTTGGTATTAGCGGATTGATTGTTCCTCTGCACAAAAGAAGAAGAAGAAGAAGAAGAAGATATCTATTAGACTATTAAATATAATTACTATGTGTGTGTGTGTATATATATATATATTACCTGTACAAGGGCATTAGCCCAGAAGGGTACTGTAGGAAGCTACAATAGGGTTCCGGAATGATGTCTTTGAGCTTCTTCATCCCATCATACCCAGTTGCTAAGATAACAACATCAACCTTGAGGTGAGTGTGGTCCTCAAACTCAAGGCCATCACTAGTGAACCACCATTTTGATGCTCTCTTGAAAACAATTTTCCCCTTATCTGCCTCAGGGAAGAAATCACGTGGTGTGATTGCCATCTGGCAAGATGCATAGTCTTCTATAAAAGGATGTTCTGGCTTCAAACCATATTTGTCGAGAGGAAGCTTGTAAAGCAAGTAGGACTCTACCAACTTAGAAACTGCATACCTCTGCAAATTAAACAAAATTATTTGGTCAGTAAACAACAATATTAATGTGAAGTCTGTCAGATAAATTAATAGACAAATCTAGCTATAATTCATTTTTGATTTTACCAGTGGAGATAACATAAGGCATATTAAAGTCATGAAAAGGTTTTGATTGGGTGTTTCATTGATGAATTGGGAGGATCTTGTAGAAAAGAATAAGAAAAATGGTAATCCCCATATCCAGTAATGTGGGACAGTCCAATGTAAACTTCTTATCACCATGGTGCATGCCTTCCCTTCAGGACCTGCGAATATATATATATATATATATTATAATGGTTATAAAATCTAGTTAAATTAAAGAATAATGAAACATAAATGTTTTTGGTTATATTAAAATCAAGCTTTGCTGGAGGATATCCATATTAATCCCGTTTGGAAAGAGGAACATGGGTTGTTATCAACTGAGAGGATAACATTTTCTGCATTTTTACTCATAGATGGTTGGATTCATGGAAGGCAATCTTAATTATAGTGACTAAAGTGTAATATGTTTATAGTTTTGGTTAAATTAATTATTAACCAAACAATATAAATATTGGTTGTAAGGTTACTATTGTATTTATTCTGATAATAATATCATTGACGTCGTCGCACATTCCTCCATGGATTAGTTGACTCTTAGTCGGTGAACCATGTTAATTATTCATGTCTATATTGTATAATTTCATTGTATAAGAGACTTAACTGATTTCGTATTAAATATGATTTCTTCAATCCTCCGGCTCATACTCGACTATCTTCGTCTTTTACTTCATCATGATCCTTATTCACGTCCGAATAATGACTCTCAATGTGTCTGATTTATTGGGCGTGAAGTTCAATGGCAAGAATTACGACTTTGGCCATTCCATTTTCATTTTCTAGTCTCAGGTAAATTCCTAATGTCGTATTTAGACGACACTCTTGCAAAACCATCAACGACGGCAAAACAAAAACACTTGTTATCAACAATTAAAGGCGCGACACCAACTAGTGATGATAAGTCTGCTACATCAGTCACTATCTCAACTATAGTCGGTTTTCCAACTTGGGTCGTGCGTTTAGCCTCAATCTCTATGACTCTGCGTACTTTCACTAAATATGTTGATGTTTCGATATATCTACAGAGTTTTGTTTTTGCAAATCAATGTGTTCCGTGTGTTTGAAGTTGAATATGAGATTACTCGTTTAACCCATGAGACATGGATGCCCACTCATTATACTTGGCAAATCAAACTTTATGGCTCTCTTCTTACCACTGTCGCAAGTGATGAAATTTGACATGATGGTATCGCGCCGTGTTATTCAATTTCTCTTGAAACATAGGCCGAAGTTTGATTCCATATGATCGCAAGTACTAAACCATGCTAATAATGTCGACATGGATTCAATCCTCGGTGATTTGTGTAGTGCGGAGACGCGCCTCAAAACTCAGCCCAACTTCATGGTCAATCCCTCGATGAAGGATTTGTTTTTCTTGCTACTCATTCTAGTCATCAACAACAAGGCTCCAATTGAACTCCTTCTTCTGGATATACTCCTTACTTCATATATAATCCATGTTCCCATTCTAGTTTTCAATCATATACAATACTCAAGTGTCATCATTATGGGGAAGCATTCAGTAAGTTAGCTTCGGTTAATAAGTGGGGATTATGGCACTATCGTCTTGGCCATCCACATTCTATAAGACTCAATTTTATGATTAAACATCATGTATTACCGATTCAGTAGAATTTGAAAGTGATGCTTTTGTTCACTCTCGCACTCGTTGTGCCGAAGCTAAAGCTAGTAAGCAACCATTTTACTCTAGCGAGACTGTTATTAGCCAACTATTTTATCTTGTTCACAATGACCAATGGGGTCCCTCCCCAATCAATTGGCTTCTCATCTTGGCCATCAATATTTTGCTCTCTTCATTGATCATGCTACTCGACTTATTTGGCTTTACATGCTCTGGCCTAAATTTGATCTTCTTGCAATTATAGTAGAATTCATTAAGATGGTAAAAACACAATTTGATAATACCGTCAAGATGTTTAGGTCTAATCTTGATGGTGTGTATATTTATTTCTAATGCCCTATGAGATTAGTATAAGCAGCATGGTATCTTGTATCAGCAGTCATGTCTAGGAATTTATGAACAAAATGGTTTGGCGGAACGAAAAAATCATCATATTCTCAAACTTTCTCGTGCAATTCTTCTCCATTTTCGAGTTCCTTTTCATGTTTTGTCAGAAGTTGTATAGACAACGGTGTATTTAATCCATCGTCGGGTTAGTTCCACTCTTTGGGATACCACACCATATTCTTCTCTATATGCCAGAGCCCCGTCCTACTCGATTGTAAGCCATGTAGTATGTCGATGGATATGAATAGTAAACTTAGTCGAGATGTTGGCGAGCTCACAAATCCCTCTCTATATTGAAAGCTTGTCGACAGTTCAATCAATCTTACGACTTGTACTCGTCTAGACTTGGCATATTTGGTGCATGTGGTTAATCACAGTATATGTCAGATCTGCGACAACCACACTTACAAGCAGTTTACCCGATTTTGAGATGCCTTCAAGGTACAAGATGATTGGGTGTCTTTTTCCCTATGTCCGGTGAGCCATGCTCTACTTTTGCCGATGTCGATGATGTAGGTTGTGTAGATACCAGGGCAATCTACTTCTCGATAGTGTGTCAAATTAAGGAATGCGTGTCTTACTTGGCATGTGGACGAATAGTAGATGGAAATGTACAATCACCATACTTAACAGAGTTTGGATCAAAACACTAAATAAAGATACATTTATTAAAAGTGTCATAGTAGAGGGTGTTAGTTCGATTGGATAATACTAAAAGAACATGTTTGTTTAACTTTGCATAGTAGAGAGGTAAAAATATGTATACCCATATTTAATGTTATAAACTAACCACTAATTTTTTTATGGGATAATAGGCCGGGTAAACTCTAACAACCTACGGGTCAGTGACATGTTAACTGTGTCAACAATTCAGTAACGTCGGTTGTCACATTTGTAACGAAAAGGCTTGTTTGTTATGTGTTCTAAGTGGAGGAGCTTGTTTGGTGTAAACAATAGTAGGGGGTCCAGTTTGTTATTTTTCAATAGTACAGGGGCCTGCCGGACTATTACCCTGTTTTTATTAAAGAATGAATATAATATATTTGGAATCCAATAACCTCCCTAATTCATTCGTCCAAACGGTCTATATTTGGAATCCAAGAATCTCTCTAATCCCCAATTTTCTAGCTATTCTAATTCTCTAGCTATTTCAATTCTCTCCGATCTAATTCTTGGCACATTTGACATTTTAAACAATCCAAATGACCAAATTATTGTTTTGGTGGGAGAATTGAGGTGGAGATTTTGGATGATTTGGGGTCCAAATTTCTGCTCCAGAGATTAGTGAAAAGTATCCCGTTTGGATGCAGAAAAATTGTTGGAGATTGTAGGTGATTTGGAAACTTAGTGGCGGGCTCGAAGTGATTTGGACGAGATTTTGAAATCTCGATCTTTATTAAGGGTAGAGATTTGGAGATGGAGGATGAGATATGAGAGCACTTTTACCCATTTGCCCTTAACTAAAAATAGAAAATTTGGATGAGAATTAATTGTAGACATATTTTGGTCTTTCATAAAATGAATTTCAATTTCTTTATTTTATGAATTCCCTACTCAACAATCTCTCCAAATTACATATCCAAACTTTCTATTTTTAAAATTGCAAGGAGAATAGGAGACTCTAATTCTCATACTATTCAAAATTCATTCAGTATTTGAAATTCCATCCTTCCAAATCACTTGCCCAAATAATCCTTATTGTTTAACATTAAATTTTATTTTTAGTTTTGGTTAATCATTGTTGAGAGTTGATCAGATATATGTAGTTAAAATAGAAGCAACAGGCTAAACAGTTGAAAGAAAAAGGATACAAAAAAAAAAAAATTAGTAAAATTTAGGAACCTTGATTAGCTTGAGCGCATTCAACAGCTAAATCAATAGCCGATTTTTTGAAACCAATGATTGCGACTTTTTTCCCTTTGATTAGCTCCGTAGCTTTTTGTGTGTCCAGTTTGCAGTAATCCAATGAATGCATCACCTTTCCCTTGAATATTTCTGGTCCTCTGTTCTTCGGGTATTCTGGTATTTTTGGTATATCTCCATATTTCCCCGTGCATACTACCAGAAATTCAAACTCGTACCACTGAAAATAAATTTATTATTACTATACATCTATATCTATCAAAGTGATTCAACTTCATCAATTTATCAATTTACTTAACCTTTATCTAATCAAAAATATTTGTTCAAATTAACCATGCTAGCTATTTTATATGTAAGTTGCATTGCATGTATCTTTTGTGATACATGATACGTAAATTATATATATGTAAGTTGCATGTATCTTTTGCATTTATAACTATTACATATATAAGATAGGTATGTATATGATACGTAATAAAAGTTATCTTTTGTGTAACATAATATATATGATAACTCCAAATCATTATAATTACAAAATATATACCTGTATATTGTGGGAGTGATTGGGTCGGACGGCAACCTCCCACACGGGCCGTCCAGGAAGAATGTTTCCATACTCAGCGGCGGGTGAATTAGTTGTTTGGGATTGATCATGGCCAATAAACCTGATCTCCAAGACCTTGGTGTTAAACATGACATACTTGTAGAGATCAAATCGTTGTGCATAAGATGTTAAGTAGTCCAAAATCTGAAGATGAGAGGGAAAAGAAGGATCATCCCTATTAGGCCAAGGGAAGTCAGAAAACTCATAATCTTTGCGTTGGGATTGGAGCTTAGTTGAATTGTAAGAACAGCTCTTCCATACTCCGCCAATGCAGTCACTTGCCTCGAAAACAATAGGGTTATAGTGTGATAGCTGTTTCAAAGCAGCTAAGCCACTCACACCAGCTCCTATGATTCCTACCCTTGATGATGATTTTCCCATTACCCGCCCGGTTTGGGTACCCATATATTAATTACGATAGATGTATCTTTTTTCTTTTTTTTTTTTCAGTAAAACGGTGAATGTGTGTTGGATCGAATGGTACGTTGAATGGTGCATGGTTTCATATATATATTTATAGAGTTAACGTAAGCTACTGTTCCGAAGCACGTGAATGGACTATACCAGTACACGTACCTACTGACTAGTGTGAAGGAAATAAGGGAGAAAGAGAGACTAGTACTAGTCTAGGAAGAGAAGAGTCACAATAGATTATGACCACTATTTCTATAATCTAAACCACGCACTGCTGATATTATGAAACTAAGATTTTCTACATAGCAATTGTGGAAACTGGGGGGGAGGGGGGGTATAGAGGTGGAAGTTTCCTACAATCGTCTTAATTCAATGCATATTTACTAGAGGACTAGAGGTAGTTAGCTTAGCATTTTAGAATACGCAAGTACAGTAATATGACTGTGTCGAGTTTGGCTCTTCTGTTCACTTATAAATATTTTTTCTCCCTTCAAACCTCCTTACATCTAGTCTCACATGGGTCCATGGTTACCATGTGATGGGAAGATCTACGGCACATAGCATCATATTTGGCACAAGCCACCAACTATTACTAATATAAATAAGGGATAATAGGTTGGGAGGTCCCTGTATTATTGAAAGCTACCAAACATGCCCTCTTACAATTATTTGCGCAAAACACACCCCTCTACTTAGAACGCTTAACAAAGGCATCCACCACAGACTCTCCACTAAAAACAAAATAGGACTAACGGTTTTAACTTGGGTTTCACGACAAGAGGAGCCGGAGGAGATGGATTATCGAGATTTGACGATTGGTGATTGGAGGTTGAGAGCATGTGGTAGATGTCGTGTGATTACGAGAGAAAGGATAAGGGGATGAAAATTCTCTTCTCAATAAAAATCAACCAAAGGCAAAACGATGTCGTTTCGGTTTGATGACATGTCAACTCTGACAAGCTGAGTCAGTATAACGGGTTTTGGAATTTACTAATACCTTCTAAATTTTTATGTACCGTTAGTAGCAAAATGCGTAACTATGTCCAGACCTAGACAAATGTGACTGGTAGCCAATGATTCGCCAGCCAGCCAGCGCATCGCTGTCTGCCAGTCATTTTTGTGGCTACCGTCGTTCTCTGTTAACGGAGTTAGGGTTTTTCCGGTCCTAGCCAGCTATGCACTGGTTGGCAGGCGCAGCGCTATCTGGGACTGAAGAAACCTTGGATCCCAATTTTTTAGTATAAATACCCCCTTCAAGATGCAGTTTCCACCACACATCTCTCTCCCAAACCCTGAAGTTAGCATTTCTAGGAGCCGTCATCGGCCAAGTTCGAAATATGGCATGTTTCCAGCCGCAGTAATAGTTGGTGAAATTATGTGGTGTTCAACTCATCTAATATCTAATTTATGTACCTTTGATGCTTTGCACTAATTATTGTTGCTGTGTAGTTACAAATGTTGAGAGGATAATGCACAAGTTGAAGAAGCAGGAGGAGGACTGGTTTGTGTATGAGGAAAGTGTAGTAAATTGCTGGTGCGATTTAATGGCAACCAGATGTGTTGCCACGAGGGATCTGGAACTTTATTTCGGCTGCCCTCATGAGAAGTAGGTAGAACCATTCCCACATTCATATTTCGTGCATTTGTCACAGTTTTAAACCCTATGAGTTCGTTTTCTGTTGTGTAGGGCAAGGGTTGTGGATTTTATGAATAATTGGAGGTGCGGGAGGCCGTGGATGATTTGAACAGGGAGAAAAAAAAATCATTTAGGGGAAGAACGAGCAACTTAGTCGCACTGCCAATCGAATCAAGCAATTGAAGGAGGAGAACAACACACTGACGACTTATGTCGATTGTCGACAGGCTGGCGAAGAACAAGCTCTTGTGGCAACCAAGAAGAGGTCATTCATAAGAGTGACAACCAACTTAGGTCTGGTGTTGTTGTAGTTGTTGTTGTTGTTGTTGTTGTTGTAGTAGTAGTAGTTGTTGTTGTTGTTGTTGTTGTTGTTTGTATGTGTTGTTATTGTTTTTGTTGTTGTCGTAGTTGTTTTCCTTGTTTACCTTTCAAAGCTAATGTATTCTCGTCTTGTACTTTGAATTATCGTTGGAAGTTATGAATTGCAAGATTTTAGCTATCCAAACATTTCCCATCATCCAGCAAAGACTTACATTACATACTGAATACTGTATAAAATGACTGGTTACACTCGAAGACGTGAATAAAGATTGAAATACTAACTGGTAAACAAACATTGAAAAGACCACTACACGATAAGAACGCAAAGACCCATAAACTAAATATGCAATTAACCGTTCATGGCGGGGTTTGGATTCTTGTTGCTTCGCCTCGCCCATTGGCATGTCCTCCTATTGTGACCATCTTGCTTGCAGTAACTATAGTGAGGCTCAACATCCTCAACCTAGTCCATCTCGTTGTGTATGCGAGAATGGCGTGGTCGCCCTAATTTTCTAACTCTTTCTGGGTCAGGGATGACCTTCAGCCCACCATGGGGCTCCCAGTCTTGTTTCTCGCTGATAGGAAGGAAACTCCTTCCGTATATCTGGCGTATTGTTTCCAACCTGTATTGGTTGTTGGCGTAGTATAAGGGATCTTGATTCGCGGAGTTACAGGCGGCCAAGGCATGCGAACACGACATCTTTTTCTGTTGGAACTTGTCGCACGTGCATTGCCCGTCCGCGTGGGCGTAGAACAGGCACACTTCGTGCCTATTGTTTCCCCTGCCATTGCTTCGATTTACCACTATTTGTATTTCATATATGCTGCTATCATAATCGAAAGTCCTCACCGTGTGGGAATTCACCCTATGTAGTCTTTTCTCCATGCGTTCAAGACACTTCTTTGTCCACATTGCACCGGTCGCCTGTTCTTCACGAACCCTCTTTCGTTCATCTTCAAAATACGTTTGTAGCCTGTAGAAGGTGGATTCAACCAAAGCTAAAATTGGAAGTGCACAGATAAAACTTGAATGCCCCATTCTCACTCTCCCCCATGTTTGACGTCATGTTATTCCATCAAGCCCCGTTGTTACAAGCGTCTATGGCTCTTGACCAATACAATTGATCTTCAAGCACCCACCTTTTATTTGCGGGGTCATCCCTTGTGAATGATAGCACACCCCTTCTGAACTTACTCAAGGAGCTTCGTTTAGCTACACATAAGGGAGACTGTATTAGGATGATATATGCTGAATTTTCTTTAAGTAAATGGTGGAGTGTCATGATACTTACATAGAGCCATAAGGCGCCATTTTAGTTTTACGTTCTTCGCGCTGCTGTTGTAATTTCTTACATAGTGGCGGGTGCACCAACGCCAATGACATCCATATATGATTTTAGACATCGCACTCTTGATGTTAGCATGTCAGTTGGATATGACACATACCACGGATCTATTGGTGACTAGCCGTTGAATGCACTCAAAGAACCATTCCCAATTCCCATTGCTCTCCACTTCCACAATTGCAAACACTATGATAAAAAAAATACTACCGTCGAATGAACTAGCCATGAGTAGTGTGTGCTTGTATTTCTCATCGTGAAGGTGTCATCAATGATGAGCACAGAAGGATAATGTTTGAAACCTTCAATGCTAGGGGCAAAACTCAAATTGGAGGAGTGTATCTCCATCAGACGTAGTAACCAGTTTTGTGACAAATTCAACCTACGTCCCATAGTTCTGATCTTGCACGGCTTTAGGAGGGTTGTGATGTGAACCGCTGCAACCGTGGGCAGACGACCCGAACCACCGCTAGTCTTGAAGCTTCGCTTGAGCTCACCTTCGGCACCGGGGTGGAAATAGTACTAGGACCCGTCGGTCGCGATTAACCGTGAACCCTGAGTGTCCGGTAGAATGGCTCCGCGACTGAAGGGGAATACTTCTGTTGATAACACCGTCTCTAAGCTATGTACGAGCAAAAACTTAAAGGATTTAAGAACAAAGTTCTGAATTATATTTGATTTGGCAAAAGGGTTGAGTTTACAATGAGGCCGAAGCCTCTTATTTATACTAGAGGAGTCGGGACATCCCCGCGGCTTCCTACTTAGGCTAAAACTCGAAAATAATAAAATAATAACTTAGAGTCCTATTTAGAATACTAAAAAGGACTTAATTGTTCCTAAAGAAACGAAAACTATAAGGGAAATCCGAGTCGAACACTTAAAAAGAAATAAAACAAATAAAAAACGTGCAAAACCCTAAACCGGCAGATCCGGCGGATTCGGTCGGGCTTGATGCTCACGCGCGGGCCAGTTTAGGAAAGCCGGTGCCGCCTTTGATGTCGGGCTTGGAATTGGCGGCGGCGTCGGTTGCTCGGGCTTGGAAATTCACGGGCTCCATGTGCCGGCTCCGTGGGGTCTAATGCTGATGCCGCTCGGCATCCGGGGTTCCTGTTCTACCAGCCCAATCGGTCCTCCTCATCCAACTTCCTCATTTCTCCCCATTTCCTCTCGGCTCCTAGGGTGGCAGCTCCTAGGCTTGGCTCCTGGCCTTGTATGGAGTTGAGGGCCGGTGATAATCCTCCCAAGGCTCGAGTCCTTTGTTGGCTGAGTACTAAGGCTCGATCGGGGCCCTCTGATGCCGGTGCTGGCGCCCGGAGGAAGTCTGCCTTTGGGCCTCCTTCACTCTCGTCCATGCCTTTCCTTCCGTGCTTCTCCCAGTTGTCCAGGAAGGTCCTTAGAGGTTCTCCTAATGTGGTCATCCGCTCCTTGAGCTCTTGGAAGCCGAGTATTGGTGCTAGGGCTGGCGGGACGCTCGAGGTGGGGTTGACTGGAGCATCTTTAGAGCGGTGCTCGGTCCTCTTTTGTCGGCACTCTTCCAAGAAAGCTTCTAGAGGATCCCAGGGTTGTATAGCACCTCCTGGGTCCTTAGGCTGAGTGCCATAGCTTCCAGGCAAGTCTGACTCCTTGGTAGCTCCGAGTGCAGGTGCCCATGTTAGGGCCGGATGGGTCCAGGCGCTTACCCTTGTTTGTTAGGCCCTTCGGGGAGGGCTGTACTTGAACCTCACCACATGCGGAGGCTTAATAAACCTCTGTGGGGCTAGGTTAGGGTGTTGGCAAGGCTCCAAGTGCTTCTTATAAGGCCCTAAGGCCTTTGCCCTCGTGGGTGACCCCGACGGGATGTAGGAATAGGGATTTTCAGCCGGTCGGCTGCCCGGGGTCGCTTCATTCCCCTCTTCTTGTAAGGGATTCATCCTCGAATCCCATTCTTTCTTCGTGTGAGTATTGGGTAGATGCCTCCTCAAGTCGCCGGTTTGTGTGGTGGTGTCGGGGTCATCCTTCCAAATGCTCCGAGGGATCGGGTACTCGTTGGAGTCCGTGTCTGGCCAGGGCTCCGGGTCTTCTGAGCTAGCACCGTCGATACTCATGTTGTCTTCAGTCGACGGACTGCTCACCTTGATGTTAAGGCTCGTAGAAGACATAGGGGAGTATAGATCATCCCAATGAAGCCCTTTCTCCTTGCACGGGCTTTCTTATTTGGCCGCCGCCTTCGTGGGTATGCGGATCCGGATTGGTGCAAGCCTCAAGAGTCGGTGAGAGACCTCCTCTGTGTGCATCTTGTGGACAGCCTTGATGTCCCACGGGGTCTAGGTGTGTCCGGGTGCTGTTCTTGCACAAGTAGAGGGCTGGCTGACCATCGGATGCGCGGGTGCTGATCCGTAAGGCGCCGGGGGCTGGCTCGGGGTTGACCCGATGCTGGCCGGGTGCTGTTCTAAATATGCAATTAACCATTCATGGCGGGGTTTGGATTCTTGTTGCTTCAACTCACCCATTGGCACGTCCTCCTATTGTGACCATCTTGCTTGCAGTAACTGTAGTGAGGCTCAACATCCTCAACCTAGTCCATCTCATTGTGTATGCGAGAATGGCGTGGTCGCCCTAATTTTCTAACTCTTTCTGGGTCAGGGATGACCTTCGGCCCACCATGAAGCTCTTAGTCTTGTTTCTCGCCGATAGGAAGGAAACTCCTTCAGTATATCTGGCGTACTATTTCCAACCTATATTGGTTGTTGGCGTAGTATAAGGGATCTAGATTCGCGGCGTTACATGCGGCCACGACATGCGAACACGGCATCTTTTTCTGTTGGAGCTTGTCGCACGTTCATTGCCCGTCTGCATGGGCATAGAACAGGCGCACTTCGTGCCTATTGTTTCCCCTGCCATTACTTCAATTTACAACTATTTGTATTTCATATATGCCACTATCATAATCGAAAGTCCTCACCGTGTGGGAATTCGCCTTATGTAGTCTTTTCTCCATGCGTTCAGGACACTTCTTTGTCCAAATTGCACCGGTCGCCTGTTCTTCAAGAATCCTCTTTCGTCGATCTTCAAAATACGTTTGCAGCCTATAGAAGGTGGATTCAACCAAAGTTGAAATTGGAAGTGCACAGATTGACTTGAATGCCCCATTCATACTCTCCGCCATGTTTGACGTCATGTTATTCCATCGTGCCCCGTCGTTACAAGCGTCTATGGCTCTTGACCAATACGATTGATCTTCAAGCAGCCACCTTTTATTTGCGAGGTCGTTACAAGCTCCATTTAGATACACGTAAGGGAGACTATATTAGAATGATATATGCCGAATTTGTTAGGTAAATAGTGGAGTTTCATGATACTTGCATAGAGCCATAAGGCGCCATTTTAGTTTTGCGTTCTTCGCGCTGCTGTTGTAATTACTTACATAGTGGCGGGTGCACCAACGCCAATGCCATCCATATATGATTTTAGACATCGCACTCTTGATGTTAGCATGTGACACATACTACGGATCTATTGGTGACTAGCCGTTGAATGCACTCAAAGTACCATTCCCAATTCTAATTGCTCGCAACTTCCACAATTGCAAAGGGAACGAACTAGCCATGAGTAGTGTGTGCTTGTATTTCTCGTCGTGAAGATGTCGTCAACGATGAGCACAGGAGGACAATGTTTGAAACCTTCAATGCTACGGGAAAAACTCCAAAAAACCCTTTCAAATTGGAGGACTATATCTCCATCAGACGTAGTAACCAGTTTCGTGACTAATTCAACCTACGTCCCATAGTTCCGATCTTGCACAACTTTTAGGAGGGTTGGTAACTCATTGTATGATTCCTCCTAGTTACCATATATACGCTCCATGGCTCGTTGCTTGCCGTTTCATGTTTTCTTGTATGAAATATGTCTGTTGTATCAACTATAAATCTCTGTCTGGAGAATATTGATTCAAACATGGGGGCGTACTTGGACGAAGGGCATTACCGCATCAGCTATCACACGGACGTCCAACTGCCTTGAACTGACGTTGCATACGCTGTCCAAACACAGATGTGTCGGATTGAATTATTTTACCGTCCAAACACCGCTCTCATCTGTAGTGAGCCTTATCCTCCATAGGAAGCCATTGCCTTGGTATCCATGACATCGTTCTCGAGTTACCATTTGGTAGATCACGTCATGCACAACATGCGGTTATTCTTGAGTGCATATTGCTTGAGAACAATTTGGGCCTCGTCTTTCATTTGAAATTGATGTCCAATCGCAAAACCCTAGGCCATCAATGTGATAGTGTGGAACATTGTGAAATCCATACTCGTCATTACTTGACATCATACGTTCACCGATATCTTTGAGAAAATTTATGAAATGCTATGGGGGGTTGTAGTCCCTCGATGGTTGTGCATTTGCACTGGTATTAAACTCGATGTTTGGTTCAAATAAGTACGCTTCGTCTGCTTCAGAGTTGATTTCATTTTCTGATGACTCTCATTCGCTACTATTTCCCAAGTGTGACACCAGACTTCGTTGTCCACTCTTTCCACCATCCTCTTCTCGACGAGTATGAGTGCTCTGGCCACTATATGTGATGACGTTAGATTTACCACGTTTATCTCACTACATTTGAGCAAAATTCTCCTCTTTGTACACCTATTTGTGATAGTTTTTTAGAACTTTCATGCATATTGCGTGTTACTCCTCTAGCCTCCTTTGGGCCATTTGATGTTGTTTCGAGTTATTTTTGTTGAGATTTCAGATTACCACATTGTGGAGAACCTTTTCATGAGCTCGGCACTTAAGACGGGGACCAATTTGGAGTTCGGAAGAAGCGGTGATGACACTCGATTTTACGTGATTATCAGCCTCATTTAAGCTACATTTTCTTGCTTGAATCTCGAGTTTTAGGGTAATTTGGTGTGTTTTCACCTAACTGCTCTAATTCTTGCCGTTTTGGTTACTTTGACTCGTTATGGGTCTATTTGATGGTTTTCTAGTGTTTTTGAGATTACATAGGTTTTTGCCGTCAAATACGTAGCCACGGACGAGCTCGGGAAGCGAAGGAACCTCAAGGAATGGCCCGAGATCAATCTAGAAGTCAACCAAGAAAGAAGAAAGCACTGCCCTGGTTTTAACTAGAGTTTTCAGCGAGAAGCCCAAAGTTCTCGCCAAAAACTATGCAAAAATTGCACAGTCGGAGACAGGAGATCCAGCTGAGGTTTCCACTGAAGTCTTCGGCGAAAACTTAATTCCTTTTCCGGCTGGGATTTTGAAACCCTATAAATACTAAACCGGCGGCTACAACCAAATGAAGACTCTTTTTTCAAAAGAACCCTACCAACACTTATTTCCTTGGGTTAATTTCCAGACTTGATATTTCCAGAGAGAGTTTAGAGAGTTCGAAGAGCCGGGAAGAGATCGTGATGCCATCATTCCATCTCGGAGAGCTCGGAGCTAGGAGTTGGAGATTCAAGAGATTGAAGCTTCTCGGTTTCATCAGAATTAGGTTTTACAGTTCATCTATGTACTTCCTGTCTGAGATGTATTCCTTGATTGTTCTCGATTCTTTTGTTTTGAATATAAGCAGCTAAACTCATAGAGTTTAGATTAGATGAACCCTAAGTGACTCGGGCTTTAAAGCGGTCACGGATCGGCGGTAATTAAATCAAGTTTTAATTAGTTTCTCTTGCATGTTTGGTTTGTTCTTAATTGTTTTGTGTTTTCTTTTCTAGCTTGATCACCTAGTTAAGATTCTAGTTAAGCTGAGGATAGTAGCGAACGTTCGCCTCACTTCAAAACACCAAATCAATAGTTAACCTATTCATTGGAATAATTTCTCTTCGTAGGAACCAGGTAGGGTTAATCCGCTGCTAGAGTAACTCACTAATCACTAGTAATCGCACCAATTAGTTTTCCGTTGCAGAAGTAAACGCACGGGCGGTCAATTAATCTTGGTAGTTAGATCAGATAGAGCGAACGTTCGCCAGTCTTAAACCTAAGGGTTAGGAGTTATGGTGGTGTCTGAGAACTTAATGAATCGGGATTGAAAGCCGCTGGTCTTGTGATTGCCAATGTTCTGGTGATCTTAGGGGGATTCGAAATCTTAACTTGTCTGTCGACTTGTTAAGTCAACCAATCGTTCAATTGTTTTCTGTTTTCATTTCTTGTTTATTGCTTAAAGCCTAGAAGTCGTGGAACTCACACCACGCAAACTTGTTTTAAACCTGAGTAATTTGCCGACTCAGTTGAGTAGACGATTAGAAGAAACCCTGTGGAATACGATCTATCTTGCTTTGTGCTTGATAGTTATTTGACTACACGCGCGTGAAAACGCGTTAATCAAGCGGCAATCATCAAAAGAAGCATGGGGCTGGAATTATTTTTCCCAGCTCCAAAACTGTGCTTTTTTTGGAAAAAGTGCGCCGGAGCACTTTTGGGTGCCTCCAGGAGCACTTTTTTAGCGACACTTTGTAAAATTTTATCGACCCAACAAAAGTGCGCCTTTTACAAGAAAAAGTTAGTGTCGTCCGGCGCACTTTTGGCTAATCTGGATTGGAGAGGAAAAGTAGGAGTTTTTAGCCTGAGAAAAAAGATAGTTTTTTAAAAAAAATTGATTCTGATTTTGACGAACTGGACACTCTCGGAACAGGATTTTGGAGCTTTGAAGTGACAATTAAGGGAGGAGAAGCGAGGATTAGCTCAGGAGTTTCTTAGATTCATCAGGATTATGTTTTCTCGGAGTAAGATGTCTTATTCTCTGATTTTCTTCTCTATTATTTTTCTGATTTCTTCTGTTGTTATGTCGAGCTGAACTTTTAAGTTTGTTCAAATTAGATGAAATTCTAGTTAGATTTTGTATGGATGATGTAGGGTTTTTAACCCGTTTATGTTAATTGAGGTTTATTCAGGCATTTGATGAGATTCTCCTTAACCCTAATTTGAAGCTCTAAGAATTCACAGATTGACCATATCGCAGAATTTGTTTCATCTTTGATTTCGCGGTTCTGACCATGGACGTGAATCATTCTAGAGATTAGGAGATCGTTGGGATTTGTCAGTGTCTTGACCATAGGGCCCGTGAAACTAATCTATTTGCATATCTTTGTGACAATTCGTCGTTCTTCGTGCATTATTAACAATTTGCGAGTTATCTTGACCATAGGAACTTGTAGGTTTGATAGGATAGTTTCTCTGGGTCCTGACCATGGAGTAGAGAATACCAAAGGAAGTGTCAAGTCATCAAGTCTGTTCAAACAAAAATTGCATTGCATCATCCGTCTTAATTGAGCTAGAGCGGATTCGAGTCTGGACAAACGCCTTAGTCATTCTTTTAAACTCCAACTTTTTCCCTGCTTTGATCAATTTAGATTGTTTTTCTTAGTTATTAGTTCATAAACCTTTCTAAACCAAAAGACAAAAAACCCGATTTTCTTTTATACACATTTCTGAGTAATAGAAAGAGAAAGACCCTTTAGTAAAAACGTTCTCGCTAGAGCGATCTAGTGAGTAAAATTTGGTGTGCGTATTTCTCGCATCAATATGATGTGCTAGCTCCGTCACCCATGAATACAAATTGGCCGTGCACGGGTGAAGTTATCGCGGCCACCAAGCTCGGCGCCACCACAGCACCACGGGCACCAATTTTCAATTTTCCCATGAAGGCGTGGAGCGGAGGAACGCATGGAGAGACCAGGAAAGGTTACCCCTTGTTGGAAGGGAAGTCTCCAGACTAGGAGACCCAACATCAAGTTCTAATGCTGATGTCGATCTGGCCCCCAGCACTAATGCCGGGCCGAGACCATAGAGGCCCAGTGCCAATGCTAGTGCCGACCTGAGCGTTGATATCGGCACCACACCAAGAGCCAAAGATAACCGAAGTGTTGAAGCCAAAAGACACCCCTAGGTTGATGTTGACACCCAGCCAGGCCCCAACGGTCGAGCACAAGGCTGAGATAGCCAAGGGCCCGGTGCCGATGCCAACTGATGAACCTATCGTTGTGCGGGTTCAAACAAATACTACTAAGCTAGAAAGCTAGGGTAGATCGTATTCCATGGGCCTTCTAATGCTCGATTACTCAAATAAGCTGGCAAATTACTCAGGTTAAACACTTCGTGCGTGGTGTGAGTTCCACGACTTCTAATTCTAAGAAATGCACGGAAATTAAAAATTGAAACTAAAAACAGATTGGAAATTAGAGTTGAAAACAGAGATGACAGACGAACTTAGACTTCGAATCCCCTTCGTTCACCAGAGCATTGACAATCAACAGATCAGCGGATTTCAATTCTCATTCAATCAATTTCTAAGACACCACCATAACTCCTCACCCTTAGGTTTAAGACCAGCGAAAGTTCGCTCTATCCGTTCTAGCTACCAAGATTAATTAGCCGCCCGGGTACGGTCGCCTCTCGCAACGACTTAACTTAACTGGTGGAATTACTAATGATTTATGAGTTACTCTTACAGTGGATTAACCCTAATTGGTTCCTACGAAAGGCACACTCCAATGATTAGGTTAATTGTTCGATTTGATGTTTTAAAGTAAGGCGCGCGTTCGCTTCTATCCTTAGTTTAACAAGAATCTAATCTAGGTGATCAATCCAGACAAGAAACATGAACAATGAAGAACAAATCAAACATGAAAGAGAAACTGATTGAACTTTGAATCTAATCATTGCCGATCCGTGACCGCTTTAAAGCCCTGGGTCACTTAGGGTTCATCTAGTCTAAGCTCTAAGAGTTTAGCTACTCGTGTTTTTCACAAAAGAATCAAAGACAAAGATAGAGTTCATCATACAGAGGAAGAACAGAAAAGGATCTGAAAAACCTAATTAAGATGACTCCGGTAGAACTTCGATCTTCCGGTAAACTGCAATCCTAGCTCCGAGTCTTCGAGATGGAAGGGATGGCGTCACGATCTCTTCTTGGCTCTTCGAACTCTAAACTCTCCTTCATAACTCTTGAGAATCATGAGAATTTCGGTATTAGTTGGTAATTATGATCTATCAAGTCGTCCCCTTTTATTTGGGCCGCCGGTTAAGTATTTATACTTAACCCTAATACCGCCAGATTTTAACTAAGATTTTCGCCGAAAATATTAAGGGATTTTCGCCGAAAATCCTAGTGCAAAAGGATGACCGCCGGGTGGATTCTTCCCTTGGCTGACATCAGTCAATTTGTGCATGTATTTTCACCGAAAATGTGAAGGTATTTTCGGCGAAATCTTCAGTGTAAAACGGGGCAGGAATTGGTTCAACTTGATTGGCTCCTTGGATCGATTCCGGTGCGATTCCTCGAGGTTCCAACGCCTTAGACACGTCCTTGACTACTTTATTTGATGGCAAAAACCTGTGCTAACATAGAAACACTAGAAAACCATCAAATAGACCCGAAACGGGCCAAAGTAACACAAATGGCACGAGATAGAGCAATTGATTGAATATTAGTTATTCTACCCTAAAAACCATGTCTTAAGCAATGAAATGTCGCTTAAATGAGGTTGATAATCACGTCAATTCGAGTGTCATCAAAATACCCCACACTTAAGCTTTTGCTTGTCCTCAAGCAAACTGAATAGAAACGCTCATGTTCAGAATTGATAAGATCGATTAGATTGGAGCTCAATCAAACACAATGAATTATTAGACAGATAATTCCTAGAACAAGAAACCTAACATGCATACTGATCAGCCAAACAACCTGGTCTCACTAATAAACTGCACACGACAAGTAATCGTAACCAATTATGCACGAATTTGACCTGACTGACCAGACTCCTCACACAGGAAATATTTAGTAAATGGGGAACTCTCATTCTATGTGTTTAAGGACGTGTTTCTGCTCTCAATCATTTTCTGTCACTGAATTCTGTCATAGGTTTGCAATTTGACCACATCTCCACCACTGTGACAACACGAGTAACTAGTCAAGAAGGACTTCCCTGCTAGGACTGTAATGAATTCTACACTACAAGGGTTTATGATGCGATGGATGATGGGAATGTATGATGATGCTTTGGTGCGGTGTAGCTTTTTACTAACTTCCCTCGAATCTAGCCTATGGCTTCCTACCGTCTAACCAGACACGGGTGGAATAGTGAATGCTCGTCCTATGATACCCTAAAGCAACCTAGCACTTTATTTCTTTTCTTACACAATTTTCTTTTCTGACTTTGTTCTTCCATTTGTAGGGAGAAGAACGTTTTATTGAACTAAACTTGAACTTTTCTGATTTTTCTGCTTTTTCTTCTTTTTCGAAATTTTCTTTTTTTTTCTCTTTTCTCTTTTTTTCCTTTGTGCTGATTCTTTCTTTTAGTTGCTAGAGGGGTTTACACGTTTGGACATAATAGCTAAGACCACCTGTTTAATGGCTATAGGCAGGTTACCACAAATCGACTTCCAGTAGGTCAATCTAGAACTACAACCACAGGGGATCAACGGGGAATGAAAGAATGGGAAATGTCTGTAATGTATTATCGAACCGAAAGAACAGGCCAAGCTCAAGGGTTTAAACCTAATGAATTTATCATTTGGTAGGCTATCTGGCTTAGTAGCTGAATCTAGGTGCCCCTATCATTCTAGAACTCGTGTCATCGTGTGGTCTCGAGTAGGTCTCATGAAAATTCTAACTCATTCAAGCAAACAGAAAACCACTCAAAAAGAATTGAAATTGCAAGTTACGTGCAATGGATCAAAAGCTCACAGTTGGTTTGCTAGTCGGATTCAGTCATTTTCATACAATCAAGGCTACAAACTACAAGTGTGATTTTAAAAATTCTGTTCTGACCAGGCAGTTTAGCATCAAAATATACACATTGGTTCTCAAGTTCTAGGTTAAGCAGTCTAAGCATCATTATGAAGGATTGAAAACAACTTAACATCAAAAATCAAGAACTGAGCCATTCTAATGCTAGAGAGACTGGACAGGAATCACGAGGCACACAAAAATACAATCAAGGGCAATCAAGTTCATGCAAGGTTCTCTAGCATCCTACCCCACACTTAAATCGGACTGTGTCCTCACAGGACTAAATCAAGAGTTCAGAGTGAAGTAGAAGAACCTAGACCGAGATGGTTGGCGTAGGGGATGAGCACGGATCCTCGGAGCAGAGGGAATCTACCCAAGCGAAGCAAAGGGAATCTCCCAACTGCCTACAAAATAAAAACAAATGAAACATAAAAAGGAAACCGGGACAAGCGTCCCAGATCCACACAGAAAAAAGTTGGATCAGAATCCGAAAAGAAGAAATAAAAAGAAAGGACAAGGAAAAGGACACCACCCGATCATGGCTGGTCAAGGGCGTCAGGGGGGTGGAAGGTGTAGGGCGTCGCCGACTCGACGTTTCCACGCCAGCTGTGCCTCATACCGCTCGTCAGAGCGGTGCATGTGTTGCTGCATAATAGTCCATCTCGCCTCTTGAGTGGCATTGTCAGTGATGCGCCACTCCTGCAGTCGCTCGTACAAATCTCCAACATCTGCGAGATGCGGTCGGTGCTGCTGGTGAGGCGCCTGGTATGGCTTTGGAATGGGCGGCGGCGACTGGCGTGCATACCCTACCTGATGATGTGGCAAGGGTATATGATCATGAAACTCTGGCTCATACTGAGGCTGAGGCCCCTCAGAATCATCTTCTTCCTCCGACTCATCCTTGTCTTGGAGAGGAGGATCTGCTGCTACCTGGGGACTGAGGTCCAGCTCGAGGTCGTACTCGACCGCCAAATCACCTCCGACGGTGCGTACTCTGCGGCGTGGGATGTTCGGGCCATATTCTTGGCTGAGCCCGAAGGAGATGATGAGTCGGCCTACAAAGTTGCCTCCCAGGAGTGAGCGAGGTGGCCTCGACCTTTGAGTCTTCTGGCGGAGTAGTCGGGCAAGCACCCATCCGGGATGAAGAGGATAACTCTCCCGGATGGCGCGATGAAGAAGAAGCTCATCTCGGCTGATATGGTAGTGGTCCTTCTCTAGAGCATACAAAAGAGAACGACGCCAAACCATGTGAATGAATTTATAGAGAGGGTGAGAGAGAGACTTAACTGAATTATGCTTCGTGAGACGATCGTCGGGCACTCCAGTCATGTGGCTCCAGAGTGCATGGTACTCCTCTCCGTCGCTGATGGAACCGCCCAGTCGTTGTTATGCGGACGTTCAACCAAATAACTAACAAAGCTCACAAAAGCTAGGGTAGATCGTATTCCAAGGGTCTTCTAAGATTGACTACTTCAAAACTGGCAAAATACTCGAATGCAAACAAGTTGTCCGTGGTGTGAGTTCCACGACTTCTAATTCTAAGAAATGCAGAGAAATTAAAACAAATTAAACTAAAGCAGATTGGAAATTAGGGTTTGAAAACAGAGATGACAAACGAACTTAGACTTTCAATCCCCCTTCGTTCCCTAGAGCATTGGCAATCAACAGATCAGCGGATTTCGATTCTCATTCAATCAATTACTAAGAACACCACCATAACTCCTTACCCTTAGGTTTAAGACCGGCGAACGTTCGCTCTATCCGTTCTAACTACCAAGATTAACTAGCCGCCCGGGTACGGTCTCCTCTCGCAACGACTTAATTAATTGGTGCAACTACTAATGATTAATGAGTTACTCTTGCAGTGGATTAACCCTAACCGGTTCCTACGAAAGGCACGCTCCAATTATAAGGTTAATTGTTCAATTCGCAGTTCTAAAGTAAGGCGAGCGTTCGCTTCTATCATTAGCTTAACCAGAATCTAATCTAGGTGATCAATCCAGACAAGAAACATGAACAATGAAGAACAAATCAAACATGAAAAAAGAACTGATTGAATTTCGAATCTAATCACCGCCGATCCGCGACCGCTTTAAAGCCTGGGTCACTTAGGGTTCATCTAGTCTAAGCTCTAACGAGTTTACCTACTCATGTTTATCACAAAAGAAACAAAGACAAAGAAAGAGTTCATCATCCAGAGAAAGGACAGAAAAGAATCTGAAAAACCTAATTTAGACGACTCTGACAGACTTCGATCTTTGGTAAACTACACTCCTAGCTCCGGTTCTCCGAGATGAAAGGGATGGCGTCACGATCTCTTTCCGGCTCTTCGAACTCTAACTCTTCGCTCCAGAACTCCAGAGAATCCTTGGAAAACGTAATTATGAATGATATGTTATGATGTCTCTTTTTGGGCCGCCGGATTAAGTATTTATACTTAACCCTAATCAGTCCGGATTTCCCTATTATTTTCGCCGAAATTCTTGAGGAATTTTCGGCAAAAATTCCTTTGCAATTGGGGCTTTGCCGGCTGATTCTCCTAGACTTCTTTTTCGGATCGAAAACCTGATCGGTTTCACCGAAAATTCCTTCAGTTACCAACAGTCGATTTGTGATGATATTTTCGCCGAAAACACTAGGTGATTTTTGGTGAAATTTCCTTTGTAATCCGGGCAGGAATTTGCTTGAACTTGATTGGCTCCTTTGATCGATTCCGGTTCAGTTCCTCGATGTTCCAATGCCTTAGACACGTCCTTGGTTACTTATTTGACGGCAAAAACCTGTGCTAACATAAAAACACTAGAAAACCATCAAATAGACCCGAAACGGGCCAAGGTAACACAAATGGCACGAGATAGGGCAATCGATTGAATATTCGTTATTCTACCCTAAAAACCATGTCTTAAGCAAAGAAATGTCGCTTAAATGAGGCTGATAATCACGTCAAATCGAGTGTCATCAAATACCCCACACTAAAGCGTTTGCTTGTCCTCAAGCAAACTGACTAGAGACGCTCATGTTCACAAATGATAAGATCGATTAAATTGGAGCTCAATCAGACACAATGAATTATTAGACAGATAATTCCTAGAACAAGAAACCTAACATGCATACAGATCAGCCAAACTACCTGGTCTCACTAATAAACTGCACACGACAAGTAATTAGCAACCAATTATGCACGAATTTGACCTGACCGACCAGACTCCGCACACAGGATATATAGTACAATGGGAACTCTCACTCTCTGTGTTTAAGGACGTGTTTCTGCTCTCGATCATTTTCTGTTACCGAATTCTGTCATAAGTTTGCATTTTGACCACATCTCCACCACTGTGACAACACGAGTATCTAGTCAAGAAGGACTTCCCTGCTAGGACCGTAATGAAATCTACACTATTTGGGTTTATAATGAGATGGATGATGGGAATGTATGATGATGGCTTGGTGCGGTGTAGCTTTCGACTAACTTCCCTCGAATCTAATCTATGGCTTCCTACCGTCTAACTGATGACACTCGATTTGACGTGATGATCAGCCTCATTTAAGCGACATTTCCTTGCTTGAAACGTGGTTTTAGGGGTAAAATAGCGAATATTCACTCAACTACCTTATTTCCTACCGATTTGGTTACTTTGGCCCTTTTTGGGTCTATTTGATGGTTTTCTAGTGTTTTTGTGAAAGCACAGGTTTTGGCCATCATTTATGTAGCCACGGACGTGTTCAAGACCTCAAGGAGTGAACCGGAATCGATTAAAGGAACCAATCAAGTTCAAGCAAATCCCTGCCCGGTTTACAAAGGGATTTTCACCGAAAATACCCTAGTATTTTCGGCGAAAATATGTTCACAAATCGGCTGTTGTCAACTAAAGGAAGTATTCGGCGAAAACATTGAGTTTTCGGACCGAGAAGAGAGAACAGGAGAATCAACCGGAGGACCCTTCATTTGCAAAGGAATTTTCGCCGAAAATTCCTCAATATTTTCGGCGAAAATCATAGAAGAAATCAAACAGGGAATTCTGCCTAAAGTTTTTGGCGAAAATTACTTGATGTTTTCGCCGAAAATATATTCCAAATCCGGCGCTGTATTGGAAACCCTAAGCGTACCTATTTAAAGAGAAGCAGTCGGCAACCAAAGAGGGAGACAACAATTCATTATTCATATTTTCACAAATCAGACTTTTGAGAGTCAGCCGACTCTAGGGTCGATAGATAGAGTTTAGAGAGTTCGAAGATCCGTGGAGAGATCGTGACGCCATCCTTCACCTCGGAGAACTCGGAGCTTAAAGTTGAAGATCTAGGAGATTAAAGCTTCGCGGGAGTCGTCAGAATTAGGTTTTTCAGTTCTTATATGTTCTTCCTCTATATGATGATCTTCATGTTGCCTTTGATTCTCTTGTTTCCGATATGAGTAACTGAACTTGTAGAGCTTAGATTAGATGAACCCTAAGTGACCCAGGGCTTTAAAGCGGTCACGGATCGGCGGTAATTAGATTCAAAGTTCAATCAGTTTCTCTTTGCATGATTGTTTTGTTCTTCATTGTTTAAGTTTCTTTTCTGGTTGATCGCCTAGATTAGGTTTTTGCAGGAAGGGTTGTCGCCAGACAGCTTCCCTGCTTTAAACATAAAAACTTGCCTTTCTTGATCATCTAGATTAAATTCTTGTTAAGCTGAGGATAGAAGCGAACGCTCGCCTCACTTTAGAACATCAATTCAACCAGTTAACCTTATAATTGGAGTGTGCCTTTCGTAGGAACCGGTTAGGGTTAATCCACTGCAAGAGTAACTCATAAATCACTAGTAATTGCACCAATTAATTAAGTCGTTGCGAGAGGCGACCGTACCCGGGCGGCTAGTTAATCTTGGTAGTTAGAATGGATAGAGCGAACGTTCACCGGTCTTAAACCTAAGGGTCAGGAGTTATGGTGGTGTATAGAAATTGATTGAATGAGAATTGAAAACCGCTGATCTGTTGATTGCCAATGCTCTGGTGAACGAAGGGGGATTCGAAATCTAAGCTTGTCTGTCGTCTGTTTAAACCTACAAATCATTCTGTCTTTTAATTTCATCTTAAGTTTCCTGCATCTTAGTCTAGAAGTCGTGGAACTCACACCACGCACTAAGTGTTTTAACCTGAGTAATTTGCCAGCTTCTTCAAAGTAGTCGATTAGAAAAACCCCTGGAATACGATCTGCTATACGCTTTTTCTTAGCATTAGTAGTTTTTATTTGGCTGAACGTCCGAACAACGACCGGACGGTTCACCAAATTGGCGCCGTTGCCGGGGACTCTTCTATATTGTTTGAAAGAAGAGTTGGCATTTTATTCTTCTACTTCCATCTTTCATTTTCCATCACACTTCGATTTTACACCGGTTGTGTTTGTTTTTGTCTCTTGCAGGTTAAGAAAATTCAGAAGCAAACCACTTCCGATCCACCTTCCCCTACCGCAATGGCTGCTCAAAAGAGTCTTGCGGATTACAATAAGCCAAGTGCTACTAGTGTTCGTTCTTCAATCTTTGTGTCGCGCGATGAAGACGGTCCTAACTATGAGATCAAGATCCCCTTCCTGGAAATGATCTCTAGGGATTTACAATTTGAAGGCAGGCCACTAGACAATCCGTGCACGCATCTGGCGGATTTCCTTGATCTCTGCAGCACTTTCAAGAATGGGAATCTCGACAAGAACACTCTTTGCTTGAGAGCTTTTCCGTTCTCTCTGAAAGGTGCAGCTAAGAGGTGGCTCACTGGCAAACCACCTGGCTACTACACTGACTGGGAGACTCTTGCTCAGGAATTCGTAGAGGAATACTTCCCTCCTTCCAAGACAACTGCTTATAAGAAAAACATCTCAAGGTTCAGACAGAGAGAAGGGGTAAGTTTACATGAAACTTGGGACGAATTCCAGGGACTCCTCTACGATTGCCCTCATCATGGCTTCACTCAGATACAACTAGTCGAGATTTTTGCTTGGGGTCTAAACGAAGAGTCATCTGAATGGGTTAACTCCTTAGCTGATGGAGACTACACCGCACTCACACCAGAAGCTGCTCTCCTTCACTTTGCAAACTACGCATCCAAGTCCAGGAATTGGGAGAGACAGTTTGGAGCAGCTAAGAGCCGACCAAACCATGAAGATCAGATCAAGATCGAAGTGTAGAAAGAAATGAAGAAGATTTTCGGTAACTGGTCTTCAGAGGAAGTGAACTTTATTGATGAAGGCTTCACCAACAGTCAACAGGGCTACCCCGACTATCGTCAGTCCAGACAATCCCCTCAACAACAAGGAAGTTTCCAAGAGCGTCCTCCTTATAACTTCGGATTCAACCGGAGTCAGAATCAGTGCTTGAGCGATAGTTATAAAGATCAACCTCAGAGATCTACATCAGGGAACACAAGGGATATCGAGGTAGACAAGAAGCTCGACCTGATCATGGCAAGGCTCGATAACTATGAGGAGAAATTCGAGTTTCAAGCCATCTTAAATCAAGAACATGAAGCTCGAGGTCAACGAATGGAGAGCATGATAAATAACATGGTTAGCTTGATAACTAGTAGCCCCCTCCTTAATCAATCCTCGGTTCAAGTCGACTCTACCATTAGGAAGGAGCACGTCAAGGCCGTCTCCACAACAAGCGACAAGCAATCAGCTGATCCTACAACTCCTGAACCAGCCATAATTCCTGATGATATAGCCATTGACGAGCCAGAGATCGAGGAGGAGAATAGAGAAGAAGAAGAGGAGGTGACTGCCCCGCCTTCCCTGACAAAGACAGCACCTGCGCCACCTCTCCCTCCATATCAGGCTCAGATTCCGTTTCCTAAGGCCGCACAATCAAAGGAGAGAGATCATGATCCCCGGTACAAAAAGTGGCATGGATACTTGAAGAACACGAATATGAATCCACCAGTTAGTGATGCTATCCAAGTGATACCGGAGGCTGACAAAATCGCAAGGGATCCTGCGAAGAACAAGAAGAAGAAAGAGTTGTCTCCCGCCCCCCTCGAGGAAGAATGCTCTGTTATCCAGGGCCAAGCGACACCCATACCACCCCCAGCTAAGTGTCGAGATCCCGGTGCTTTTACTTTGCCTTGCACTATTAATGATGTGAAAATTGATCGTAGTTTAATTGATCTAGGTTCTTCTATCAATGTTATGCCTACATGCCTGTTTGAGAAATTGAACCTAGGAGAGTTGAAACCAATTAGCATGCATTTAGTGTTTGCCGACAGATCTGTTAAACTGCCTAGGGGATTGATAGAAGACGTGGTTGTCCGTTGTGGTCCTTTTACTATTCTGACTGACTTTGTTGTCATGGATACTCGAGAGGAAGATGCCACTATTCTCCTAGGCCGACCGTTCATGGCAACAGCCGGCATTAACATTAATGTCCCGAATGGCTTGTTGACATTAAGGGTCGGCAAGGACACCATGACATTTCGTATCAAGGACGGTATGCAAGTCCCAGTCAGAGAAGAGATGCACTGTTTATCTGTTGAAGCTGTGGAGTTGGCCTCGGTCAACTCCGTTACTAATGAAAAATCTAGAGTTTCTGCAGAAATCTTCTTGCCAGGTGTCGGACAGGTCCCTAATCTGAAGAATGAAATGCCGGTACAGAGGCCGAGAAAGAAGGAGGATCCGACGGCATCCCCTCCTGAATCACCAAACGTCAAAGATCCTCGCGAAGTAAAGAAGGAGAATAAAGAGAAGACGAAGGAGGTTTGGAAGCCGATTGCTCAGCCCCCGTTTGCCAAGCCACCAGAACGAACCAGGATAATTCACGCAAACAGGAAGAAGTTCACACTTGACGGAGGATCCCCAAGGCCATATTTCATGAACTCCGGCTCGGGCCTAAGAGAAATCCTGAGTTGGGATGTCTCCTAACACCGTCCAGGTATCGTCCAGCTCAAGGACGTTAAGCAAGAGCGCTTCGTGGGAGGCAACCTACGGCTGGAGTCAGTTTTGTTTTGTTTCAACCTTTGTGTTTTAGAGTCGGTTCGGGAGAACCAAAAGTGTCAGTTTGTTTGATTTCTTATTTTTCGTGTGTAGTCTGTGTGTCATAGAGTCAGTTGCAAGTCGATTGAGGTCTTTCCGATTTTTGTGGATTTAACTGTGATTTTCTGAAGATGGCCGGATTTGCGAAAATAATTTTCACTAAACAGTTTAAAATTTTCGCCGAAAATTAACTATAATTTTCGCCGAAAATCGCCTTTGAAATTTCACTCCATTCCCCTGTTTCAAGTTTTCGGACCGAAAATTCACCTTGTTTTCGGCGAAACCGGCTCTGCATTTTAACTGAAATTTTCGGCGAAAATTCCCTAAGAATTTCGCCGAAAAATCCCTTCGAAAATCAGCCAAATAATTCATCTAAAATCCGGATTTCAGATCCCCTCTCTCTCACTTGCCGTTTTCGAAAATTTTGAACAAAACAAACCCCCCTCTCGTTAATTTCGTCAGGGTTGACTTTTGGTTGACTTTTTGGTTTGCCTCGTTTTGCGTGCCGACTGATTTTGTGTGAACTAGGTTAGCTGAAATTGTTGATCTGTTCTAACATGCTTAGGGAGTTTTATGCTTAAATTTCGTATCATTGGTCATGTGTTGCTTTGCCTAAGATTGATTCTCTGTAATGTTGACTCTTGAGGATTGTCGGTTTGACCTTGAATTTTTCTTTGCTTGTTTGTCTGCCATAAATGTTCATCCCCGTTCATATTATTGTGTTGCCATCTGAGATCATATTATGCCGTCATTTCCCGCTTTGAGATAGTCTTGCCATGATTAGGGTTCAAGGTGCTATTATGTTGACTTTTTGAATGTCGGCTTGACTTCTGATCCCTAATTATCTTATGAACGTTGCGGCTGGACATATGCATGCTTTGTGATTTATTATGATTCCGGTTACTTACTTTGCTTACCCCCACTCGGTTTTCCTCATTTCTTTGTGAAATTGAGTTTTTCGACTAAGTGTGGGGTAGGTTATTAGTTAACTAATCTGGTTTCGTTTCTGGCCTCAAGGATCGTAACCCATGAGCGCAGGACCAAGGCGCGACTTGATACCGCCACTCAGGATGTCAGATGACCTATTATGCGGCAGCACATGCTAAACTCTGACGGGAGGTGTGAAGCTTTGCTGACGTGGCAACAACGGGAATTCGAGTAGCTACTCCGCTACGCTCCGGACTCTCCGTGCTCATCCGCTACACCGACCATCACCTTCCAGGTTCTTCGTATCTCTCTACTCTAGTTTAGTCCTGTGAGGACACAGAACCGTTTAAGTGTGGGGTAGGATTCTAGGATTACGCATGATCTTGCTTGCTATCTGTGATTCTATGGTTCAATTTTAAAAATTTCTCTTGCATAGAATTGCTCAATTCTTGACTTGTGATGTTAAATTGACTTCAATTTTGAACAATGACGTCTAGCCTGTTCCACTTAGAACCTGTAACCAGCATGTTGGAACTGATATTAAATGAGTCTAGGTCAGAACAGATCATAAATCACTTATGTAGTTGAAACTTGAATTAATTGAATTAATTGGTTTGTTAATAACAAAGCTCGATAACATCGTTCTAAGATGATAAATGCTAGCTTCTTCCATGTTTTTCACTCCATATTTGATCACCTGTGATTGTGGCTAGAGATTAGACGGAAATCCAATTCGAAATCTTGTGTAAAAAGTTATAACTAGCTAGGATCAAGTGGCTAAATTGGTTAAATCAAGTAATTAAGTGTTGCAAATCAATGCTAAGTTTTTGAAGTGCTGAAAATAAAGCTAGGCAAGCCCGACACCTAAGTGAAGTGTTCGGGTTGAGCACTAGCATAAGCACAAATACTGTGAGCTAGGCAGGTCCAACACCTAAGTGAAGTGTTTGGTATCGAGCACTAGTATGCAGTAAATAAATTGAAGGAAGAAATTGAACTTGAAATTAATTGTTGTTTAAAAAGCGGTCCTAGCTAGAACATGTACGTACAGATCTAGAAACGGATGAAGTCGAGTCGATAGCCACGTCACTTTTCCTACCTCCGCATCCACATCATGGCTAGAGCTTAAAGTCTTTTTGATTAGAATTGGTGTTATCGTAGTCGGTTAATTATGATTAATTGTTTTGCCAATTAACGAGCTTTGTTAAAACCACTACTTGAAGTGTGCAGAAATTAGTGAGATCGAAAACTTGTTTGGTTGATGTTCTTGCATGTGTAGGTCACTTTTTCTACGTGGAACAGTCTAAACCAAATTGTTAGAATTGAATCTCGGTTTAATCTCGTGTGATTTGTGAATTTGAGTGTTTTCTAGTTCAGTTTGCTTGAAGACAAGCAAAAGCTTAAGTGTGGGGTATTTGATGACACTCGATTTGACGTGATTATCAGCCTCATTTAAGCGACATTTCTTTGCTTGAAACGTGGTTTTAGGGGTAAAATAGCGAATATTCACTCAACTACCCTATTTCCTACCGATTTGGTTACTTTGGCCCTTTTTGGGTCTATTTGATGGTTTTCTAGTGTTTTTGTGAAAGCACAGGTTTTGGCTATCATTTATGTAGCCACGGACGTGTTCAAGACCTCAAGGAGTGAACCGAAATCGATCAAAGGAACCAATCAAGTTCAAGCAAATCCCTGCCCGGTTTACAAAGGGATTTTCGCCGAAAATACCCTAGTAGAAATCATAGAAGAAATCAAACAAGGAATTCTGCCTAAAGTTTTCGGCAAAAATTACTTGATGTTTTCGCCAAAAATATATTCCAAATCCGGCGCTGTATTGGAAACCCTAAGCGTACCTATTTAAAGAGAAGCAGTCGGCAGCCAAAGAGGGAGACAACAATTCATTATTCATATTTTCACAAATCAGACTTTTGAGAGTCAGCCGACTCTAGGGTCGATAGATAGAGTTTAGAGAGTTCGAAGATCCGTGGAGAGATCGTGACGCCATCCTTCACCTCGGAGAACTCGGAGCTTAAAGTTGAAGATCCAGGAGACTGAAGCTTCGCGGGAGTCGTCAGAATTAGGTTTTTCAGTTCTTATATGTTCTTCCTCTATATGATGATCTTCATTGTTGCCTTTGATTCTCTTGTTTCCGATATGAGTAACTGAACTTGTAGAGCTTAGATTAGATGAACCCTAAGTGACCCAGGGCTTTAAAGCGGTTACGGATCGACGGTAATTAGATTCAAAGTTCAATCAGTTTCTCTTTGCATGATTATTTTGTTCTTCATTGTTTAAGTTTCTTTTCTGGTTGATCGCCTAGATTAGGTTTCTGCAGGAAGGGTTGTCGCCAGACAGCTTCCCTGCTTTAAACATAAACACTTGCCTTTCTTGATCATCTAGATTAAATTCTTGTTAAGCTGAGGATAGAAGCGAACGCTCGCCTCACTTTAGAACATCAATTCAACCAGTTAACCTTATAATTGGAGTGTGCCTTTCGTAGGAACCGGTTAGGGTTAATCCACTGCAAGAGTAACTCATAAATCACTAGTAATTGCACCAATTAATTAAGTCGTTGCGAGAGGCGACCGTACCCGGGCGGCTAGTTAATCTTGGTAGTTAGAACGGATAGAGCGAACGTTCACCGGTCTTAAACCTAAGGGTCAGGAGTTATGGTGGTGTATAGAAATTGATTGAATGAGAATTGAAAACCGCTGATCTGTTGATTGCCAATGCTCTGGTGAACGAAGGGGGATTCGAAATCTAAGCTTGTCTGTCGTCTGTTTAAACCTACAAATCATTCTGTCTTTTAATTTCATCTTAAGTTTCCTGCATATTAGTCTAGAAGTCGTGGAACTCACACCACGCACTAAGTGTTTTAACCTGAGTAATTTGCCAGCTTCTTCAAAGTAGTCGATTAGAAGAAACCCCTGGAATACGATCTGCTATACGCTTTTTCTTAGCATTAGTAGTTTTTATTTGGCTGAACGTCCGAACAACGACCGGACGGTTCACCACTAACCAAACACGGGTGGAATGATGAACGCTCGTCCTATGCTACCCTCAAGCAAACTAGCACTTATTCTTTTTTTTACACGATTTTTTCTTTTCTTTTGAACTTTTCTATTGACTTCGTTCTTCCATTTGTTGGGAGAAGAACGTTTTATTGAACTAAAACTTTGAAACTTTTTTGATTTTTTTCTTTTCTTCACTTTTTTTGAAATTTTCTTTCTTTTCTTTCTTTACTTATTTTTTCTTTTGTGCCGATTTTCTGTTAGTTGCTAGAGGGATTTACACGTCTGGACATATTAGCTAAGACCACCTGTTTAATGGCTATAGGCAGGTTACCACAAACTGACTTCCGGTAGGTCAATCTAGAACTACAACCACAGGGGATCAACGGGGAATGAAAGAAATGGGAAATGGCTGTAATGTATTATCGAACCGAAAGAACAGGCCAAGCTCAAGGGTCCAAACCTAGTGGATTTATCGTTTGGTAGGCTATCTGGCTTAGTAGCTGAATCTAGGTGCCCCTATCCTTCTAGAACTCGTTCATCGTGTGGTCTCGAGTAGGTCTCATGCAAATTCTAACTCATTCAAGTAAACAGAAAATCACTCAGAAAGAATTTAAATTGCAAGTTACGTGCAATGGATCAAAAGCTCACAGTTGGTTTGCTAGTCGGATTCGGTCATTTTCATGCAATCAAGGCTACAAACTACAAGTGTGATTTAAAAATTTTGTTCTGACCAGGCAATTTAGCATCAAAGTATACAAGTTGGTTCTCAAGTTCTAGGTTAAGCAGTCTAAGCATCATTATGAAGGTTTGAACAACAACTTAACATCAAAAATCAAGAACTGAGCCATTCTAATGCTAGAGAGACTGGAATGGAATCACGAGGCACACACAAAACACAATCAAGGGAAATCAAGTTCATGCAAGGTTCTCTAGCATCCTACCCCACACTTAAATCGGACTGTGTCCTCACAGGACTAATTCTAGAGTTCAGAGTGAAGTGGAAGAACCTGGATCGAGATGATTGGTGTAGGGGATGAGCACGGATCTTTGGAGCGGAGGGAATCTACCAAAGCGAAGCAAAGGGAATCTCCCTACTGCCTACAAAACAAAAACAAATGAAACATAAAAAGGAAACCGGGACAAGTGCCCTGGATCCACACAGAAAAAAGTTGGATCGAAATCTGAAAAGAATAAATAAAAAGAAAGGACAAGGAAAAGGATACAACCCGATCACTGCTCGTCCGGCGCGTCGGGAGGTGGAAGGTGGAGGTGCTCGCCGAGCTGACGTTGCCACGCCAGCTGTGCCTCATACCGCCTGTCGGCGCGGCGCATATGTTGCTGCATAATAGTCCATCTCGCCTCTTTAGTGGCGTTGTCAGTGATGCGCCACTCCGGCAGTCGCTCATACAACTCTCCAACATCCGCGGGGTGGTGTCGAGGTTGTTGGGGAGGCGCCTGGTATGTATCTGGAATGTGCGGCGGCGACTGGTGAGCATACCCTGCCTGATGATGCGGCGAGGGTATATAGTCTTGGAACTCTGGCGGCTGCTGGGGCTGCTGCTGCTCAGCATCATCTTCTTCCTCCAACTCGACCACAGGCTGGAGTGGAGGTTCTGCTGCTACATGGGGACTGAGGTCGAGTTCTAAGTCGTACTCAACCGCCAAGTCTCCTCCAACGGTCCTAACTTGGCGTCGTGGAATGTTCGGGCCATATTCATGGCTGATGCCGAAGGAGAGGATGAGCTGACCGATGAAGTTACCCCCCAGGAGTCTACGAGGTGGCGTCCTCCTCCTGGTCTTTTGGCGGAAGATGCGTGCCAGCACCCAGCCGGGGTGGAGAGGGTAGCTCTCTCGGATGGCTCGAAGAAGCATAAGCTCCTCCTTGAGGATATGGTGGCGATCCTTATCTGGAACATACAAAAGCGATCTACGCCAAACCACATGAATAAATTTAAAGAGTGGGTGAGAGAGGGACTTAACTGAGTCATGGCCCATGAGGCGGTCACCAGGCACTCCAGTCATATGGCTCCAGAGCGCGTGGTACTCCTCGTCGTCATCATCGTCACCCCAACCTAGGTGATGATCGTGATAATGCTCGTAGGGGATGCCTAGATGAGCAGCAAACTCATCGTAGGTGAGCTGCCTGTACACCCCACCAAGATAGAAGGTCACAACCTTCTAGCGCTGCTTCCTCTTGTGCTCATCCAGATCAAAGGTCGCCCAGAACTCCTGGAGAGCAATGCCTGGGAAATCGGCAACTATGGTGGTCAGCTCTAGGAGACCGGCCGGTGCTAGGGCGTCATGCACATTCCGGTGGTAGTCCTCGTCGTGCTCGAAGAGGGACTCCATGGACAGAGGGCGCACGTCAGCTCCACGAATGTGCTGGATCTTCTGGAAGCACTCGAAAGTAGAAATCTGGTAGACGAGCTATAGTGCGATGGTATCCAGCCCGGCGAGGTAGTGCGGGTGGAGGACCCAGAACGGCGGGTGTGACGGGGGCGGCAGCTCGGAGCTCGAGGCCCCATCAAGTCGCGCCTTAGTCCTGCGCTCATAAGTGGTGTTCCCTGAAGCCAGAATGAAACCAGATTAGTCAACTAAAACCCTACCCCACACTTAGTAGAAAAACTCAATCTCACAAAGAAATGAGGGAAACCGAGTGGGGGTAAGCAAAGCAGAGTAACCGGTAATCATAGACAGTAAAATACATGCTTAGGAACAGCCAGAATCGGATAAGCACAATCAGATTTCAAAGGGTCAAATCGACATTCAGAAAGTCAACATTAAAGCATATTGAACCCTAATCATGGCAAGACTATCACAAAGCGGAGAATGACGGTAAAATATGATCTCAGATGGCAAACACGATAATCTGAACGAGAATGAACACGTACGGCAACCAAATGATCAAAAACAGTTCACGGTCAAACCGACATTTCTCACAAGTCAACATAACAAGGAATCAATCGTATGCAAAGCAACACATGATCAAATGATATGGAAATTAAGCACGAAACTCCCTAAGCATGCTAGAATAGTTCTACAAGTTCAGCTAACCTAGTTCACACGAAATCAGTCGGCACGCAAATCGAGGCAAACCGAAAAGTCAACCAAAAGTCAACCCTGACGAAATTCAGCAATCCATATGTCTAAAGATTCGTATTGAAAATTTCTACAACTTACCTTGAAGCCATGGGTGCTAAAAATGAACGGTATGGGAGAAATTGGTGAAAAACTCTCAAAACAAGGGTTTCGGTGAATTGGAGCTGTAGAGCTTCGATTCGAACGTTCTAGGGCTCGAAATGAATGGAAGGAAGAGGGGAGTTGAGCGGCGGCGGTCGGCGATGGCGGCGGAAAATGGCGGCGACGGCGGATTAAAAAGGGAGCGGTCGGGTTTGAAAAAAAAAGACAGGGGAAGTTTTCGGGGGTGTGTTCGAAAAAAAAAGAAGGAAAGTGGAGAGAGAGAGGACAAGACCGGGTTTTAAGTGGGAAATTTTCTGATTTTCAAAGGAATTTTCGGCGAAACTAATAGGTAGTTTTCGCCGAAAATTTATGTTCAAATGCACTGCCGGTTTTCAAAGATGCCGAAAATTCCCATATGTTTTCGCCAAAATTAAGAGTTAAAATCACTGCCAGTTTTCAAATAGATTTTCGTCGAAAACACTCAACTTTTTGAACCAAAAATATGAAACAGGAGACCGGGTTCGAAAATTCAAAAGGCGATTTCGCCGAAAATAGGGGTGATTTCGCCGAAAATTTTGAACTACTCGGGTGAAAATATTTTCGCAAATCCGGCCAACTTCAGAAAATCACAGTTAAATCCATAAAAATCAGAATGACCTCAATCAACTTGCGACTGACTCTATGACACACAGACTCTACACCAAAAATAAGAAAACAAACAAACTGACACTTTTGGCTCCCCCGAACCGACTCTAAAACGCTAAGGTTGACACAAAACAAAAACGGACTCCAGCTGTGGGTTGCCTCCCACGAAGCGCTCTTTTATTAACGTCCTTGAGCTGGACGATACCTGGACGGTATTAGGAGACATCCCAACTCAGATTCTCCTTAACGCTTACGTCGGAGTTCATGAAGTACAGCTTCGGGACTTCTCCGGTAAGCGTGAATCTCTTCCCGTTTGCATGCAAGAGCTTGGTACGTCCATCGGGCAGATGATCAGTGACCTTGAACGGTCCGAACAGCTCTCTGGAGAGGTCATCCTTCATGCGTGTTACGATGGAAGGAATGAGGACTGTCGGCTTCTTCTTTTCTTTTATCTCCGGCTTGGTATCACCAGGATCGGTCATCGTCAGTACTTCCTTAGGAGATGTTTTCGGCTTCTCCCTCCATACTTGTTCCGGCGCCGGTTTCTCGCAACGAATTGGTGGTGCAGCTGGCTCGATGGAAGACGGCGGAATTTTTGGCCTCCAGACCATTTGGGTCTTCGTCTTCTTGTTCTTTCCTCGAGGCCTGTTCGGTTTAGTGCTCGGTGGCTTAGAAGAGGCTTGCAGTTCCTTCTTCTTCTTCTTGAGCGGCTTCTGAACCGAAGTTTCTGGCTTCTTCTTAATAACCTGTTCAATACCTGCAGCAACAACTGATCTAGAGACACTGGTAGAAGCATTAGTAACGGAGTTGACCGGAGTCAACACCACAGTTTCAACAGCTAGGCAGTGAGATTCTTCGTTCTTAGAGTCATATTTCATGCCATCTTTAAGACGGAACATTTTCGTCTCTTTACCGACCCTTAGAGTTAAAGAACCATTTGGAACGTTAATATTCATTCCAGTAGTAGCCATGAAAGGTCGACCTATGAGAATGGTAGAATCATCTGTACTAGTATCCATAATCACATAGTCAGCTAAGAACGTGAACGGACCACAATTAGTAACAACGTCTTTAATCTCTCCCTTAGGGGTTTTAAGTGATCTATCAGCAAAGACAAGTTGCATACTAGGCGGTTCAAGTTCTCCTAGGTTTAACTTTTCAAACAGGCTCATAGGCATGACATTAACAGACGCTCCTAGATCAACTAAACAACGTTCAATCTCAACATCATTAATGACCAAAGGTAAAGTAAAAGAACCAGGATCAGATAACTTAGCTGGATATGGAGAGGCAGGTTTCTTAATACGAATGTCATGATATCCTTCCTTGTTCCCCTTCATGCCAGTCTCGATCCTTGCATTTGGCAGCAATGCTCTTGGAAAAGGAGGCTTCACGACGTACGGTGCAAGAGGAGGATCATCCTCCTTAGGCGCAGGTTCCTGTTCTTCTTCTTCCTCCGGAGTTTCAGCGATCCTGCGTAAGACAGAATAAGCATCAGCAATTAAGTTTGGAAGTTTTCGAGCGGTTACCATCTTGGCTTGCTCCTTTCTCGGATTCGGCTCTGTCTGGCTTGGAAGTTGGCCAAATGGTCGACCAGATGCTAGCATGCTCGAGTTGTTGTTCACGGCTTGCTCAATCCTTTGTCCAGATGCTATCTGTTCTTGATTGAGAAGAGCTTAAGCCTTGAACTGACTGTCATGATCATCGAGTCTGGTGATGATCTGGCTGAGCTTCTTATCCAGGTCACTGACATTGTTTTCTCTTTGATGCTGCTGCCCTGGATAGGTATTATTAAAATATTGATTCTGGCGATTGCCATGAGTAGTTCCATAATTACCCGGATTGCGATGCGGCGGCTGGTAGACACCTGCCGACGGATGGTTAGGCTTCTGATCCTGAGCTGGACCAGCCGGGCGGTTATTCTGGTTCTGGTTATGGTTGGAGCCGGTATTGTAGGGAGGTCTGTCTTGATAGTTCCCTTGCTGTCTGAAGTTACGGTAGCCAGCATAACCATTCTGATTATTGACGAAGCCTTGTTGAATGAAATTTACCTCTTCGGCAGACCAGACTTCTGCCTTACCAAAATTCTGACAACGGCCTCCGTTATGTGCGCAAGCTCCACACCACTCGCAATCGGAACGTAGACAGAGGCTGCCGGCGGCTTGATCGGTGTGGTAGACTTCTTCAAATGTTTCTCTACTTCTGCTTTGATAGTCGCTTCGAGATCTAGCTTGCTCCTTGATCCTTCAGATTGTCGTTCCCAGTTCCTTGACTTGGAAGCACAGTTTGCGAAGTGAAGAAGAGCAGCTTCAGGTGTTAGTGTAGTGCAATCCCCTTCAGCTAGAGAATTGACCCACTTGGCAGATTCTTCTCGAAGTCCTCGAGAAAAAATTTCAGCTAACTGCCTCTACTCGAATCCATGATGAGGGCAGGTGTAGAGAAGTTCTTGGAATCGATTCCAAGTATCATACAAGCGTTCTCCTTCTTTCTGGGAGAATCTAGCGATGCTGTCCTTGATAGCAGTTGTTCTGGCCGGAGGGAAGTATTCTACAACGAAGTCCTGAGCCAGAGTATCCCAATCAGTGTAATAGCTAGGTGGTTTGCCAGTAAGCCACCTCTTAGCAGGGCCTTTCAGAGAGAACGGGAAAGCTCTCAGACAAAGAGTGTTTTTGTCGAGGTTTCCGCTCTTGAAAGTGCTGCAGAGATCAAGGAAGTCTGCAAGATGAGTGCACGGATTGTCTAGGGGCCTGCCTTCAAACTGTAAATCCCTAGAGATCATAGTCAAGAATGGAATCTTGATCTCATAGTCAGGATCTCCTTCAATGCGCGGAACGGCAATGGCAGATCGAACGCTAGTCGCGTTCGGCTTGTTATAGTCTGCTAGACTCTTCTGTGCAGGTGGTGGCGGCGGCGGTTGATCGCCATTTGGTGGTGGTGGTGGTAATCTATCGTCCATGGCAGGAGATGGAGGAGGTGAGAGTGACTCGGCGTCTGAAGCGGATGAAGATGACGGTACAGGTGAAGATGGAGATGAGGAACTCTCCTTCAGCTCCTCGATCTTGATCGGAGTGATGAATGGATTGGATCTGCCTTTCTTCAGAATCTGTGATCGTAGAGGTGGAGCAGAACTGCTTGGTCGTTGTTATGCGGATGTTCAACCAAATAACTAACAAAGCTCACAAAAGCTAGGGTAGATCGTATTCCAAGGGTCTTCTAAGATTGACTACTTCAAAACTGGCAAAATACTCGAATGCAAACAAGTTGTGCGTGGTGTGAGTTCCACGACTTCTAATTCTAAGAAATGCAAAGAAATTAAAACAAATTAAACTAAAGCAGATTGGAAATTAGGGTTTGAAAACAGAGATGACAAACGAACTTAGACTTTGAATCCCCCTTCGTTCCCCAGAGCATTGGCAATCAACAGATCAGCGAATTTCGATTCTCATTCAATCAATTACTAAGACACCACCATAACTCCTTACCCTTAGGTTTAAGACCGGCGAACGTTCGCTCTATCCGTTCTAACTACCAAGATTAACTAGCCGCCCGGGTACGGTCGCCTCTCGCAACGACTTAATTAACTGGTGCAATTACTAATGATTAATGTGTTACTCTTGCAGTGGATTAACCCTAACCGGTTCCTACGAAAGGCACGCTCCAATTATAAGGTTAATTGTTCAATTCGATGTTCTAAAGTAAGGCGAGCGTTCGCTTCTATCCTTAGCTTAACCAGAATCTAATCTAGGTGATCAATCTAGACAAGAAACATGAAAAATGAAGAACAAATCAAACATGAAAAAAGAACTGATTGAATTTCGAATCTAATCAACGCCGATCCGTGACCGCTTTAAAGCCCTGGGTCACTTAGGGTTCATCTAGTCTAAGCTCTAACAAGTTTAGCTACTCATGTTTATCACAAAAGAAACAAAGACAAAGAAAGAGTTCATCATCCAGAGGAAGAACAGAAAAGAATCTGAAAAACCTAATTTAGACGACTCTGACAGACTTCGATCTTCGGTAAACTACACTCCTAGCTCCGGTTCTCCGAGATGAAAGGCATGGCGTCACGATCTCTTTCCGGCTCTTCGAACTCTAACTCTTCGCTCCAGAACTCCAGAGAATCCTTGGAAAACGTAATTATGAATGATATGTTATGATGTCTCTTTTTGGGCCGCCGGATTAAGTATTTATACTTAACCTAATCAGTCCGGATTTCCCTATTATTTTCGCCAAAATTCTTGAGGAATTTTTGGCAAAAATTCCTTTGCAATTGGGGCTTTGCTGGCTGATTCTCCTGGACTTCTTTTTCGGATCGAAAACCTGATCGGTTTCGCCAAAAATTCCTTCAGTTACCAACAGTCGATTTGTGATGATATTTTTGCCAAAAACACTAGGTGATTTTCGGCGAAATTTCCTTTGTAATCCTGGCAGGAATTTGCTTGAACTTGATTGGCTCCTTTGATCGATTCCGGTTCAGTTCCTCGATGTTCCAATGCCTTAGACACGTCCTTGGTTACTTATTTGACGGCAAAAACCTGTGCTAACATAAAAACACTAGAAAACCATCAAATAGACCCAAAACGGGCCAAGGTAACACAAATGGCACGAGATAGGGCAATCAATTGAATATTCGTTATTCTACCCTAAAAACCATGTCTTAAGCAAAGAAATGTCGCTTAAATGAGGCTGATAATCACGTCAAATCGAGTGTCATCAGTCGCCATCGTCGTTCTCCCAGCCGAGGTGATGTCCCTCGTAGTGCTCGCGGGGTATACCTAGACGAGCAGCAAACTCATCATAGGTGAGTGTTCTGTACACCCCGCCCAGATAGAAGGTGACGACCTTCTTGTGCTGCCTCCTCTTGTGTTCGTCCAGATCGAACGTCGCCCAAAACTCCTGAAGGGCGACGTCTGGGAAGTCGACGGCAAGCGTGGTCAGCTCCTGGAGTCCAGCATGCGTCAGTGCATCGAGCACGTTCCCATGCCAGTCCTCATCATGATCGAAGAGGGACTCTATGGAAAGTTGGCGAACACCAGCTCCAAGGATATGCTCGAGCTGCTAGTAGCGCTCGAAGTAGTACTGGGGTAAGCGAGCAACGGTGCGGTGGTACCCATCACGGCCAGGGAAAGCTGGTGGAGGGACCTAGACGGTGGGTGTGACGGGAGCGGGAGCTCGGGAGCTGGAGGCGGTGTCAAGTCTCTGCTTGGTCCTGCGCTAATGAGTTACGTTCCTAAGCCAGAAAACAAACCAGATTAGTCAAACTAAAACCCTACCCCACACTTAGTAGAAAAACTCAATTTCACTAAGAAATGAGGAAAACCGAGTGGGGGTGAGCAAAGCAGATTAACCGGTAATCACAAATAATTAAAACACATGCTTAGGGACAGCAAGAATGGAATTATCACAATCAGAGTTCGGAAGTCAAACTGACAACCAAAAAGTCAACATAATAGAACATTGAACCCTAATCATGGCAATATTAGCACAAAGCGGGAAATGACGGTAACACATGATCTCAGATGGCAAACACAATAATATGAACCTGAATGAGCACATAAGGAAGCCAAAGGTTCATAGATAAGTCAAAGTCAAACCGACATTTCTCAAAAGTCAACACCGCAAAGTATAGGTCTTATGCATAGCAACACACGAACAATTGGTATTATAATTCAGCACAATACTCCCTAAGCATGCTAGATCAGTCCAAACCATTCAGCTAACCTAGTCACACGAAATCAGTCGGCAAGCAAATCGAGGTAAACCAAAAAGTCAACCGAAAGTCAACCCTGACGAAATTCAACATTCAACATGTCAAAAGATTCAGAATGAAAAGTTCTACAGCTTACCTTGAAGCCATGGGAGCTGAAAATGAACGGAGAAAGAGAAATTGGTGAAAAACTCGAAAATCTAGGGTTTGGCTGAACGGGAGCTCTAGAGCTCCGATTCGGATGATCTACGTCTTAAAATAATCGGAAGAGAGAGGGGAAGGGAGCGGCTGATATGGTCGGCGACGGCGGCAGCAACTGGTTTGGTCGGCGGCGGTGAAATGGTGTCGGCGGCGGCGGGTTTGTTTAAACAGGGGAGGTTTACAAAATTTTCAAAAATGAAGTGAGGAGAGAGAGAAGAAGCGACCGCGAATTGAAAGGGATAATCCGAGATTTTTTCCTTGAGGTTTCGGCGAAACTAGTGCAATTTTTTGCCGAAAATTTCAGTTAAAATGCACTGCCGGTTTTTCAAAAGGATTTTCGCCGAAAACTTCAAGGAATTTTCGGCGAAAAGTTTAACTAAAATCGTCTGGAAACACAGTGAGATTTCAAAGGGAGTTTTCACCGAAAACATGGGTCATTTTCACCGAAAATTTTGACCTGTACGATTGAAAATATTTTCGCAAACCCGGCAATCTTCAGAAAATCACAATCAAAATCCACAAAAATCGGAACAACCTCAAACAACTTGCGATTGACACTATGACACACAGACTACACACGAAAAATAAGAAATCAAACAAACTGACACTTTTGGCTCCCCCGAACCGACTCTAAAACACTAAGGTTGACACAAATGAAAAACTTACTCCAGCCGTGGGTTGCCTCCCACGAAGCGCTCTTTTATTAACGTCCTTGAGTTGGACGATACCTGGACGGTATTAGGAGACATCCCAACTCAGGTTCTCCTTAACGCTAGCATCGGAGTTCATGAAGTAGAGCTTCGGGGCATCTCCGTTAAGCGTAAATTTCTTCCCGTTAGCATGTAGGAGTTTGGTACGTCCGTCGGGAAGGTGCTCAGTGATCTTAAACAGACCAAAGAGCTCTGTCAAGGGATCATCTTCTACGAGAAAGACAGTAGAAGGGATGAGAATGGTTGACTTCGTCTTCTCTTTACCCTCCGGCTTTGTATCACCAGGATCGGTGATCGTAGGTATTTCCTTAGGAGATGCTTTCGGCTTCTCCTTCAATACTTGTTCCGGTGCCGGTATCTCGGAACGAATTCGCGGTGCAGCTGGCTCAGATGAAGGTGGCGGCACAACTGGTCTCCAGACCATTTGAGTCTTCATCTTCTTGTTCTTCCCCCGGGGTCTACTAGGTTCTTTGCTTGGCGGTGAAGAAGAGGCTTTCAGTTCCTTCTTCTTTGGCGGCTTCTGAACAGCAGATTTTGGCTTCTGCTTAGTAATCTGTCCAGCACCTGCAACAGCAATTGATCTAGGCACACTAGAAGATACATCAGTAACGGAGTTGACCGGAGTCAACTCCACAGTTTCAACAGCTAGACAGTGAGATTCTTCATTCTTAGGAGCATATTTCATACCGTCCTTAAGACGGAATGTTATTGTTTCCCTACCAACCCTCAAAGTCAAAGAACCATTCGGAACATTAATTTGCATTCCGGATGTTGCCATGAAAGGTCGACCTATAAGAATGGTAGAATCCTCTTCACTAATATCTATGATCACGAAGTCAGCTAGGAAAGTGAAAGGACCACATTTAGTAACAACGTCTTTGATTTCTCCCCTAGGGGTTTTCAATGATCTATCAGCAAAGACAAGTTGTATGCTAGTCGATTCGAGTTTCCCTAGATTCAATTTCTCATACAGACTTATAGGCATAACGTTAACAGACGCGCCAAGATCAACCAAACAACGTTCTATCTCAACATCATTAATGACAAAAGGTAGAGTGAAAGAACCAGGATCAGAACAGTTAGCTGGATATGGAGAGGAAGTTTTCTTGCTACGAATGTCAGGATATCCTTCTTTGCTCCCCTTCATGCCAGTCTCGATCCTTGCATTTGGCAGCATTGCTATTGGAAAAGGAGGCTTCACGTGGTACGAAGCAAGAGGAGGGTCATACTCCTTAGGCGCCACTTTCTGTGTTTCCTTCTTCTCCGGAGTTTTAGTGATCCTGCGTAAAACAGAAGAAGCATTAGCAGATAAGCTTGTAAACTTTTGAACAGATACCATCTTAACTTGCTCCTTTCTCGGATTTGGCTCTGTCTGGCTCAGAAGTTGGCCGAATGGTCGACCAGATGCTAGCATGCTCGAGATGTGGTTCACGGCTTGCTCAATTCTTTGACCGGGTGCGATCTGTTCTTGATTGAGAAGAGATTGAGCTTTGAACTGACTGTCATGATCATCAAGTCTGGTAATGATCTGACTAAGCTTCTTGTCCAGGTCACTGACGTTGTTCTCCTTCTGGTTCTGCTGACCTTTATAGGTGTTATTCAAATATTGATTCTGGCGATTGCCATGAGCAGTTCCATAGTCACCCGGATTGCGGTGCGGCGGCTGATAGACACCTCCCGGCGGATGGTTAGGCTTCTGATCCTGAGCTGGACCAGCAGGTCGGTTATTCTGGTTCTGGTTCTGGTTGGCCCATTATTGTAGGGAGGTCTGTCCTTATAATTCCCTTGTTGCCTGAAGTTGCGGTAGCCAATATAACCACTCTGATTGTTGTTGAAGCCTTGTTGAACAAAATTGACTTCTTCGGCGGACCAGACTTCTGTCTTACCAAAATTATGGCATCGGCCTCCAAAATTATGGAATTCGTGATGAGGACAGTTGTAGAGGAGTTCTTGGAATCGATTCCAAGTATCGTACAAGCTTTCTCCTTCTTTCTGGGAGAATCTGGCGATTCTGTCCTTGATGGCTGTCGTTCTGGCAGGAGGGAAGTACTCTTCGACGAAGTCCTGAGCAAGAGTATCCCAATCAGTGTAATGTCCAGGTGGTTTGCCAGTAAGCCACCTCTTAGCTGCGCCTTTCAGAGAGAACGGGAAAGCTCTCAAGCAAACAGTGTTCTTGTCGAGGTTTCCGTTCTTGAAAGTACTGTAGAGATCAAGGAAATCCGCCAGATGTGTGCACGGATTGTCTAGTGGTCTGCCTTAAAATGTTGATCCCTAGAGATCATAGTCAAGAATGGAATCTTGATCTCATAGTCAGGATCTCCTTTAATGCGCGACACGACAATGAAAGATCGAACGCTAGTCGCGCTCGGCTTGTTGTAGTCAGCTAGACTCTTCTGTGCAACTGGCGGTGGTCGTGGTGGATTTTTGCCTGGTGGTGTGGTGGTGGTAACTGATTATACATGGTAGGAGATGGGGGAGGTGAAAGTGACTCGGTGTATGAAACGGATGAAGATGACGGTGAAGATGGAGATGAGGAACTCTCCTTCAGTTCCTCGATCTTGATTGGAGTGACGGATGGAGGTGGATTGGTTCTGCTTCTCCTTGGAATATGTGATTGTCGAGGTGGAGCAGAACTGCCTGGTCTCTCTACGCTCTTAGCCTTGTCGGTTTGAGAGCGAGTCCAAGGGCGGCGATGTATACACCTGTGAACAACCTACAAATAACAAAAACAAACAAAACCAGTGTAAAATCGAAGTGGATGGAAAGATGAAAGATGGAAAATAGAAGAATAAAATGCCAGTTCTTCTTTCGAACAATCAAAAGAAGTCCCCGGCAACGGCGCCAATTTGATGAACCTATCGTTGTGCGGGTTCAAACAAATACTGCTAAGCTAGAAAGCTAGGGTAGATCGTATTCCACGGGCCTTCTAATGATCGATTACTCAAATAAGCTGGCAAATTACTCAGGTTAAACACTTCGTGCGTGGTGTGAGTTCCACGACTTCTAATTCTAAGAAATGCACGGAAATTAAAAATTGAAACTAAAAACAGATTGGAAATTCGGGTTGAAAACAGAGATGACAGACGAACTTAGACTTCGAATCCCCCTTTGTTCACCAGAGCATTGGCAATCAACAGATCAACGGATTTCAATTCTCATTCAATCAATTTCTAAGACACCACCATAACTCCTGACCCTTAGGTTTAAGACCGGCGAACGTTCGCTCTATCTGTTCTAGCTACCAAGATTAATTAGCCGCCCGGGTACGGTCGCCTCTCGCAACGACTTAACTTAACTGGTGGAATTACTAACGATTTATGAGTTACTCTTGCAGTGGATTAACCCTAATTGGTTCCTACGAAAGGCACACTCCAATGATTAGGTTAATTGTTCGATTTGATGTTTTAAAGCAAGGCGAGCGTTCGCTTCTATCCTTAGCTTAACAAGAATCTAATCTAGGTGATCAATCCAGACAAGAAACATGAACAATGAAGAACAAATCAAACATGAAAGAGAAACTGATCGAACTTTGAATCTAATCACCGCCGATTCGTGACCGCTTTAAAGCCCTGGGTCACTTAGGGTTCATCTAGTCTAAGCTCTAAGAGTTTAGCTACTCATGTTTTTCACAAAAGAATCAAAGACAAAGATAGAGTTCATCATACAGAGGAAGAACATAAAAGGATCTGAAAAACCTAATTAAGACGACTCCGGTAGAACTTCGATCTTCCGGTAAACTGCAATCCTAGCTCCGAGTCTTCGAGATGGAAGGGATGGCGTCACGATCTCTTCTTGGCTCTTCGAACTCTAAACTCTCCTTCAGAACTCTTGAGAATCCTGAGAATTTCGGTATTAGTTGGTAATTATGATCTATCAAGTCGTCCCCTTTTATTTGGGCCGCCGGTTAAGTATTTATACTTAACCCTAATACCGCCGGATTTTAACTAATATTTTCGCCAAAAATATTAAGGGATTTTCGCCGAAAATCCTAGTGCAAAAGGGATGACCGCCGGCTGGATTCTTCTGTGGTTTTCGGACCGATGGTTCTCGGCGAAAACTTGATGTTTTCGCCGAAAACTTCCCTTTGCTGACATCAGTCAATTTGTGCATGTATTTTCGCCGAAAATGTGAAGGTATTTTCGGCGAAATCTTCAGTGTAAAACGGGGCAGGAATTGGTTCAACTTGATTGGCTCCTTGGATCGATTCCGGTGTGATTCCTCGAGCTTCCAACACCTTAGACACGTCCTTGGCTACTTTATTTGACGGCAAAAACCTGTGCTAACATAGAAACACTAGAAAACCATCAAATAGACCCGAAACGGGCCAAAGTAACACAAATGGCACGAGATAGAGCAATTGATTGAATATTCGTTATTCTACCCTAAAAACCATGTCTTAAGCAATGAAATGTGGCTTAAATGAGGCTGATAATCACGTCAATTCGAGTGTCATCACCAACACAGGCACAGGGCCAATGCCGAAGCCCGTACCAGACGCGACTAGGGCCGAGCCAAAATTCCAGCTGTTCCTTTCAAGAATACGTCAACCACAAAGATTCCATAAGTCCTAAGGATGAACCTCCACTAAGCCAAGTCAGATTCGGAGATGACATAGGGTGGGCACGAAGGACACAGAAACAAGAACTAACATAGTAAAAGTGGCTCCATAACAAGAAGAAAAGAGAACAAGAAAACAATCAAACAAGAACAAACACAAGCTGAAAATAAAAGGGTGGATTCAGACCAAACAAAGAATTTCCTAGCAATGGCATCAAAATTTGATCGTTGTAGAAACGTGACCAAAAATATCTGGCTTTTGGCGAAGGTTGTATTCCCGCAAGTCACTAGGTTTGGCTTACTCAGTTCGGAAAGAGGTGTTCAAATTGGTAGGACAAACAAAACACACACACTTCGTAATCACAATCTCAAGACAAGGCTGGCTCAAGCTATAACGAACTAACTTAAGCATGGGCTCAAAGAGCATGGAAGTAAGGGGTTGACAAACAAATCGTTCAAAGAGCGCACAAAGACAAAACACAGGTTGGATGAAATGGGAGAGAAATATGGCTCAAGCAAGTTTCCCCTTTCGGGTTCATGAATCATGATCAAACAACTTTGGACTACAAAAGTTCTAACAAGCTAGATAAGATCTTTCAACAAAACATCAACACGAATCCTAAGCTGATTGGATAGAGACAAATATAACTCAACATTAACTACTAACACACGGGCATTGGTCACCATTTACATAGAAAGTAGAATGCGCACAAGGTGTTCGATGAAATGATTTTTGTCTTTAAACCTAAAAAGCCATAGCTAACATGCTCTCTTTCGAGTTATGATGCAAATATGATCAAACCTATGCATAACATTGAAGTGCAAAACTCCAGGAGACAAGCACTTGAATCAAGGCATTACTAAATCAAACAATCAACCCTAATCATGCATCTTTGTCAGAGAAACAAGAAAAAAAAGATGGAGAACACATAGGTCTGAATCACATCTGAACTTGAATTAAGCCAAAGTAAATCCAAAGTTATAGAAGTGTAATCAATCATCAATCCCCCTAAGGTTCCATTCACCGAACCCTAGGGGGTTTAGTTACGTCAGTGCATAATGAAGATCTGAGAAATACGACCTAGAAAGAAAGAGATGAAAAGGTCCATCGATTTCTTCGTGTCCGGATGAATCTGGATCTTCGTCTACTATTTCTGTAATGTGGGAGATGAAGGATGATGATGAGGAGATGATTTTTGGACTCCGATATGATTTTTCCAGGTGCTGGAGGTCGGGTGTGTTCGTAAAAAATGAGCTGGGAATGAAATCTATTGAAGTCTGACAATTAGGTTTCCAAAAACCCTATTTATAGAATTCTGCCTAGTGTTGCGGCATGTAACTGGTATGCATGTCGATTACACGTCATCTTCACGCAAATGCTCGCTGACGAGACGTTAGCTTCCTTTCCTTCCTTAGCGTCTCGTTGCAAATTGCTAACCCTACCTAGCGTAGCATTAAAACTTCAGAACTTGATATCTTGAGCGTCTGGACTCCAATTTGAGCACCGTTTGAATATGAGGCTTCGTATCGACATTATCTAAATAACGGTATGACTTGAAATACTCATCAAAAATTCCTTGGAAAACGTGAAAATGGACCATAATAATCTCGAAAGGCTAATTGAGACGAATAATCATAAAGTTGATCAAAACTATTAAAAGAACAATATTAACATTTAAATACCACATGAAAATGTATCAAATATGGAAAAATGCATAACATATTTTTATCCATCAATGACTGTTTTTGTTTTACCTAAGGCAGTAATCAGGATGTTCAGAGGACCTGTAGTGATTTCTTGTGGGGAGCAGTAATCAAGGATGTTGAGAGGACCTGCAATGATTTCTTGTGGGGAATCTCTAAATGTTCTACTAAGCATGCTTAGGTAGATTGGAGTAAGCGCAGATATCCAAAACCCGAGGGGTTTAGGTTTGTGTGACCTCTCTAGCTGGAACATTGTTTGTATTTCAAAGACATCTTTGGTCTTTTTTCTCTGCAGTGGCTCCATCTGGGTGGCCTGAGTCACTACCTACATGATGAAGAGTAAATATTTGTGGACAATCCCTCCCTTCTCCAATTCACCTTGGTTCTAGAAACGAATTATGAAGATCAGAGATATTATCTACCCTCACATAACTCAAGATCTTGAGAGCTCTTACAGTTGGAAAGGCACTAATTTCAACAGGTTTTCAATCATAGCAGTTTGGGACTGTATTAGACCTCATACCCTTTAAGTTAGTTGGGGAGATGTTGGCTAGAAGAAGCCATCTATTCCTAGCTAGTGCATCCGCAACTAGTTAATTGTTAAGGGCAAGGTTCATGTTAAAGATAAGCTTATTTCTTGGGGGCTCAATGTGGATCCACTCTGTCCTCTTTGTAATTCATGTTTGGAGTCCAGATATCATTTTTCTAAATCTGCTATCAAGCTTATGAAGTTTCAGAGGGGTTGTGGTGTTACTTGTCTTGATAGTTGCAGTGGCTAAGAAGATTACTTGCATACTGCTACTGTCACAGGGCTGGGAACAGTCCCAGAGCATTCATATTCGACTTATTTGGAGGTCGGTTAACAACCACATTTGGAAAGAACGGTGCAGAAGAGTCTTTACTAATGCAAAGTTACGTACTAAAGATATCATTACTTTAATCAAGTGTGACATAAGTTGTCTTAACAACTCATTTTTTTTCTCAGTTTGGGTCGCTTGTATTTAGGGACTCCCTCTCTTGTTTTTCTTAGGCATGTTATTTTAAGGCAATGATGGCTTGAACCTTCCTAGAAGGGACACCATCACCTACAAATTACATGCTTTAGATGAGGGTTTTATTTTATCTTAGCAATGACTTTTCAAAAATTCCTAGAATTGGAGGGATTACGACTTGAGGTTTTGATTGTTTGCTCTTATTGTACATATTCTTCTTTTTTTATGAATGAAAGTAACCTATAGTTCATAAAAAAGAACATGGAAAAGAATTTGGTAAATATTTCATTTTATTTACCACTTTTGATAAATAAAAAACATGTTAATTTTGTTCACTTCTATTAAAAATTTCAGATTAACCGAAAGTATGACCTTCATCAACATTTTTGTCTAACTTAATAAAATCCTAAAACATAAACCCCAAATATGACGTTTTGTCTAATTTTTCACAAGAATGGTCAGGTCAAAATCTAATACATTGTCTGTTTTAAAATAAAATAAAAATGTGATATAAATAATTTATAAAATAAAATAAAATACTATTATCACCTCCACTACTTGGCCTCCCTAACACCGGATCTGCGTCCAACCCATTTGGGGTTGGACCGGTTCCAACCAAAAATCGGAAGGGCATTTTTGGGAAAAAAATTTAACCTATTCCCAAGATTCCAACCGTCGTTCCTCAAACCATACCATATCCATTGGCTGACCCATTCGGACGACGATTTGGTCCCACCTCGACTCGCGAAGCTCGTGTTAGAGGTTTGGCGGTGGAGTTCAGGGGTGGATCATGGTGGAGTGAAGTAGCGGAGGCAAATAAGACGCCGCAACGGTGGTCGATGGATCATCGGAGCACGGTGGAGCTGAGAATCAGAGGCAAATCAGCCGTCGCGATGGATAACTAGTTATCTAAATCATCATGTTAACTAGTTAAAAACATCATAACTAGTTAGATAACCTGTTAACGAAAAAATTCAGTTAACTTAACATGATAATTCGGTAACTAGTTATCATAAGAATAAGTTGTTAACTAGTTCATATTTAGATAACTAGTTATTGGCTTATAACCTGTTAACTAGTTATGAATAAAAAAATTCTGTTAATTAGTTATCAGTAAAAAAATCATGTTAACTAGTTATCAGAAGAAAAAAAAATATGTTAATTAATTTACTGGGCGTAGCAAAAAAAAGTCGCAATTTAGTCGGTCGTCTGGAAAGTCATCATAGACCAGCAACCGGTCATCAATGCCCTAAATATTCCTAATAATCTAGACTGTTGGATAAGTCAAAGAGTCAACATGATCTAATGGTTGATTGGAAAAGTTGGACGTGACGATTGATCACATGCCTAGCCTTCTCCTCAAATCTCTATAAGTAATCCGCTTCTCCGGCCCGAGCCCGACACTCTCAAGTTCCTTCAAGGCCTAGTCACCAACAAGACCTCACAATTTGGTGACAATCCCAACTCTGGACATGCCCGCTACTTCCGAGCCGCCAATGTAGGTTGCCTTGTTATTGATTCCACAAGTTAGTTTTCTGTACGATTTCTTCCCTGGGAACGCTATTCAAGGACCTCAAGGGAAGTTTATTCTCTCTGAATTCAACTATATTATATGTTACAAATCCTATTGAGGAAGCTGTTGTATCTAATATCTAGCCATGCCACTGACAAAGGTACTGAAAGATGAAGTCAAGAATCTACTGAAACTAGGATAAGAATCAATATAATCCAACACGATTTACTCAATTGTACACTGCCTGGAAGAAACCTTATCCGGTGACATTGCTTTAACCTCATAACCGCAAATTCGGACTTGCCCATTAATAGGTCCAAGTACACTGCCGTCAATGTGACTTCTGCATTCTCTGGCATGAGTGCTAATGCTTGTGTCATGAAATTGTAAGCTCGATCAAGCTCCCCTCGCATTGCATACATGGCTGCAAAATTTGCATAAAGGGTTCCTCGTGCCTCATCTGGCCTGAGGAATGCAACGACTTTCAACTCGGTAGAAGAATACTTCTTTTGTGATGATGCTCCATTTAACTTCTCGAAATAATCCAATGATTTCTGCACCTGCAACTGCTCAAAATCCTCTTGCTTGAACGGAAACTCAACATTGTTCCCTACAGACAGATATAACGTCAGATGCTCAGCTGCTTCCTTTGGCTTGTTCAGTAAGCAGAGTGATTCTGCTGCATACAAGTGTCCAAGAAAGGAAAAAATCTTCGAACACTCCCGTAGTTCTAATAGAGACATTGTAGTTGACAAAGCCTTATCAGGGTTCTCCAGTTCCAGCTCAACATCCAAGTTTGCTAGAAGTGCTTGCTTAATCATCTGATTCTCTCGCCGATGAACCACTTCATAGTAAGATATTGAATTCTGCATAATCTCCTGACTTGTTCCTCCTTTGTGCTGCTCCTTTGCAACAACGTTTGGACTAATCTGACATAAGCTTGTCTCGGCTTTGTTGTCATGGACTGCTGTCAGGTTCTTATTGCACGGGTTCTTAAGAGTTTTGCCCAACTCATTTTCGTTCAAAGAGAAAGCTGATGGTAACCCATATTTCAGATGGTTCAGTTCAGAGTAGTCCAAAAAATGCAGTGCATTCAATAGGCACTGCCGAGTGAAGGACATGGAAAGCTTAGGTTGTTCCTCACCCAGACACAAAAACTCCTTCTCAACAGAATCCACATATCCATTTCTTGAAATCCCTTTGTCCAGAGCAAGATACCTCCATTTTCCTTTACCAACAACATGCACCATGATTTCTGATGTGCTTGAAGAATCATACCCAGCTCTGACAAGTCCCTTCTCTAAAGCCATAATACATCATTCAGCAAGGCGTAGCCACAGAACAGGCCAATTGTAGAAAATTAAACTTGCCTTTTGAAAACAACGAGCAGCCAGTAACGGCTTCCCACATGCCAAGTGCTGCACACCACAGTTATAGAATACAAGGAGAGACTTATCCTGCGACAAAGTCAACAGCTTTAGCGGCTTGTCCTTTCGAAGAGATGAACAACTGCTCAGTGCTTTTGAGAAGAGGACTGATGATGCGTGGTATTTTCCAAGTTGATAGTAAATGAAGCCTAGGTTGTTGAACATGTTTAAAATTGCCATATCCGTACGACTACTTGATGCCATCAGAAGCTTGATTGCTTTCTGATGGTTACCGCAAGCATACTCAAGCTGAGACTTCAAGAGCAAAGTCGTTGTTAAGTCGCTCCCTCGTGCAATGTTCATAGCAAGCTTCACTTCACGCTTAGAATGTTTTAAGTTCCTTGTCAAGAGAAGAAACTGAACCTTGTACAGCTGCAACTTAAGCTTCAAATCAAGGGTTGACAACGAGCTATCCATTGAGGTCCTTGAAAGATCTGTAGAAGATGTAAACACATGTGGCTTACCTCTACTTATATCAAGAGAAAACACTGTTTCATACTCAAGAGACTCCTCTGATAATGATAGTGACCTTGATAATGAACATTCTAAAGCATTCTCGCTAGCTGCTAAATCTGAGTTAGATGAGTCAATAGTATATGAACTTTTCGGAACAGAAGAAGATTTGGCAACTAGATTTGTTGATTGTTGCAATGCAGCAATACCATTACTTTCACTCGCAGAATTATCACCAAACACTTTTTCTAGATAGAGAAGCACATCCTGATGAATATACAAGAATTAAAACATTAATTTGCACAATCATACAACTAGCCAATACAATGTAGACACATGATATCGGACAAAAAGTCAAGTTATACCAGAGTAACATTGTAGCATGCAAAATTCTCCACTAAAAGCATCTTCCAAATACAGCTACTTTCTAAAGTAAAAATGATACTCAGTTTGTAGCCAGGATGGGGACAGTTGAGGATACAATCAGTTTGTAGTGCTTACAACAATATATTATTACAGCAGTAAGGTCTATGATAGTGAAAAGTGAAAACATATATCAGAATTCGCAAAAAAATGCAAATAGTAACCATAACACAGGACTTGGCAAATAAATTTTTATTCCAAGAAACAAAGGACTTGGCAAGAAAATGGGTATACACAGAAATACTGAAGGAAGCACAGTGACCAAATGCTTGATCTATTTCTTAGCTTTCCTACATGATGTTTCAAGTAAACCTAACCCAAGCCCCTGAAAATATATAAAACACCCTACAACACATCAGAATTCTTATTTGGAAATTCTCAAAGAGAAAAAGCAATGTTTTGAGCTCACAAGTCAGAACACATGTTGTTCTAAGGTTGAAAGTAAAGTGGATAGAGGGTTTTCTGCACAGAAAATAATGCATCACGTCCGTGGCTGTTTGAACTTGATGACACTCGATTTGACGTGATTATCAGCCTCATTTAAGCGACATTTCTTTGCTTAAGACATGGTTTTTAGGGTAGAATAACGAATATTCAATCGATTGCCCTATCTCGTGCCATTTGTGTTACCTTGGCCCGTTTCGGGTCTATTTGATAGTTTTCTAGTGTTTTTATGATAGCACAGGTTTTTGCCATCAAATAAGTAACCAAGGACGTGTCTAAGGCGTTGGAATCTCGAAGGATTGCACCGGGATTGATCAAAGGAGCCAATCAAGTTCAAACAAATTCTTGCCCGGACTACAAAGGCATTTTCGCTGAAAATACCCTTGTATTTTTGGCGAAAATATCATCACAAATCGACTGTTGGTAACTGAAGGAATTTTCGGCGAAACCGATCAGGTTTTTGATCCGAAAAAGAAGTCCAGGGGAATCAGCCGGCAAAGCCCTCAATTGCAAAGGAAATTTCGCCGAAAATTCCTCATGAATTTCGGCAAAAATAATAGGGAAATCCGGACTGATTAGGGTTAAGTATAAATACTTAGCCCGGCGGCCCAAAAAGGGAGACATCATAACATATCATTCATAATTACATTTTCCAAGGATTCTCTGGAGTTCTGGAGCGAAGAGTTAGAGTTCGAAGAGCCGAAAAGAGATCGTGACGCCATCCCTTTCATCTCGGAGAACCGGAGCTAGGAGTGTAGTTTACCAAAGATCGAAGTCTGTCAGAGTCGTCTAAATTAGGTTTTTCATATTCTTTTCTGTTCTTCCTCTGGATGATGAACTCTTTCTTTGTCTTTGTTTCTTTTGTGATAAACATGAGTAGCTAAACTCGTTAGAGCTTAGACTAGATGAACCCTAAGTGACCCAGGGCTTTAAAGCGGTCACGGATCGGTGGTGATTAGATTCGAAATTCAATCAGTTCTTTTTTTCATGTTTGATTTGTTCTTCATTGTTCATGTTTCTTGTCTGGATTGATCACCTAGATTAGATTCTGGTTAAGCTAAGGATAGAAGCGAACGCTCGCCTTACTTTAGAACATCGAATTGAACAATTAACCTTATAATTGGAGCGTGCCTTTCGTAGGAACCGGTTAGGGTTAATCCACTGCAAGAGTAGCTCATTAATCATTAGTAATTGCACCAGTTAATTAAGTCGTTGCGAGAGGCGACCGTACCCGGGCGGTTCCATCAAATTGGCGCCGTTGCCGGGGACTTCTTTTAATTGTTCGAAAGAAGAACTGGCAATATATTCTTCTACTTTCCATCTTTCACCTTACCATCCACTTCGATTTTACACTGGTTTTGTTTGTCTTTGTTATCTGTAGGTTTATAGGTGTATGCCTCACCGTCCTTGGACTCGCTCTCAAACCGAACAGGCTAAGAGTGCAGAGAGACCAGGCAGTTCTGCTCCACCTTTACGATCACAGATTCTGAAGAAAGGCAGATCCAATCCATTCATCACTCCGATCAAGATCGAGGAGCTGAAGGAGAGTTCCTCATCTCCTTCTTCACCTGTACCGTCATCTTCATCCGCTTCATACACCGAGTCACTCTCACCTCCTCCATCTCCTGCCATGGACGATAGATTACTACCACCACCACCAAATGGCGATCAACCGCCGCCGCCACCACCTGCAAGAAGAGTCTAGCAGACTATAACAAGCCGAGCGCGACTAGCGTTCGATCTGCCATTGCCGTTCCGCGCATTGAAGGAGATCCTGACTATGAGATCAAGATTCCATTCTTGACTATGATCTCTAGGGATTTACAGTTTGAAGGCAGGCTCCTAGACAATCCGTGCACTCATCTTGCAGACTTCCTTGATCTCTGCAGCACTTTCAAGAGCAGAAATCTCGACAAAAACACTCTTTGTCTGAGAGCTTTCCCGTTCTCTCTGAAAGGTCCTGCTAAGAGGTGGCTTACTGGCAAACCACCTGGCTATTACACTGATTGGGATACTCTGGCTCAGGACTTCGTTGAAGAATACTTCCCTCCGGCCAGAACAACCGCCATCAAGGACAGCATCGCCAGATTCTCCCAGAAAGAAGGAGAAAGCTTGTATGATACTTGGAATCGATTCCAAGAACTTCTCTACACCTGCCCTCATCATGGATTCGAGCAGAGGCAGTTAGCTAAAATTTTTTCTCGAGGACTTCGAGAAGAATCTGCCAAGTGGGTCAATTCTCTAGCTGAAGGGGATTGCACTACACTAACACCTGAAGCTGCTCTTCTTCACTTCGCAAACTGTGCTTCCAAGTCAAGGAACTGGGAACGACAATCTGAAGGATCAAGGAGCAAGCTAGATCTCGAAGCGACTATCAAAGCAGAAGTAGAGAAACATTTGAAGAAGTCTACCACACCGATCAAGCCGCCGGTAGCCTCTGTCTACGTTGCCGATTGCGAGTGGTGTGGAGCTTGCGCACATAACGGAGGCCGTTGTCAGAATTTTGGTAAGGCAGAAGTCTGGTCTGCCGAAGAGGTAAATTTCATTCAACAAGGCTTCGTCAATAATCAGAATGGTTATGCTGGCTACCGTAACTTCAGACAGCAAGGGAACTATCAAGACAGACCTCCCTACAATACCGGTGCCAACCATAACCAGAACCAGAATAACCGCCCGGCTGGTCCAGCTCAGGATCAGAAGCCTAACCATCCGCCGGCAGGTGTCTACCAGCCGCCGCATCGCAATTCGGGTAATTATGGAACTGCTCCTGGCAATCGCCATAATCAATATCTTAATAATACCTATCCAAGGAAGCAGCATCAAAGAGAAAACAATGTCAGTGACCTGGATAAGAAGCTCAGCCAGATCATCACCAGACTCGATGATCATAACAGTCAGTTCAAGGCTCAAGCTCTTCTCAATCAAGAACAGATAGCATCTGGACAAAGGATTGAGCAAGCCGTGAACAACATCTCGAGCATGCTAGCATCTGGTCGACCATTTGGCCAACTTCCAAGCCAGACAGAGCCGAATCCGAGAAAGGAGCAAGCCAAGATGGTAACCTCTCGAAAACTTCCAAACTTAATTGCTGATGCTTGTTCTGTCTTACGCAGGATCGCTGAAACTCCGGAGGAAGAAGAAGAACAGGAACCGGCGCCTGAGGAGGAGGATCCTCCTCTTGCACCGTACGTCGTGATGCCTCCTTTTCCAAGAGCATTGCTGCCAAATGCAAGGATCGAGACTGGCATGAAAGGGAACAAGGAAGGATATCCTGACATTCGTATTAAGAAACCTGCTTCTCCATATCCAGCTAAGTTATCTGATGCTGGTTCTTTTACTTTACCTTTGGTCATTAATGATGTTGAGATTGAACGTTGTTTAGTTGATCTAGGAGCGTCTGTTAATGTCATGCCTATGAGCCTGTTTGAAAAGTTAAACCTAGGAGAACTTGAACCGCCTAGTATGCAACTTGTCTTTGCTGATAGATCACTTAAAACCCCTAAGGGAGAGATTAAAGACGTTGTTACTAAATGTGGTCCGTTCACGTTCTTAGCTGACCTTTCATGGCTACTACTGGAATGAATATTAACGTTCCAAATGGTTCTTTAACTCTAAGGGTCGGTAAAGAAACGAAAACGTTCCGTCTTAAAGATGGCATGAAATATGACTCTAAGAACGAAGAATCTCACTGTCTAGCTGTTGAAACTGTGGTGTTGACTCTGGTCAACTCCGTTACTAATGCTTCTACCAGTGTCTCTAGATCAGTTGTTGCTGCAGGTATTGAATAGGTTATTAAGAAGAAGCCAGAAACTTCGGTTTAGAAGTCGCTCAAGAAGAAGAAGAAGGAACTGCAAGCCTCTTCTAAGCCACTGAGCACTAAACCGAACAGGCCTCGAGGAAAGAACAAGAAGACGAAGACCCAAATGGTCTGGAGGCCAAAAATTCCGTCGTCTTCCATCGAGCCAGCTGCACCACCAATTCGTTCCGAGAAACCGGCGCCGGAACAAGTATGGAGGGAGAAGCCGAAAGCATCTCCTAAGGAAGTACTGACGATCACCGATCCTGGTGATACCAAGCTGGAGATAAAAGAAAAGAAGAAGCCGACAGTCTTCATTCCTTCCATCGTAACACTCATGAAGGATGACCTCTCCAGAGAGCTGTTCGGACCGTTCAAGGTCATTGATCATCTTCCCGATGGACGTACCAAGCTCTTGCATGCAAACGGGAAGAGAATTACGCTTACCGGAGAAGTCCCGAAGCTGTACTTCATGAACTCCGACGCAAGCGTTAAGGAGAATCTGAGTTGGGATGTCTCCTAATACTGTCCAGGTATCGTCCAGCTCAAGGACGTTAATAAAAGAGCGCTTCGTGGGAGGCAACCCACGGCTGGAGTCTGTTTTTGTTTTGTGTCAACCTTAGCGTTTTAGAGTCGGTTCGGGGGAGCCAAAAATGTCAGTTTGTTTGTTTTCTTATTTTTCGTGTAGAGTCTGTGTCTCATAGAGTCAGTCGCAAGTTGATTGAGGTCATTCCGATTTTTGTGGATTTAACTGTGATTTTCTGAAGTTGGCCGGATTTGCGAAAATATTTTCACCGAGTAGTTCAAAATTTTCGGCGAAATCACCCCTATTTTCGGCGAAATCACCTTTTGAATTTTCGAACCCGGTCTCCTGTTTCATATTTTCGGTTCGAAAAGTTGAGTGTTTTCGGCGAAAATCTATTTAAAAACCGGCAGTGATTTTAACTCTTAATTTCGGCGAAAACATATGGGAATTTCGGCGAAAATATATTGAAAACCGGCAGTGCATTTGAACGTAAATTTTCGGCGAAAACTACCTATTAGTTTCGCCGAAAATTCCTTTGAAAATCAGAAAATTTCCCACTTAAAACCCGGTCTTATCCTCTCTCTCCCCACTTTCCTTCTTTTTTTTTCGAACACACACCCGAAAACATCCCCTGTCTTTTTTTTTTTCAAACCCGACCGCTCGTCTTTTAATCCGCCGCCGCCGCTGTTTGCGCCGCCGGCCGCCGCCGCACCGCCGCGCTCAACTCCCCTCTTCCTTCCATTCATTTCAAGCCCTAGAACGTTCGAATCGGAGCTCTACAGCTCCAGTTCACCGAAACCCTTGTTTTCAGAGTTTTTCACCGATTTCTCCCAAACCATTCGTTTTTAGCACCCATGGCTTCAAGGCAAGTTGTAAAACTTTTCAATACGAATATTTTGACATATGGATTGCTGAATTTCGTCGGGGTTGACTCTCGGTTGACTTTTCGGTTTGCCTCGATTTGCGTGCCGACTGATTTCGTGTGAACTAGGTTAGCTGAACTTGTAGAACTGTTCTAGCATGCTTAGGGAGTTCCGTGCTTAATTTCCATATCATTTGATCATGTGTTGCTTTGCATACGATTGATTCCTTGTTATGTTGACTTGTGAGAAATGTCGGTTTGACCGTGAACTATTTTTGATCATTTGGCTACCGTACGTGTTCATTCTCGTTTAGATTATCGTGTTTGCCATCTGAGATCATATTTTACCTCATTCTCCGCTTTGTGATAGTCTTGCCATGATTAGGGTTCAATATGATTTAATGTTGACTTTCTGAATGTCGGTTTGACCCTTTGAACTCTGATTGTGCTTATCCGATTCTGGCTGTTCCTAAGCATGTATTTTACTGTCTATGATTACCGGTTACTCTGCTTTGCTTACCCCCACTCAGTTTTCCTCATTTCTTTGTGAGATTGAGTTTTTCTACTAAGTGTGGGGTAGGGTTTTAGTTGACTAATCTGGTTTCATTCTGGCTTCAAGGAACACCACTTATGAGCGCAGGACTAAGGCGTGACTTGATGGCACCTCGAGCTCCGGAGCTGCAGCCCCCGTCACACCCGCCGTTCTGGGTCCTCCACCCGCACTACCTCGTCGGGCTGGATACCATCGCACTATAGCTCGTCTACCAGATTTCTACTTCGAGTGCTTCCAGAAGATCCAGCACATTCATGGAGCTGACGTGCGCCCTCTGTCCATGGAGTCCCTCTTCGAGCACGACGAGGACTACCACCGGAATGTGCATGACGCCCTAGCACCGGACGGTCTCCTAGAGCTGACCACCATACTGCCGATTTCCCAGGCATTGCTCTCCAGGAGTTCTGGGCGACCTTTGATCTGGATGAGCACCAGAGGAAGCAGCGCCAGAAGGTTGTGACCTTCTATCTTGGTGGGGTGTACAGGCAGCTCACCTACGATGAGTTTGCTGCTCATCTAGGCATCCCCTACGAGCATTATCACGATCATCACCTAGGCTGGGGCAACGATGATGACGACGAGGAGTACCACGCGCTCTGGAGCCATATGACTGGAGTGCCTGGTGACCGCCTCACGGGCCATGACTCAGTTAAGTCCCTCTCTCACCCACTCTTTAAATTTATTCATGTGGTTTGGCGTAGATCGCTTTTGTATGTTCCAGATAAGGATCGCCACCATATCCTCAAGGAGGAGCTTATGCTTCTTCGAGCCATCCGAGAGAGCTACCCTCTCCACCCCGGCTGGGTGCTGGCACGCATCTTCCGCCAGAAGACCAGGAGGAGGACGCCACCTCGTAGACTCCTGGGGGTAACTTCATCAGTCAGCTCATCCTCTCCTTCGGCATCAGCCATGAATATGGACCGAACATTCCACGACGCCAAGTTAGGACCGTTGGAGGAGACTTGGCGGTTGAGTACGACTTAGAACTCGACCTCAGTCCCCATGTAGCAGCAGATCCTCCACTCCAGCCTGTGGTCGAGTCGGAGGAAGAAGATGATGCTGAGCAGCAGCAGCCCTAGCCGCCGCCAGAGTTCCAAGACTATATACCCTCGCCGCATCATTAGGCAGGGTATGCTCACCAGTCGCCGCCGCACATTCCAGATACACCAGGTGCCTTCCAACAGCCCCGACACCACCCCGCAGATGTTGGAGAGTTGTACGAGCGACTGCAGGAGTGGCGCATCACTGACAACGCCACTCAAGAGGCGAGATGGACTATTATACAGCAACATATGCGCCGCGCCGACAGGCGGTATGAGGCACAACTGGCGTGGCAACGTCAGCTCGGCGAGCACCTCCACTTTCCACCTCCCGACGCGCCGGACGAGCAGTGATCGGGTTGTATCCTCTTTCTTGTCCCTTCTTTTTATTTATTCTTTTCGGATTTCGATCCAACTTTTTTTCTGTGTGGATCCGGGGCACTTGTCCCGGTTTCCTTTTTATGTTTCATTTGTTTTTGTTTTGTAGGCAGTAGGGAGATTCCCTTTGCTTCGCTTTGGTAGATTCCCTCCCCTCCAAAGATCCGTGCTCATCCCCTACACCAATCATCTCGGTCCAGGTTCTTCCACTTCACTCTGAACTCTAGAATTAGTCCCGTGAGGACACAGTCCGATTTAAGTGTGGGGTAGGATGCTAGAGAACCTTGCATGAACTTGAGTTCCCTTGATTGTGTTTTGTGTGTGCCTCGTGATTCCATTCCAGTCTCTCTAGCATTAGAATGGCTCAGTTCTTGATTTTTGATGTTAAGTTGTTGTTCAAACCTTCATAATGATGCTTAGACTGCTTAACCTAGAACTTGAGAACCAACTTGTATACTTTGATGCTAAATTGTCTGGTCAGAACAGAATTTTTAAATCACACTTGTAGTTTGTAGCCTTGATTGCATGAAAATGACCGAATCCGACTAGCAAACCAACTGTGAGCTTTTGATCCATTGCACGTAACTTGCAATTTAAATTCTTTCTGAGTGATATTCTGTTTACTTGAATGAGTTAGAATTTGCATGAGACCTACTCGAGACCACACGATGACACGAGTTCTAGAAGGATAGGGGCACCTAGATTCAGCTACTAAGCCAGATAGCCTACCAAACGATAAATCCACTAGGTTTAGACCCTTGAGTTTGGCTTGTTCTTTCGGTTCGATAATACATTACAACCATTTCCCATTTCTTTCATTCCCCGTTGATCCCCTGTGGTTGTAGTTCCAGATTGACTTACCAGAAGTCGGTTTGTGGTAACCTGCCTATAGCCATTAAACAGGTGGTCTTAGCTAATATGTCCAGACGTGTAAATCCATCTAGCAACTAAAAGAAAATCGGCACAAAAGAAAAAATAAGTAAAGTAAGAAAAGAAAGAAACTTTCAAAAAAAGTGAAGAAAAGAAAAAAATCAGAAAAGTTTCAAAGTTTTAGTTCAATAAAACGTTCTTCTCCCTACAAATGGAAGAACGAAGTCAAAAGAAAAGTTGAAAAGAAAAGAAAAAATCGTGCAAAGAAAAAGAATAAGTGCTAGTTTGCTTGAGGGTAGCATAGGACGAGCGTTCATCATTCCACCCGTGTTTGGTTAGACGGTAGGAAGCCATAGAATAGATTCAAGGGAAGTTAGTCGAAATCTACACCGCACCAAGCCATCATCATACATTCCCATCATCCATCTCATCATAAACCCAAATAGTGTAGATTTCATTACGGTCCTAGCAGGGAAATCCTTCTTGACTAGATACTCGTGTTGTCACAGTGGTGGAGATGTGGTCAAAATGCAAACTTATGACAGAATTCGGTAACAGAAAATGATCGAGAGCAGAAACACGTCCTTAAACACAGAGAGTGAGAGTCCCCATTGTACTATATATCCTATGTGAGGAGTCTGGTCGGTCAGGTCAAATTCGTGCATAATTGGTTGCTAATTACTTGTCGTGTGCAGTTTATTAGTGAGACCAGGTAGTTTGGCTGATCTGTATGCATGTTAGGTTTCTTGTTCTAAGAATTAGCTGTCTAATAATTCATTGTGTCTGATTGAGCTCCAATTTAATCGATCTTATCATTTGTGAACATGAGCGTCTCTAGTCAGTTTGCTTGAGGACAAGCAAAAGCTTAAGTGTGGGGTATTTGATGACACTCAATTTGACGTGATTATCAGCCTCATTTAAGCGACATTTCTTTGCTTAAGACATGGTTTTTAGGGTAGAATAACGAATATTCAATCGATTGCCCTATCTCGTGCCATTTGTGTTACCTTGGCCCGTTTCGGGTCTATTTGATGGTTTTCTAGTGTTTTATGATGGCACAGGTTTTTGCCATCCAATAAGTAACCAAGGACGTGTCTAAGGCGTTGGAATCTCGAAGGATTGCACTGGGATTGATCAAAGGAGCCAATCAAGTTCAAACAAATTCCTGCCCGGACTACAAAGGCATTTTCGCCGAAAATACCCTTGTATTTTCGGTGAAAATATCATCACAAATCGACTGTTGGTAACTGAAGGAATTTTTGGCGAAACCGATCAGGTTTTCGATCCGAAAAAGAAGTCCAGGGGAATCAGCCGGCAAAGCCCTCAATTGCAAAGGAATTTTCGCCAAAATTCCTCAAGAATTTCGGCGAAAATAATAGGGAAATCCGGACTGATTAGGGTTAAGTATAAATACTTAGCCCGGCGGCCCAAAAAGGGAGACATCATAACATATCATTCATAATTACGTTTTCCAATGATTCTCTGGAGTTCTGGAGCGAAAAGTTAGAGTTCGAAGAGCCGGAAAGAGATCGTGACGCCATCCCTTTCATCTCGGAGAACCGGAGCTAGGAGTGTAGTTTACCGAAGATCGAAGTCTGTCAGAGTCGTCTAAATTAGGTTTTTCAGATTCTTTTCTGTTCTTCCTCTGGATGATGAACTCTTTCTTTGTCTTTGTTTCTTTTGTGATAAACATGAGTAGCTAAACTCGTTAGAGCTTAGACTAGATGAACCCTAAGTGACCCAGGGCTTTAAAGCGGTCACGGATCGGCGGTGATTAGATTCGAAATTCAATCAGTTCTTTTTTCATGTTTGATTTGTTCTTCATTGTTCATGTTTCTTGTCTGGATTGATCACCTAGATTAGATTCTGGTTAAGCTAAGGATAGAAGCGAACGCTCGCCTTACTTTAGAACATCGAATTGAACAATTAACCTTATAATTGGATCGTGCCTTTCGTAGGAACCGGTTAGGGTTAATCCACTGCAAGAGTAACTCATTAATCATTAGTAATTGCACCAGTTAATTAAGTCATTGCGAGAGGCGACCGCACCTGGGCGGTTCCATCAGAACTTACAGCAGACTTGGATGCATCTCGACAAGCAAGGGAAACATCCAACAACAAGCAAGCAAACATGAAGTGATGTTGCCTGCAAATAAATAAAAACGTTTAGGAAGTGATAAGACTAACTCAAGGCAATAACTCCACATTAATAGTTAAGTACCTCATCTACTGGCTCAATGTTACGATAAAGGGGTTCTAAAACTGATAAGGACTTTGTATGTTCGTGAAGGTGAAACCAGATAATTGCCTGTTCCAAAAGCAAAAGGAAAATGTCATTTTCTACTGTAACGAAAGTTAACAACAAAGAAACCAGCAGGGAAACATCACTGAACCCACAATGTTTAGCGTTGCGACTGATGGGGAAAATCCATCCATGTAAACCAAAGTTCCACTATTTCCCAGAGAGAATTGTTGTGTTGTCATTTCATATCCTTTCGAACCGGGTAAAAATTTATTTCCAAGATTGCTAGCAACTTCAAGAGTTCCTCCTGAAGCATAAGCAATGTCCTCACTATTCTTCTGAACCCAGACAACCACCATAAAACATAACACATATCAAACTGTGAATTAAAACAACTCAAATTGTAAATAAAAAGCAACAATGATTGGGTAGCATGCAAGAAATCTTGGAGTGGAAACTTGAAGTTTCGAGCTCAATCACATGTCATTGTTGCAAGGATAACTTTTCAGAGGAAATGGAACATGAAGCACAGAAGCGGAGGGAGCTGGGAATCGAACCAGGGATGATTGAGCTGAAGACTAAGAGAAGAGGCGACGTTTAATGGAAGACAGATAACTTAAAAGGACTGCTGTCAGGTTCTTATTGCACGGGTTCTTAAGAGTTTTGCCCAACTCATTTTCGTTCAAAGAGAAAGCTGATGGTAACCCATATTTCAGATGGTTCAGTTCAGAGTAGTCCAAAAAATGCAGTGCATTCAATAGGCACTGCCGAGTGAAGGACATGGAAAGCTTAGGTTGTTCCTCACCCAGACACAAAAACTCCTTCTCAACAGAATCCACATATCCATTTCTTGAAATCCCTTTGTCCAGAGCAAGATACCTCCATTTTCCTTTACCAACAACATGCACCATGATTTCTGATGTGCTTGAAGAATCATACCCAGCTCTGACAAGTCCCTTCTCTAAAGCCATAATACATCATTCAGCAAGGCGTAGCCACAGAACAGGCCAATTGTAGAAAATTAAACTTGCCTTTTGAAAACAACGAGCAGCCAGTAACGGCTTCCCACATGCCAAGTGCTGCACACCACAGTTATAGAATACAAGGAGAGACTTATCCTGCGACAAAGTCAACAGCTTTAGCGGCTTGTCCTTTCGAAGAGATGAACAACTGCTCAGTGCTTTGAGAAGAGGACTGATGATGCGTGGTATTTTCCAAGTTGATAGTAAATGAAGCCTAGGTTGTTGAACATGTTTAAAATTGCCATATCCGTACGACTACTTGATGCCATCAGAAGCTTGATTGCTTTCTGATGGTTACCGCAAGCATACTCAAGCTGAGACTTCAAGAGCAAAGTCGTTGTTAAGTCGCTCCCTCGTGCAATGTTCATAGCAAGCTTCACTTCACGCTTAGAATGTTTTAAGTTCCTTGTCAAGAGAAGAAACTGAACCTTGTACAGCTGCAACTTAAGCTTCAAATCAAGGGTTGACAACGAGCTATCCATTGAGGTCCTTGAAAGATCTGTAGAAGATGTAAACACATGTGGCTTACCTCTACTTATATCAAGAGAAAACACTGTTTCATACTCAAGAGACTCCTCTGATAATGATAGTGACCTTGATAATGAACATTCTAAAGCATTCTCGCTAGCTGCTAAATCTGAGTTAGATGAGTCAATAGTATATGAACTTTTCGGAACAGAAGAAGATTTGGCAACTAGATTTGTTGATTGTTGCAATGCAGCAATACCATTACTTTCACTCGCAGAATTATCACCAAACACTTTTTCTAGATAGAGAAGCACATCCTGATGAATATACAAGAATTAAAACATTAATTTGCACAATCATACAACTAGCCAATACAATGTAGACACATGATATCGGACAAAAAGTCAAGTTATACCAGAGTAACATTGTAGCATGCAAAATTCTCCACTAAAAGCATCTTCCAAATACAGCTACTTTCTAAAGTAAAAATGATACTCAGTTTGTAGCCAGGATGGGGACAGTTGAGGATACAATCAGTTTGTAGTGCTTACAACAATATATTATTACAGCAGTAAGGTCTATGATAGTGAAAAGTGAAAACATATATCAGAATTCGCAAAAAAATGCAAATAGTAACCATAACACAGGACTTGGCAAATAAATTTTTATTCCAAGAAACAAAGGACTTGGCAAGAAAATGGGTATACACATAAATACTGAAGGAAGCACAGTGACCAAATGCTTGATCTATTTCTTAGCTTTCCTACATGATGTTTCAAGTAAACCTAACCCAAGCCCCTGAAAATATATAAAACACCCTACAACACATCAGAATTCTTATTTGGAAATTCTCAAAGAGAAAAAGCAATGTTTTGAGCTCACAAGTCAGAACACATGTTGTTCTAAGGTTGAAAGTAAAGTGGATAGAGGGTTTTCTGCACAGAAAATAATGCATCACGTCCCTGGCTGTTTGAACTTGATGACACTCGATTTGACGTGATTATCAGCCTCATTTAAGCGACATTTCTTTGCTTAAGACATGGTTTTTAGGGTAGAATAACGAATATTCAATCGATTGCCCTATCTCGTGCCATTTGTGTTACCTTGGCCCGTTTCGGGTCTATTTGATAGTTTTCTAGTGTTTTTATGATAGCACAGGTTTTTGCCATCAAATAAGTAACCAAGGACGTGTCTAAGGCGTTGGAATCTCGAAGGATTGCACCGGGATTGATCAAAGGAGCCAATCAAGTTCAAACAAATTCTTGCCCGGACTACAAAGGCATTTTCGCTGAAAATACCCTTGTATTTTCGGCGAAAATATCATCACAAATCGACTGTTGGTAACTGAAGGAATTTTCGGCGAAACCGATCAGGTTTTTGATCCGAAAAAGAAGTCCAGGGGAATCAGCCGGCAAAGCCCTCAATTGCAAAGGAAATTTTGCCGAAAATTCCTCAAGAATTTCGGCAAAAATAATAGGGAAATCCGGACTGATTAGGGTTAAGTATAAATACTTAGCCCGGCGGCCCAAAAAGGGAGACATCATAACATATCATTCATAATTACATTTTCCAAGGATTCTCTGGAGTTCTGGAGCGAAGAGTTAGAGTTCGAAGAGCCGAAAAGAGATTGTGACGCCATCCCTTTCATCTCGGAGAACCGGAGCTAGGAGTGTAGTTTACCAAAGATCGAAGTCTGTCAGAGTCGTCTAAATTAGGTTTTTCATATTCTTTTCTGTTCTTCCTCTGGATGATGAACTCTTTCTTTGTCTTTGTTTCTTTTGTGATAAACATGAGTAGCTAAACTCGTTAGAGCTTAGACTAGATGAACCCTAAGTGACCCAGGGCTTTAAAGCGGTCACGGATCGGTGGTGATTAGATTCGAAATTCAATCAGTTCTTTTTTCATGTTTGATTTGTTCTTCATTGTTCATGTTTCTTGTCTGGATTGATCACCTAGATTAGATTCTGGTTAAGCTAAGGATAGAAGCGAACGCTCGCCTTACTTTAGAACATCGAATTGAACAATTAACCTTATAATTGGAGCGTGCCTTTCGTAGGAACCGGTTAGGGTTAATCCACTGCAAGAGTAGCTCATTAATCATTAGTAATTGCACCAGTTAATTAAGTCGTTGCGAGAGGCGACCGTACCCGGGCGGTTCCATCAAATTGGCGCCGTTGCCGGGGACTTCTTTTAATTGTTCGAAAGAAGAACTGGCAATATATTCTTCTACTTTCCATCTTTCACCTTACCATCCACTTCGATTTTACACTGGTTTTGTTTGTCTTTGTTATCTGTAGGTTTATAGGTGTATGCCTCACCGTCCTTGGACTCGCTCTCAAACCGAACAGGCTAAGAGTGCAGAGAGACCAGGCAGTTCTGCTCCACCTCTATGATCACAGATTCTGAAGAAAGGCAGATCCAATCCATTCATCACTCCGATCAAGATCGAGGAGCTGAAGGAGAGTTCCTCATCTCCTTCTTCACCTGTACCGTCATCTTCATCCGCTTCATACACCGAGTCACTCTCACCTCCTCCATCTCCTGCCATGGACGATAGATTACTACCACCACCACCAAATGGCGATCAACCGCCGTCGCCACCACCTGCAAGAAGAGTCTAGCAGACTATAACAAGCCGAGCGCGACTAGCGTTCGATCTGCCATTGCCGTTCCGCGCATTGAAGGAGATCCTGACTATGAGATCAAGATTCCATTCTTGACTATGATCTCTAGGGATTTACAGTTTGAAGGCAGGCTCCTAGACAATCCGTGCACTAATCTTGCAGACTTCCTTGATCTCTGCAGCACTTTCAAGAGCAGAAATCTCGACAAAAACACTCTTTGTCTGAGAGCTTTCCCGTTCTCTCTGAAAGGTCCTGCTAAGAGGTGGCTTACTGGCAAACCACCTGGCTATTACACTGATTGGGATACTCTGGCTCAGGACTTCGTTGAAGAATACTTCCCTCCGGCCAGAACAACCGCCATCAAGGACAGCATCGCCAGATTCTCCCAGAAAGAAGGAGAAAGCTTGTATGATACTTGGAATCGATTCCAAGAACTTCTCTACACCTGCCCTCATCATGGATTCGAGCAGAGGCAGTTAGCTAAAATTTTTTCTCGAGGACTTCGAGAAGAATCTGCCAAGTGGGTCAATTCTCTAGCTGAAGGGGATTGCACTACACTAACACCTGAAGCTGCTCTTCTTCACTTCGCAAACTGTGCTTCCAAGTCAAGGAACTGGGAACGACAATCTGAAGGATCAAGGAGCAAGCTAGATCTCGAAGCGAGTATCAAAGCAGAAGTAGAGAAACATTTGAAAAAGTCTACCACACCGATCAAGCCGCCGGTAGCCTCTGTCTACGTTACCGATTGCGAGTGGTGTGGAGCTTGCGCACATAACGGAGGCCGTTGTCAGAATTTTGGTAAGGCAGAAGTCTGGTCTGCCGAAGAGGTAAATTTCATTCAACAAGGCTTCGTCAATAATCAGAATGGTTATGCTGGCTACCGTAACTTCAGACAGCAAGGGAACTATCAAGACAGACCTCCCTACAATACCGGCGCCAACCATAACCAGAACCAGAATAACCGCCCGGCTGGTCCAGCTCAGGATCAGAAGCCTAACCATCCGCCGGCAGGTGTCTACCAGCCGCCGCATCGCAATCCGGGTAATTATGGAACTGCTCCTGGCAATCGCCATAATCAATATCTTAATAATACCTATCCAAGGAAGCAGCATCAAAGAGAAAACAATGTCAGTGACCTGGATAAGAAGCTCAGCCAGATCATCACCAGACTCGATGATCATAACAGTCAGTTCAAGGCTCAAGCTCTTCTAAATCAAGAACAGATAGCATCTGGACAAAGGATTGAGCAAGGCGTGAACAACATCTCGAGCATGCTAGCATCTGGTCGACCATTTGGCCAACTTCCAAGCCAGACAGAGCCGAATCCGAGAAAGGAGCAAGCCAAGATGGTAACCTCTCGAAAACTTCCAAACTTAATTGCTGATGCTTGTTCTGTCTTACGCAGGATTGCTGAAACTCCGGAGGAAGAAGAAGAACAGGAACCGGCGCCTGAGGAGGAGGATCCTCCTCTTGCATCGTACGTCGTGATGCGTCCTTTTCCAAGAGCATTGCTGCCACATGCAAGGATCGAGACTGGCATGAAAGGGAACAAGGAAGGATATCCTGACATTCGTATTAAGAAACCTGCTTCTCCATATCCAGCTAAGTTATCTGATGCTGGTTCTTTTACTTTACCTTTGGTCATTAATGATGTTGAGATTGAACGTTGTTTAGTTGATCTAGGAGCGTCTGTTAATGTCATGCCTATGAGCCTGTTTGAAAAGTTAAACCTAGGATAACTTGAACCGCCTAGTATGCAACTTGTCTTTGCTGATAGATCACTTAAAACCGCTAAGGGAGAGATTAAAGACGTTGTTACTAAATGTGGTCCGTTCACGTTCTTAGCTGACCTTTCATGGCTACTACTGGAATGAATATTAACGTTCCAAATGGTTCTTTAACTCTAAGACCCGGTAAAGAAACAAAAACGTTTCGTCTTAAAGATGGCATGAAATATGACTCTAAGAACGAAGAATCTCACTGTCTAGCTGTTGAAACTGTGGTGTTGACATGGTCAACTCCGTTACTAATGCTTCTACCAGTGTCTCTAGATCAGTTGTTGCTGCAGGTATTGAATAGGTTATTAAGAAGAAGCCAGAAACTTCGGTTCAGAAGTCGCTCAAGAAGAAGAAGAAGGAACTGCAAGCCTCTTCTAAGCCACTGAGCACTAAACACGAACAGGCCTCGAGGAAAGAACAAGAAGACGAAGACCCAAATGGTCTGGAGGCCAAAAATTCCGTCGTCTTCCATCGAGCCAGCTGCACCACCAATTCGTTCCGAGAAACCGGCGCCGGAACAAGTATGGAGGGAGAAGCCGAAAGCATCTCCTAAGGAAGTACTGACGATCACCGATCCTGGTGATACCAAGCCGGAGATAAAAGAAAAGAAGAAGCCGACAGTCTTCATTCCTTCCATCGTAACACTCATGAAGGATGACCTCTCCAGAGAGCTGTTCGGACCGTTCAAGGTCATTGATCATCTTCTCGATGGACGTACCAAGCTCTTGCATGCAAACGGGAAGAGATTCACGCTTACCGGAGAAGTCCCGAAGCTGTACTTCATGAACTCCGACACAAGCGTTAAGGAGAATCTGAGTTGGGATGTCTCCTAATACTTTCCAGGTATCGTCCAGCTCAAGGACGTTAATAAAAGAGCGCTTCGTGGGAGGCAACCCACGGCTGGAGTCTGTTTTTGTTTTGTGTCAACCTTAGCGTCTTAGAGTCGGTTCGGGGGAGCCAAAAATGTCAGTTTGTTTGTTTTCTTATTTTTCGTGTAGAGTCTGTGTCTCATAGAGTCAGTCGCAAGTTGATTGAGGTCATTCCGATTTTTGTGGATTTAACTGTGATTTTCTGAAGTTGGCCGGATTTGCGAAAATATTTTCACCCGAGTAGTTCAAAATTTTCGGCGAAATCACCCCTATTTTCGGCGAAATCACCTTTTGAATTTTCGAACCCGGTCTCCTGTTTCATATTTTCGGTTCGAAAAGTTGAGTGTTTTCGGCGAAAATCTATTTAAAAACCGGCAGTGATTTTAACTCTTAATTTCGGCGAAAACATATGGGAATTTCGGCGAAAATATATTTGAAAACCGGCAGTGCATTTGAACGTAAATTTTTGGCGAAAACTACCTATTAGTTTCGCCGAAAATTCCTTTGAAAATCAAAAAATTTCCCACTTAAAACCCGGTCTTATCCTTTCTCTCCCCACTTTCCTTCTTTTTTTTTCGAACACACACCCGAAAACATCCCCTGTCTTTTTTTTTTCAAACCCGACCGCTCCTCTTTTAATCCGCCGCCGCCGCCGTATGCCGCCGCCGCCGCCGCTCAACTCCCCTCTTCCTTCCGTTCATTTCAAGCCCTAGAACGTTCGAATCGGAGCTCTACAGCTCCAGTTCACCGAAACCCTTGTTTTCAGAGTTTTTCACCGATTTCTCCCAAACCGTTCGTTTTTAGCACCCATGGCTTCAAGGCAAGTTGTAGAACTTTTCAATACGAATATTTTGACATATGGATTGCTGAATTTCGCCGGGGTTGACTTTTCGGTTTGCCTCGATTTGCGTGCCGACTGATTTCGTGTGAACTAGGTTAGCTGAACTTGTAGAACTGTTCTAGCATGCTTAGGGAGTTCCGTGCTTAATTTCCATATCATTTGATCATGTGTTGCTTTGCATACGATTGATTCCTTGTTATGTTGACTTGTGAGAAATGTCGGTTTGACCGTGAACTATTTTTGATCATTTGGCTACCGTACGTGTTCATTCTCGTTTAGATTATCGTGTTTGCCATCTGAGATCATATTTTACCGTCATTCTCCGCTTTGTGATAGTCTTGCCATGATTAGGGTTCAATATGATTTAATGTTGACTTTCTGAATGTCGGTTTGACCCTTTGAACTCTGATTGTGCTTATCCGATTCTGGCTGTTCCTAAGCATGTATTTTACTGTCTATGATTACCGGTTACTCTGCTTTGCTTACCCCCACTCAGTTTTCCTCATTTCTTTGTGAGATTGAGTTTTTCTACTAAGTGTGGGGTAGGGTTTTAGTTGACTAATTTGGTTTCATTCTGGCTTCAAGGAACACCACTTATGAGCGCAGGACTAAGGCGTGACTTGATGGCACCTCGAGCTCCGGAGCTGCAGCCCCCGTCACACCCGCCGTTCTGGGTCCTCCACCCGCACTACCTCGTCGGGCTGGATACCATCGCACTATAGCTCGTCTACCAGATTTCTACTTCGAGTGCTTCCAGAAGATCCAGCACATTCATGGAGCTGACGTGCGCCCTCTGTCCATGGAGTCCCTCTTCGAGCACGACGAGGACTACCACCGGAATGTGCATGACGCCCTAGCACCGGACGGTCTCCTAGAGCTGACCACCATAGCTGCCGATTTCCCAGGCATTGCTCTCCAGGAGTTCTGGGCGACCTTTGATCTGGATGAGCACAAGAGGAAGCAGCGCCAGAAGGTTGTGACCTTCTATCTTGGTGGGGTGTACAGGCAGCTCACCTACGATGAGTTTGCTGCTCATCTAGGCATCCCCTACGAGCATTATCACGATCATCACCTAGGCTGGGGCAACGATGATGACGACGAGGAGTACCACGCGCTCTGGAGCCATATGACTGGAGTGCCTGGTGACCGCCTCACGGGCCATGACTCAGTTAAGTCCCTCTCTCACCCACTCTTTAAATTTATTCATGTGGTTTAGCGTAGATCGCTTTTGTATGTTCCAGATAAGGATCGCCACCATATCCTAAAGGAGGAGCTTATGCTTCTTCGAGCCATCCGAGAGAGCTACCCTCTCCACCCCGGCTGGGTGCTGGCACGCATCTTCCGCCAGAAGACCAGGAGGAGGACGCCACCTCGTAGACTCCTGGGGGTAACTTCATCGGTCAGCTCATCCTATCCTTCGGCATCAGCCATGAATATGGCCCGAACATTCCACGACGCCAAGTTAGGACCGTTGGAGGAGACTTGGCGGTTGAGTACGACTTAGAACTCGACCTCAGTCCCCATGTAGCAGCAGATCCTCCACTCCAGCCTGTGGTCGAGTCGGAGGAAGAAGATGATGCTGAGCAGCAGCAGCCCTAGCCGCCGCCAGAGTTCCAAGACTATATACCCTCGCCGCATCATTAGGCAGGGTATGCTCACCAGTCGCCGCCGCACATTCCAGATACATACCAGGTGCCTCCGCAACAGCCCCGACACCACCCCGCAGATGTTGGAGAGTTGTACGAGCGACTGCAGGAGTGGCGCATCACTGACAACGCCACTCAAGAGGCGAGATGGACTATTATACAGCAACATATGCGCCGCGCCGACAGGCGGTATGAGGCACAACTGGCGTGGAAACGTCAGCTCGGCGAGCACCTCCACTTTCCACCTCCCGACGCGCCGGACGAGCAGTGATCGGGTTGTATCCTCTTTCTTGTCCCTTCTTTTTATTTATTCTTTTCGGATTTCGATCCAACTTTTTTTCTGTGTGGATCCGGGGCACTTGTCCCGGTTTTCTTTTTATGTTTCATTTGTTTTTGTTTTGTAGGCAGTAGGGAGATTCCCTTTGCTTCGCTTTGGTAGATTCCCTCCCCTCCAAAGATCCGTGCTCATCCCCTACACCAATCATCTCGGTCCAGGTTCTTCCACTTCACTCTAACTCTAGAATTAGTCCCGTGAGGACACAGTCCGATTTAAGTGTGGGGTAGGATGCTAGAGAACCTTGCATGAACTTGATTTCCCTTGATTGTGTTTTGTGTGTGCCTCGTGATTCCATTCCAGTCTCTCTAGCATTAGAATGGCTCAGTTCTTGATTTTTGATGTTAAGTTGTTGTTCAAACCTTCATAATGATGCTTAGACTGCTTAACCTAGAACTTGAGAACCAACTTGTATACTTTGATGCTAAATTGTCTGGTCAGAACAGAATTTTTAAATCACACTTGTAGTTTGTAGCCTTGATTGCATGAAAATGACCGAATCCGACTAGCAAACCAACTGTGAGCTTTTGATCCATTGCACGTAACTTGCAATTTAAATTCTTTCTGAGTGATATTCTGTTTACTTGAATGAGTTAGAATTTGCATGAGACCTACTCGACACCACACGATGACACGAGTTCTAGAAGGATAGGGGCACCTAGATTCAGCTACTAAGCCAGATAGCCTACCAAACGATAAATCCACTAGGTTTAGACCCTTGAGCTTGGCCTGTTCTTTCGGTTCGATAATACATTACAACCATTTCCCATTTCTTTCATTCCCCGTTGATCCCCTGTGGTTGTAGTTCTAGATTGACTTACCAGAAGTCGGTTTGTGGTAACCTGCCTATAGCCATTAAACAGGTGGTCTTAGCTAATATGTCCAGACGTGTGAATCCCTCTAGCAACTAAAAGAAAATCGGCACAAAAGAAAAAATAAGTAAAGTAAGAAAAGAAAGAAACTTTCGAAAAAAGTGAAGAAAAGAAAAAAATCAGAAAAGTTTCAAAGTTTTAGTTCAATAAAACGTTCTTCTCCCTACAAATGGAAGAACGAAGTCAAAAGAAAAGTTGAAAAGAAAAGAAAAAATCGTGTAAAGAAAAAGAATAAGTGCTAGTTTGCTTGAGGGTAGCATAGGACGAGCGTTCATCATTCCACCCGTGTTTGGTTAGACGGTAGGAAGCCATAGAATAGATTCAAGGGAAGTTAGTCGAAATCTACACCGCACCAAGCCATCATCATACATTCCCATCATCCATCTCATCATAAACCCAAATAGTGTAGATTTCATTACGGTCCTAGCAGGGAAATCCTTCTTGACTAGATACTCGTGTTGTCACAGTGGTGGAGATGTGGTCAAAATGCAAACTTATGACAGAATTCGGTAACAGAAAATGATCGAGAGCAGAAACACGTCCTTAAACACAAAGAGTGAGAGTCCCCATTGTACTATATATCCTATGTGAGGAGTCTGGTCGGTCAGGTCAAATTCGTGCATAATTGGTTGCTAATTACTTGTCGTGTGCAGTTTATTAGTGAGACCAGGTAGTTTGGCTGATCTATATGCATGTTAGGTTTCTTGTTCTAAGAATTAGCTGTCTAATAATTCATTGTGTCTGATTGAGCTCCAATTTAATCGATCTTATCATTTGTGAACATGAGCGTCTCTAGTCAGTTTGCTTGAGGACAAGCAAAAGCTTAAGTGTGGGGTATTTGATGACACTCAATTTGACGTGATTATCAACCTCATTTAAGCGACATTTCTTTGCTTAAGACATGGTTTTTAGGGTAGAATAACGAATATTCAATCGATTGCCCTATCTCGTGCCATTTGTGTTACCTTGGCCCGTTTCGGGTCTATTTGATGGTTTTCTAGTGTTTTATGATGGCACAGGTTTTTGCCATCGAATAAGTAACCAAGGACGTGTCTAAGGCGTTGGAATCTCGAAGGATTGCACTGGGATTGATCAAAGGAGCCAATCAAGTTCAAACAAATTCCTGCTCGGACTACAAAGGCATTTTCGCCGAAAATACCCTTGTATTTTCGGTGAAAATATCATCACAAATCGACTGTTGGTAACTGAAGGAATATTCGGCGAAACCGATCAGGTTTTCGATCCGAAAAAGAAGTCCAGGGGAATCAGCCGGCAAAGCCCTCAATTGCAAAGGAATTTTCGCCGAAAATTCCTCAAGAATTTCGGCGAAAATAATAGGGAAATCCGGACTGATTAGGGTTAAGTATAAATACTTAGCCCGGCGGCCCAAAAGGGAGACATCATAACATATCATTCATAATTACGTTTTCCAATGATTCTCTGGAGTTCTGGAGCGAAGAGTTAGAGTTCGAAGAGCCGGAAAGAGATCGTGACGCCATCCCTTTCATCTCGGAGAACCGGAGCTAGGAGTGTAGTTTACCGAAGATCGAAGTCTGTCAGAGTCGTCTAAATTAGGTTTTTCAGATTCTTTTCTGTTCTTCCTCTGGATGATGAACTCTTTCTTTGTCTTTGTTTCTTTTGTGATAAACATGAGTAGCTAAACTCGTTAGAGCTTAGACTAGATGAACCCTAAGTGACCCAGGGCTTTAAAGCGGTCACGGATCGGCGGTGATTAGATTCGAAATTCAATCAGTTCTTTTTTCATGTTTGATTTGTTCTTCATTGTTCATGTTTCTTGTCTGGATTGATCACCTAGATTAGATTCTGGTTAAGCTAAGGATAGAAGCGAACGCTCGCCTTACTTTAGAACATCGAATTGAACAATTAACCTTATAATTGGAGCGTGCCTTTCGTAGGAACCGGTTAGGGTTAATCCACTGCAAGAGTAACTCATTAATCATTAGTAATTGCACCAGTTAATTAAGTCGTTGCGAGAGGCGACCGCACCCGGGCGGTTCCATCAGAACTTACAGCAGACTTGGATGCATCTCGACAAGCAAGGGAAACATCCAACAACAAGCAAGCAAACATGAAGTGATGTTGCCTGCAAATAAATAAAAACGTTTAGGAAGTGATAAGACTAACTCAAGGCAATAACTCCACATTAATAGTTAAGTACCTCATCTACTGGCTCAATGTTACGATAAAGGGGTTCTAAAACTGATAAGGACTTTGTATGTTCGTGAAGGTGAAACCAGATAATTGCCTGTTCCAAAAGCAAAAGGAAAATGTCATTTTCTACTGTAACGAAAGTTAACAACAAAGAAACCAGCAGGGAAACATCACTGAACCCACAATGTTTAGCGTTGCGACTGATGGGGAAAATCCATCCATGTAAACCAAAGTTCCACTATTTCCCAGAGAGAATTGTTGTGTTGTCATTTCATATCCTTTCGAACCGGGTAAAAATTTATTTCCAAGATTGCTAGCAACTTCTAGAGTTCCTCCTGAAGCATAAGCAATGTCCTCACTATTCTTCTGAACCCAGACAACCACCATAAAACATAACACATATCAAACTGCGAATTAAAATAACTCAAATTGTAAATAAAAAGCAACAATGATTGGGTAGCATGCAAGAAATCTTGGAGTGGAAACTTGAAGTTTCGAGCTCAATCACATGTCATTGTTGCAAGGATAACTTTTCAGAGGAAATGGAACATGAAGCACAGAAGCGGAGGGAGCTGGGAATCGAACCAGGGACGATTGAGCGTGAAGACTAAGAGAAGAGGCGACGTTTAATGGAAGACAGATAACTTAAAAGGAAAGGCGCCGTTAGTAATTAGCCAATCACTAATTTCCTAGTTGTCCAGTAGTATAGCGCCGCGTGTTCATTTCATTCAAATTACCGTTGGTCATTAACACTGTTGACCAAACGGAACCCTATTTACTTTCCTATTTAAGGCTGAATGAAATGAATGAGAGTGCAGCTTTTGCTCTGCTCTTCCTGGAAATTCCCTTTGCACGAACATTGAAATAACTCTCTAGGGGGAGAGTTGGTACGAAAAAAGAAACAAAAGCTCTCACTGCTTGTCATGACAAAACTCATAGTCACAATACATGCATGCTAAGCAACCAAATATTGAAGCACCTACTAATTGATGGTACCACAATAAGCTTAGAAAAATAGTAGGAAGAGAGTCATACCTTAACAGAGTAAAGTACGTCAAGCAACTTCTTTGGATCTGAACAACCATCTTGGAAGTATTCTGCTATTGCAATATTGTGAAGCACCTACGGCAATGTCAAGAGATTTAAAATATAAAAAGAAATACATTAGAAGAAATGAATCACATCAATAGTAACAATTACATGAAGTTCTAATTCTAATATAAAGTGGACAACATTTCAATATCCATTGCTTCTAGTCCAACGTCAGGCGCGTTGGAAAGTTAACAGAGATCTAGAAGTCTGCGTCAGGTATATAACTACACAAAAATTAGTATGTCATATCATGAGGCTATCAGTACATCTTGTCTATACTACAAAACAGTTTTGAACAATAGCTGAGAAAAATGTGCTCTAAGATAGCTGAGACAACAACTTGTCAGAAACACCAGCTTGTAGAAAACTTTCTCTCACTTATTCTCTCACTTCTCTCTAACTTGCTTCTTCTTCTTCATATCTTGTGTCATCTTCACCATTTTTTTTCAAACTCTTCCAACAAAAAAGAAGAAGCTAACTATCAGAAACACGAAACTCTTCCGAACAAACATGAAGCTATTCAGAAAAGCCAGCAAAGAGGAGCCCTCGTTTTCTACGAAAAAGGTACTTATGTACTTATCTATGTTGTTTCGTACCTCATATATTGTTGGTTTACATTCATGTTATACATGTGTTATATATGCTATATGTGTATATTTATGTGATGTGTTTATTTTCTGCCCTAGTTTCTTCATGGTTCTATCATCTAATGCACTAAGAAGAAACTTTGACTCAAACCTTTGTCGTTCTTCAAAAAAATTCCAGATCTATCGAGTCCGAAACTAAATCTCAAGTTATACATGCTCTAGATCTGTATGTTGTTGTTTTGTGCCTCATATACAAGATATGTATGTTTTCGTGTCTCACATACCAAATCTGTATGTTGTTGTTTTGTGTCTCACATATTGATGGTTTATCTTCATTTTATACATGTGTTACGTTTGTGTTATGCATATTATATGTATATTTCATGTTTAGTATATGTATGTTTTGTGTCTCTCGTATATGATTAACTCAAACATTCATCACTCTTCAAAAAAATTACATCTATAAGTTTGAAAAAATCTAAATCTAGATCTATTATGTTTTTGTAGTTCTAAGCTCCAGGACTATATGTTGTATGTTGTAATAAATGTTTGATATATGTATGTTTTTTGCCTCTCGTATATGATATATGTAATGTCGTTAAGTTATATGATATTTGTTTTGGTATTTGTTATGCATATTACACAAAAAGTGTTATTTATGTGTTATGAGACGGTTCTATGTATAATGTGTTTGTCGAACTATTATATGTATGTTATATGAATAATATACATCTGTTATATATGTCTTGGCATGTGTAAAAAAAGAAGCAAAAAAAAAAAAACGAGTCATGAAGATTCATACAAAGACGACAAGTCAACTAAGAAGTCATCGAAAAGACACTTGCATATGAAGATGTTTTTATTATTAATATGTACTTTTGTTAAAGATTGATTATAACTTGAAATGTATCACTGTCTATATAATGCATATGTGTTTGTATATATCTCTATGTTTGCCTCCAAACTATTATATGATTGTTAAATCTAATATAACAAGGACATAACAATAATATAACAAGAACATGAAATTGACATATTAAGAACATAACAGTGATATAATTGTAATGTAACAATAAAATTACATTAATATATTGAGAATATAATGACTTACTAGTATATAATAACAACATGACATAAAAATGTCCATTAAAGTTTCATGTGTTGATGCATTGTATTAAAAATCATAAGCTTCATTTACACAATTGCATAAGTTATACACATAAATCATAAGCTTCAAAATGTTATGTTAGTGTTATATTTATGTAATGGTGTCATAAAAGAAACATAATAATGACATAATAGGACCTTAACAATGGCATAAAGAGGATCTAACAATTCATTTACACAATTGTATAAGTTATACACAAAAACCATAAGTTGCAAAATGTTAGTGTTATATGTATGTTATATTTCTGTAATGATATCATAAAAGCAAACATAATAATGACATAACAGGACCATAACAATGGCATTACCTAACAATAACGAAATATTAACATAGAATCATTAAAATACATGACCATAACAATGACATAAAGAGTAAACAAGAAATAATGAAATAATCATGTGATAGAAGAAGAAAATATGTGAGAAATAAAATTTAGTAATCGATTATTTTATAACTAATTTGTAACATATTGTTTCTTTCATTTTACATCAATATTATCTCATGTCATGAAAAATTGATATCATAAGACGAGCATAACACTATGGGATATAAGTTCGGAAATTTTCTTATAAAAGCGAATAAAATATATCAAGATTGATGTCAATGAATTCGAAAAATTACAACAAATAACATTTGTGAAGAAGAAAATTTGTTTTGATCACTGTAGAACTAGTTATGTGCATTAAATTAAAAGTAGGGAAGTTGGTAGAGTTGTTTAAAAAAATAATAAAAAACATATAACTTGTTTGAGAAGTTGTCAGCCTTCTTCTCATGTTCCCAAAAAATTCCCCGCCACATGATGTACTTTTTCTTCCATTTATACCCTGCTTTCGTTTTTCCATTTACAACCATAGGATTGTCTTCAAGTTTGATCCAACGGTTGAAGATCTCCCAGATTGATCTGAGAGAATCAGCTCTCAGATCAATAGCCGGATTGTGAATCACTAAGTCAATCAAGTACTTTAATGATTATTCCATATTTGGTTTGCGATTGAATCATGCCTTTCGGCCATTTCTCGGATTTGAGATGAATTGTTGATATACTATGTAACTGTGATTGCATCTCCGTCTTGGTTATGGTATCACAAACAAAAAAATATCTAAAAAAGTCAGAGGTTACATTTGAATAGTGGGCTGTTCTAATAGCTCCGGATTTTTTGCCTGTCAAAATCAGAAAACGAAAATAGAAATTAATTTTTGAAATCATCTTTTTTCCACTTTCAAAAATAATGATAATTTTCAAATTTGGTTTCCAAATCAATAAATGTAAAGCGATACTAAACATGATTTATTTTAATTTTTGAAATCACAATAATTGAAAGTGGAATCAAAGTGAAACAAAGTGATACTAAACGGGAAGCTTTCTCGAAAGTTTGATTGCAATTGAATTTCACGACTATCCAAAATCGTAGCTTCCACAATGCTCAGAAGCGGTTATCAGTAAACTACAATCTCTGAAGTCTTCCCCTCCACTCCATCCCACAGATCGGCCAACGAGTCAACTTCTTTCTTCTTCTTTATGTGACAGTTGACGACAACTGGAAAAGAGCAAAGCTCTCAATCTCTCTCTCTTAAAGGCCCTTTGTCCTCGCCGCTCTGCCGTCCTCTGCCAGCGCTGGAGGGAGTTTTCTGCCTCTACTTCCTTCGATGTTCTGCTCTTCTCTATCTATTCATTTTATTTCTATTCTCCGACAGTTTTCCATGGTTCTGATTTGTGCTCTTTTGGTTTTCCCTTCTGTTCGGTGGCCTATAGGGTCATACGGTTGTGGCACGATGACATTCACCAGTTTCTCGTTGACTGATTTACAGGCTCTTTTGAGTCTTGAGGACACCCTTGTGGTGCTTTTATTTCAACTTTGATTCGGGATCCTGTCGTCGTGGACCTGCCGGATCTTCGATTTGGCTGGCTCAATTTTGTGGACTCCTCTATTCGTGGATGCCAATTGATCGGGATCGCCGGAGGCCAAGCTTCCCCTGCTCAATCAGTTTTAGAGATGTGAGACGGGATTTCACCCCTCTTGGCGATTTCAGTGAGGGGCTAATCCATGCAACCTCCATTCTTGTTCGATTGGTTTTTGGTTTGGGTCGGCCGGTTTTGTGGTTTCATTTTTTAGTCTGTTTGGTTGTTATCCCTTGGAATGTCTTGTTGTCACCCCCACCCTCTCCCCCGTTTCTGTTTTAGTCTAGATGATCTTAGTTCTCTCATCCGTGGGAGAGCTCGAACAAAAAAAAATATAATTTTTCAAAAAGATAACCTTAACCTAACATCTGTCTCTCCCAAATTAAATTATTCACCTCCAAGAGCTTGTCGCCAACCTTCAATGAGTCAGTTGTCATTACCTCTCACAGATTCATCAATATTCCCCGCTATCATCGTTAGTCATGGAGCAGTAGTAGTCTGTCGTGGGATGAGCTTTGATGGTGAAGGAAATCTCCCCCTTCACTAATTTTGAAGCTAGTGAGGTGCACGGTGGTCAGTCAAACAGGTGTATCGACAGATAGTTGAAGGTGAACTTAGTACAAGGCATCCAAGCTGGATCTCTAGGGATGATTTTGAACATCGTCATCCTCGGGTTACTTCCTCGAGAGTTGAGGTGACAGTGTGTACAACAGCGGTATCAAATAACTATCCCACGGAAGTAGGATCGATCGTATTCCACCGGGTCCTTCTTTCATGTTTACTCAAAGAAGTTAGTAACTACTCGGTTTAAACAAGTTGTGTGGTGTGAGTTCCACGAGATTTCTACAACTAGCATGCAAAGAAAGAAATAACTGATTAAAGCTAACAAATTGATTGATTGGTTGATTGATTGGTTGATTGATTTCAATTAATGAGACGAGAGCTTAGACTCGAATCCCCTTAACATCACCAAGGCATTGGCAATCACAAGCCCGACAGGTTTCAGACATAATTCATTCAGTTCTTAATCACTGCCGTAGCTCCTTACCCTTAGGTCTAAGTCCACGAACATTAGCTATTATTGAAATAGCTACCAAGAACAATTATCCATCCGTCCGTTCGCTTCTACAATGGGTAACTAATTGGTGCACCGAAATTGATTCTATGAGCTACTCTTGAAATAGATTAACCCAAAATGGCCCTTATTGGTCAAGTGAATCTGTTGAAAAGGTTAACCCGTTTGATTCAAAGTTCTAGAACAAGGCGGACGTTCACCACTATCCTTTGTCCTAAGAAGAATCTAATCTAGGTGATAAGGCTAGAGAAATAAACAAGATTAAAAGAACGAATCAAACATGAATAAGAAAGGTCTGAATTAAAGTCTAACTGCCCGCCGATCCGTGACCGTTTTAAAGCTCCGAGTCACATAGGGTTCATCAGAATCTAAGATAGAGAAGCTTAGCTACTCATATCTGATGAACAAGATTCAGAAACTATGAAAGAATTCATCATAGAACAAAAGAAGAACAGGGGGAACTAAAAAACCTGATTCTGATGATTTCGTGCAGCTTCGATCTTGAAAACCTTCAACTCCGATGCTCCAAGCATCTTTCGGATGGATTGATCGGGTTGTTATCTCTCCAAATACTCCAAAACATGCTCTCAAATCTCTCCAGGCCGTGGCACTGTCTAGAAAATTGAGTGTGATTTGAAAAGGGGCTGGACCAATCCTTTTAAAGAACTGAAATCTGAATCTTCTCTTGATCTGAAAAACATCAGGTTCTCGCTAAAAACCTTGAGGTTCTCGACGAGAATCTCTTCACAATATTTCAGAAAACTCATCGAGAAATTTTTGGGTTTCTTCACGACCTTCTCGGCGAGAACCTTCCCTATTTAACCGGTTCTTGATTTCTTCTTCTTCCTTTGACTCTCTGATGGTTTTAGACTCCTTCTTGATGCTCCATTGCATTCCCAACACGTCCGACAGGTACTTATTCGATGGAAAAAGCTTGTGTACTCAAAGAGACACTAGAAAACGCATCAAATTGACCTGAAATGGGCCAAGATAACCAAATCGATAAAAAATAGAGTGAATGAACCGAAATCCACTAAATCATCCCTAAAACATGCTACAAACAACGGGATGTCGCTGAATCGGGGGCGATAATAGCGGTTAATCAAGCGTCATCATAAGGCTATGGGGGCAGTGGGTCGACGACATCAAGAAGATGTGTGTGATTGTGAATTTGATCCTCGTATACGGCTGGAAGTTGGTCTATCGGATAATGTGTACATGCGAGTCTGAACCGTACCTGTCGAGCTAAACGGGTACCCAAACTCAAATGGGTTCGGGTTACGGGATGACATTGTAGGCTTATGAGTACCCACTAGGCACTTAACTTCTTTATCGTGCAAGAATAGTCACCCATTATCCCAACGCGAGGCCCGACTAGTAGGGGTGAGAGTTGGTCAGTTAGGTTAATAAGATACGGATGTTGGTCAGTCGATAAATGTACAAACCTCTTAACTGTTAACCGATCGATTTGGTATCAGCTTGACCGATTGACTGAACGACTTCGATCGATTATGTTGGTTTCGGTCAAAATGGCCATAATTGTGAACAGAATATGAATAAATTCGGTTAAAACATATTTTGGTAAAAAAGAATCAAATGCTTAATCGATGAACGGACGGACTTATGTTTAGGTTCGCCATTAATCAACCAAAGTCGGTCTGTTAATTGATTTTGACCTTTTACTGTAACTGTATTTCCAGCCCTATTGACGAGCATAGGTCATCGACGATTGGGCCCGAACTTCACAAGTGGACTCCAAAATTTTTGGAACACAATGGAAGTCACCCAAACAATCTTCAGACTCGATCAAGACCCGCGACAATCTTAACACAAAATTTACAAAATGTATGTTGGTCTAAACCCTTTAGTCTAGGCTCCAGGCCATCATCGTCAAGATAAAGCTTTCGATGAAGCTTTGTCTACTCTCTTTCTTGGTCACTTCTCTTAGCAACCACTGAACCATCTCATTCTTCTGACTCTAGTTCGTAAATTGAAATTTTAATCCCCTCCTTGCATCGCTGGTGTGGCCTTCTTGATTTGTATTCATTGTTGATCTCCTCCTACACTTTGTATCTCTTTTTCTATTAGCATCTACTACTGCCAAAATGAGATCTCATCTCCTCCTAGAGAACCCTTCATCCCTCTTGGTTATGATTGTGAGTTTGAAGGTTAGGGACTTTGCCACTTGCTGCAACCAATTTGTTTTCTCTAGCTTATGTCTAGAGATGCAGTTCAGAAATCAAGGTCTTTGACCTAGAGTTGTCCCTTCACTCCACAATATGTAACAGGTCTAATAAGACCGAGGTGGGCCAACTGGAGAGTTTGGGTCAAGTCATTTTAGTTAGGCCAAAAGCAAACTAGATCAACAACCTCAGTCAAAGACAAGTGCAATATGGATCGGACTTAGCTCAAGGAAACAAGGCTTGGGTTTGGTTAGCTATTTACTTAACTCACTTTAGTTCTTTAGTGATTTAATCCAATTTAATTAGAAATATAATCCTTTCTAACCCAGTTAATCCATCAAATTTAGGATGTAAAATGTATTCAACCAACTAAGCTCCCAAGGTTGAATTATTAATCCTTAATAATTAATAACTCAATTCCCTTGATTTTGTAGAATTTCACTTAATATAGAAAATCTTAGAAATTTTGAAAAAGTCCAATATTTCTCAGAAATGGGTCGTTATAGTTGACTGACTTAAGAGACTTGAAGGTGGAAATTCAAGTTGAGGGTGTTGGTGGGTTTGTTGGCAAGTTGAGTATTCAGCCATTGTTGCATGATCAGACTAGACAAGAGCAGGCCAAGGATGCTAAGTTGGTTGGAATTAAGGCAGAAGTTTAAGACGGGAAAGTAGACTAGTTTTGAGCTAGTGAATGGGTTGATGAAGTGTCAGGGACAATTGTGTGTGTTAGAAAATGAAGAGTTGGGGAAGGAAATGATGGAAGAAGCACACTCACCCATGTATGCCATGCATCTTGTACTACCAAGATGTATAACACCTTGAAGGCTCGCTTCTGGTGGTCTGGCATGATGAAAGACGTGGCTCGGTTTATGGCAACTTGTCTAGTGTGCCAGAAAGTGAAGGTGAAACATAAAGCTCTTGGTGGTTTGTTGCAACCTCTACCCATTCTAGAGTGGAAGTTTGCATATATCAATATGGACTTTATGACGGGCTTTCCTCCTAAGAGATATAGGAAGGATGCAGTTTGGGTAATAGTGGACAGGTTGATGAAGGTAGCCCACTTCATACCCACCTGGTTTAAGCCAAATGTAGAAGAGTTGGTGAAGTTGTATGTTGGCGAGATAGTGATGTTTCATAGGGGTCCCCATTCGATTATGTCGGACCAAGACTTGAACTTCACCACTCACTTTTTGGGAGAATCTGCACAGTGATTTGGGGTTGAAGCTGTAACACCCGTCCCAAATCGACATGGGTTCACCCGTGGTCGAACCGGTATGAGTGCTACTCGAAGAACCAGCATTTAAAGAAAAGAGTAAAACGCAGCGGAAACAGAAACAACTCTTATTAAAAGTTCAAAATTGAACGAAGGCCTTCATTAAATACAATCCAAAATCCAAACAACCGGTAACCAAAATCCAAGTTCCAAACTCCGCACACAACCAACAATGGAACCATACACAGCCATTCATGTTTTAATTCCCTAACATGGTCTAGGCAATCACATAAGCTCAAAACTCAGTTCAACATCAGCAATCATGATCGCAATAGTACACGAGAAATCAACATGCATAAGCTCACACATCAAACCTCAACCAGTTCATCATTACAACAAAGGCATCATTCCTAGAGTTCAGCATTAGATCATAAACATACAATTCAGCATTATATCACATACACGTAGTTTAGTTTCACAAGACAAGTTACCATCAATGCACACACATGCATCCATATTCATACACATTCACACACTTACACATACACCGCATTCCCCTTTTAAATTATCTAGGTGATCACACAAGTGCAGTCCTCAAACCGATACCCACAACTCACAATCCCGACAACATAACCCAAAATATCAATTCACAAACACAATGATCTAACCACAATACATCTTGCTATCACTACCAGCACTTCCACTCTCACATCAACCACACCACACACATTGCACAGATTCACAATTACTAACATCATTAATCATAAACCGTTCAACCTCTAACTCACATCTCAGCACGACAACACGATTCACAACACATCACAAGGCACTTCGCAAACACATCCAATACACACATCATACACAAAACACACACGCATCTCATTTCCATTATCTATGTGAGTTCATTAGGCGCCATAAGGAGTTGTTCCCCCGCTACCCCACGGTCAGACGCACCTCCATGCCGCATGTGAGGTCCTCGTGCTCCCCTACCACATGGGGAACACGTCACAATACCACTACCCATCGGGAGACTAATCTACCAGTCCATCGGTAGGCCCTAACCACCAGTCCGTCGGTGGGTGAAACACAATTCCATGGGGTAACGTTGGCTCCTTCTGATTCTATCATTTTAATCCCATTAACACAAATCATAACAATTAATCCAACCAACAAATTCATTTATCAATCCATTCCTCACTTTCCTCATTAATGCCATCCAATTTCCAATCATCAAGTCCATCAACAATTCCATCATTAACACCATCAATAATCCAACTCCAGTCCACATTCATATAACACAATCCAATCAACTACACATATCAACAAAGCAAGTCCAATCAATCAAACCAAGTCCCAAATCCTCTATCCAATTCCATGTACCAATTCCATTGTCCAATTCCCTTAACTAATTTCATTAGCCAATTCCACGTACCAATTCTATTGTCCACTTCCACGTACAAATTCCCTTACCAACTCTATTAGCCGATTCTAAGTCATAGGTCTACCACCCTATACACATTAACAACCACCTACACACACAACATCAATTCCACCCAAGCCATCACATAACATCAATTCAACCATTCATGTAATCACACCACCCAATTCCCTTATCCAACTCTATGTCGTAATTATATATCAATAACATATTATCAACCCCCAACCCGCATAGCACCACTTTCAACCAACAACACGTAACATCAATCCATCCAATATCACATAGGAGCATTTCATCCATTCACACATTTATAATCACATCACACTTCATTCAATAATTCCACTTTACACAAACAATTTAAGGGTAAACGGCTAGCTCACCGGCCACCCCCACCTGCAAGTACAGGGATAGCCATGTCATGAGTCATAGGGTTACCCTCCTGTACATCCTTCATTGGACGACCCCACATTGGCAGAACCACCCTCCTGTAACCACAACTGACAACACAAGGTATAGATACAGTTTACAGAATCACATCCCGACCCTCCTACACTCATTACTAAGTCCGATCCATTTAGCAACATTGTTAATCATTTCCCCAATCTCAACACATCATAAACAGCCCACAATCATCAACCAATCGATCAATTAGCAAACATCCAACAATCATCAAACAACATATTTCACAGAACAGTCAATTGCAGAACAATTTTCCCCCTTTACTCTCTTTCAATTTCATACAAAGCCCTACATTCTTCTAAGTCTTAATTGCAACTCCTCACCCCGACCATACTACCTATCATACGCTAAACCCTCACCTGACAAGAAGAGGAGACTCTAAACTCTTCTAGAAAATCCGAACAGCCAAGCTCTCAGACATAAAAAATGAAGCTTCTTCCTTCTTCCACTGACAGCACCTCACTCCTAAATACCTAGAACCACGAGGTACGATGTCCTCCTCTCATTCCACGATTGCGTAGCAAGAAACGGATCTCCAATCAGAGCTTTACAACTCCCGGAATCAAGGATTGAAACTTGGGGGTTTTTTGGTTCGTCAAAGGGATTTTTGGGGAAAGAGAAAGAAGGGGAAGTTGTGGAAATCCGTGAAAAATTAGCTATTTATGGCAGCCACAAGAAACACGGCGTGTTGTATGAAACACGGTGTGTTTCTATAACACGCAGCCATGTTTTGTAGTCTGCCAACTTTGACGAATTTTCACGTATTTGCTTGTATCTTCAGCCCGACTCAACTATGAACGTCCCAGACTTCGATGGGGCCTCAAGAACATTGTTTTCTAATGTCTAAACCATCCAAACTCGAGTTCAAAACCGTTTGGTTGGGCGGGGATGTTACAGAAACTTACAATAACTTCTAGCCTAGCTTTTTGCTGTCTAAACTGTTTGTGGTGTTGTATGGACTTTAGCGTAGAAATTCTTTGTGTTGGGATGATGAGGGTGCTCGTGTGTTCACTAAACCTCATATTGTTCAAAAATTTGTTGATAAGGTGAAAGTGATTAGGAAGAAGTTGAGGGTGGCCCAAGATTGCAATAAGCTATTTGGGAGGACGCCCTTACCTCATTGACTAGTGAGCATTCGCCCACTACCATGGGGCTTTCAATAACATCATCGGCTTCTCCTCCATGGATAGTGACGATCGTTCCTTTAAATTTCTTTTTCTGCTTCCGTCACCATGGTCATTAGGCGTATCAATTCTTCTGAAGATGTTCCCCCTTTTTTCGTCTGGCTCTTTTTCAGCGTCTCTAGGGCATTCATATTCTTTGTTCGTGTTGCTTCTGGTCTTTCCTATCGTTCGAGAGTCATCATTCGCCTTGTTTTGAAAAATGTATTCCCTCAATCTTTAACTCTTGGCAATCGTCCTTCTAGTGCAGGGCTGTCTATGGAACTCACAGTATTTGGAGGAGTCCCTCTTTTTCTGTCCGCCTTTAAGTGGTTCAGGCCAACAGATGTCGTGCTTCTTTTGAATCATAAGAGCAAGCAGTTGTGCCTAGGTTTCGTTAAGCGGGTGTACTTACACTAATGGTGACCTGATTGTCCTTCGTGGCTTCTTCATTCGTTGTTGTCTTCTCGTCGCTCTTCTTTTCTTGGCTTCTGGTATGACGAGCGTCCACGATCAGACTCCTTCTGATACTCCGGTGTATCTTCATTCAGGGCGTCCAGGCTTTCCTCTAGCTCGATACACTTTTGTATCCAAGACTAAAGCTCTAAATTAGTCTTAGGGTTCACCCATGAGATAGACCTTATCAGCTCCCGTTCCTGGTGGTAGATTTGATGTGTTGGATCATCACATGGAGAGTTCCGTCGGCGACCGATGTCATGGCCCTTGACCATTTTTCATGGTAGTTTCTGAGCGATTCGCCCTTCCCTTATTTGAGCTTCTAGAAGATGGATATGTTGTCTTTGATCGCCCTTTGGTAAGAGGATTTTCGTAAAAAATCCATGAAAAATCTTCACAATTTTTATAATACCTTCCCATAGCGATTTGTACCACTGGAGGGAGTTCCCTCCAAAGGTTCTAGCGAACGCTCTATAGTATGCCATGTCCATCACTTTGTACATTTGCATTGCGATAGTGAATGTTGCTAGGTTATCATATGGGATGCTCGTTCCTTTGTAGACACCAACAAGAGGTGAGGAGAAGTTTGTGGGTAATTCCTCGGCTAGGAGTGCCCTAGCCAACGCCTGTCTCAAGGCCATCTGCTGTTCACCCGCTTGGTGCGATGTCAGAAATAGGTGAATCATATCTTCAACATTGACCATCTCTTGCGAAAGGGTGCCCATCGGCGTTCCTCACGCGGAGCTTTTCCTGGTACAAAACACTTGGATTAAGGTCACCATATTCTCGTTCTACTTTTAGAGCTCAACCACCTATATTTCTCTAAATCTTCATGGTGATGAAGGGTTCAATAGATGAAGACGTTATATGAGTTCATCCATCCCTCTCCAGAGTTCAATGAGTGTTACCGGGAGGCGCCATGGTTTGCTTCTGAGCAGTTATGCCGCCCCTCTTCCTCCTGAGCAGTGTTGGCTTCAGTCCATGTCTCTGTGTCTATTCGGCCAACGTCCAACATGATAGGAATACACCCCCCAACATTAGTTATCTGTTGGGGGTTCGTTGGGAATTGTCGCCAACATTGTTATCTCGGTTGTGTGTTGGTCAGCGTTTTCGCTGCTCCGGGTGTTTTCCATCTTGCTTGTCGGTGTTTTCTCCATGATTGTCTTTCCTCCACCAAGTGAGAATGATGACGCTTATCCCCCTATCTAGCGCGCCAATTGTTCCACCCACGAAGATTGGGGAGTACAATGAGATACAACCTGGAGAGTTGAGGGATGAAGAACCGTTCCTCTTGTATAGGGCTGTATATGAGTCGAGCCAAGCCGAGACTCAACCTAGCTCGGGCTCGGGCTCGGGCTCGTGAGGAGCTCGAATAGGCTAGCTCGGGCTCGGCTCGTATTCAAGTTGTCTAGACTCGAGCTCATCTCTAGCTCGGCTCAGGATCGGCTCAAGATCGGCTCGTTTACTACGTTAAACGAGTCAAATCCTAATTAGGCTCCTGACTCACAGAGTGGGGATTAGAGTGATTCTAGGGCATTAACCATTAGGGTAATTAGTAATTACTATATTACTTCTTTTAGGGTATCAGTTTATTACACTATTAGGGTTGTTTATTTAATTACCATTTAGGGATTAGGATTATACGAGTTACAATCGAGCCAGCTCGCGAATTTGGCTTAACGAGCTAATGAAACAAGTTGGCTCACGAGCCTATCGAGCCGACCAACGTACTAGCTCAAGCTCGGCTCATTTAGGTAACAAGCCTGTTCGTGAGCTAGCTGACGAGCCGATCTCACGAATGGTCTTCCGGAACCTACCTCACAAGGTGTACAGGGAATAGTAGTAAGAGGGCGAACAGTTTATGTGTGTGAGTAAGGGGTAAGGTCGTATGAGAGAGATACATATAAGTACAAGGGGTACCCCTTAGGATTTTGTGGAGGGGATATCCTTAAGCGTACGAATCAGAGTCTATAGCTTAAGGCGTATCCATAGGATTATTGTGGTTGTGTTGTGTTTTTTGATATTGAAGGCTAACCTCTTATTTATAATGCTCTAGAGTCCGAGTCCGATGTGGCCAAGGGAATCATTTTCCATGTTAGAACTATTCTCCGAGTTTGTTGGGGAAACCCTAGACGGCTAGGATTTTTGTAGCGCTTCTGGTGGGCCTCACGTCCCAGGTAATCTTCAAGGAAATCCTAGGCGGTTGTAGGCCTTAGGTTTCGCCATGTTGTGATCGTACGCTGGCGGGTACGTCGAGCGGGGGGGCTAGCAGCGTGCTTTGGGCCCATCAATTGTATAGAGGTGTATTTGTTAACTTGACAAAGTAGAGGTGGCAAACTACCATATTCCCTTTTATGAACTAGTAAAAATTCACTTTGGCACTAAATTCACTTTAACACTAATTTTGATTTTTCTCTAACAAACAACTTCGTCATTATAATTTAGGTAAGACGTCAAAGTATTCTTGTTTCTTTACGACGACGTTAGAGTATTCATGTTTCTTTACGATGAGCTCATATACCATGGTCGGTGAGTCGCCCACTGTCAATGCCTTATTCTCTGCTTGTTACTATACTAAATGTTTATGGTGCTAAAGAGGTAAGGGTAAGGGTAGTTTAGGTAAGTTAAATTTCATTGTATTTTCTTATTTTTAGACTTTTTCCAAAAAAATTATAATAAAAGTCATCTTTCACATACGAACACATAATTGAAAAATATTTTAGCCAATATCTTAGTTTTTCGAAGACGAATCCAACAAGACCGCTCTCGATATATTTCTAATGAACTTTTAAAATAAAAAATTTTAACTATTTTAAATCTGAAAAAAATAATAACTACTTTAAACACTACAAATAACTACTTTAAACACTGCAATAACTATTTTAAACACTGCAATAACTACTTTAAAACACTGCAATAACTACACAAAAATGACATTTTTTTTCAGTGACCAAATTTATATTTGGTCTACTAAACCAAATTAATTCCAGCCATTGATTTAATATTAAAATAATAATTATCTAATCTAATTTTATCATTAAATTCCTTAATCAATTAATGGATAATGATTAGTAAGGTATTTTACGGTTACAATAACTATTTTTTTACCTCTTTCCTATCGTGTCTTCTCGCATCCCTGGAGCACATTTATTTATTCCCTTCCTTGCCGCAATTTTCTTTGCTTTTTCTCCGGCCAAGATTTGTTTTAGGTGTTCAAACGACTAAGGGTTTTAGGGTTTGATTTCTGACTTTGCATGTACACTAGTGCATTCATTATCCATGGACAATCATGATTTTTGTTGCATCGAATTAATTCGATCTCACAATGTCATCGAAAATCGACCTCAAAATATCTCAAGATTTTGAGTACGAACAAAAGGTGGGTGTACTAGTCAAATTAGTTGGTTGTACTAGGACATATAGTTTATAATGTGTCTTCACAAGTGACCCTAATGCGCGATTGAAGTTACAAATACAGAGATATTATGTTCTACAACATTCATCTATAATGTGTACTAGAAATTACAAATAGAGAGATACAATGTAATTCTAATATATTGTGCTTTGTAAAGATACCCTAGTGTGAGATTGATGGTAAATTGGAAACTGGTAGCGACATAATCAACATACTAAAATTGCCTAGTCAAATTATCCACTCCAAAATTGTATCATGTTCATCACAATTCTCCGCTTCAAAATTGCATCATGTTCATCACAAGCTACATGTGACACATCTGATAAACCTAAAACATCTTGATATCCAAATCCTGCACAACCAACACATACTACAATCCAAACAAAAACCATTATCCTAGTACAATCAACAAAACCTGCAACCAACATAACACATATACTCAGGGGCGGAACCAGGATTAAAAAATGCCCTGAGCCGAAATTTATTACTAGAATATATATTACGTTATATATATTATTTTACTTTCAATATATAATACTTTTTGCTATTAGATTATTGCGCCCGATATGTTTGTTCTTCAGATTATTAGTATTACTCTTGAAAAAATAAAATTAGAATGTGTCACCGGCGATTTTTTATTAATTTAAATGATTTATCATCAAATATTTTATTTTTACTCATTCATAATTCGAGATAAAATGGTACTCATGTTGACGAAACATTAGCATTAGGAAGGGTATGGTTAATATGATTGAGTATATTAAATATATTAATTTTTTTTAAGAGAAAGGTATTAGAATATATTTAGTTGTTAAGTTTGAAATTATAACAATGAACTGAGCCGAATTAAAAATAACATTGAGCCGGATTTAAATTTTGCACTGAGCCAGATTCGAAAAAATCACAAATTTATACTCGGATAAAACGCTCGAGACCGAAAGTGGGGTGAGCCGGGGCTCGGCCCGGCTCCCCCCTAATTCCGCCCCTGCATATACTACAATCCAAAGCAAAAAAGATAGTTGATTGTCCTAGTGTAAGTATATAGGACTAATAGGTTGTCCTAGTGCTATTATATAATGGGTTGTCCTGGTGCATTTCATTTTTCATAAACCTATGTTAGTTGTCCTAGTGCAGGTATATTATAGTAGGACTAATAGGTTTTCCTAGTGCAAGTTATTTGGACAGATATCTCAATGTATGTTACATATTTTGTCACCCTAAATTGGTAGATTGTGCATGTTTGGTTTCGTCAAGACAAATATGTAACGTATTACAAAAATGATTTCATAAAAATAAAAAAATGTAACATGACAAAAACCATTTACAAACTAACAAAATAAAATACCATCAAGACAATAACATCATATATAACATATCACATGAAGGCTACCTATAAGAATGGTCGATATCTTTGTGACTTTCGAGATAAAGAAACATGTAAATTTTTTAGCCATAACCAATTTCCCTAGTGCATCCACAAATGAAGGTTAAAGTGTCTTAGTGCAGTCACGAAAGTTGACTGTATGAACCATTTTTGTAACCTTGGTCAATTTAGAATGTTGATAGTTGAGACTAATGGTTGTTGCTGCTATATTAGTTGACAGTGATCTATATCTTTCATTAATATTTTAAAGCATGGTCAAATGGACCTGACTATTTTAAATCCTATTTATCTCTTCAATGATTTGTAATTTTTAAAACATGAATAGGTTCCCTAATTGGGATCTTGTTAGATACAGTTTAGTATAAACATTACTTGAAATCCATACTCTTAATTTCTGATTAGAATCCATCGTAGTTAATTATCCTTGTACAAGCATGAATTGTGATAAGCTACAACATATCCTGCAATCCTAGTTAACTGTCCTATTACAATCCATCGTAGTTAAATGTTCTAGTACAAGCATGAATTGTAAAAACACACAACCATCCTAGTTAAATGTCCTAGTACAAGCAACATATCATGCAATCCACAGCAAACCATCATGCAACAGATCTGGAATCCAAACCAAAAGGCATAGTACTTTAGTCCAAATCAAAACCATAATCCTAATAAAATCACCATAGGTTTGCACTCCAAACCAAAACTATCCTCCCGCCAAACTCTCAATTTCAAATTAAAACCTGTATACAAAAAGATAAGCTTACCTCAAATTCATTGGGAAGGAGAACGGTGGCAAGGAAGATTCGGAAAAGGATTTATTCTATGAGGTTGAACTGTCCGAGTGTAGGAATTTCAGTGACTACAACACCTGCCACCGGACTTCCTGGACCAAAAAGTTGAAGTGGAAGTCGTCGAAGAGGGGTATGACTACTCAAAATTTGCTAGAGAGGGGAACGACGACGTAGAAGTCATCCGAGAAGGGAACAACAACTTGGAGGAGTCGGGAAAGTGTCGGTCGGGCTAGAGAGATGAACTGGAAGACACCGGAGATGGGAACGACAACTTAGAAGTCGTTGGATAGGGGGAATGATGGTGCATAAGTCATCGGGAAGGGGAACGACGGCGTGGTGGAGTCGAGAAGTGTTTTTTGTCGTTTGTGTGGTGGGGATAGGTTAATTAGGATTAGGGTTTCTTTTTCCTCTTTTATTTTTATAGTTAAATATGTAGATTTTGAGTTATATCCATCCATTAAGAACCAATGGTCCTTATTAATTTTGTTTACTAGACCATAGGGGACCTTTGGTTCCCCTATAGGATTCGGATAAAAACAACTAACAAAACATAAGGATAACGAACCCCCCAAAGCACTAGTTGCTCTAAAAATAGTATGATTTTCTAAAAGTTTTTGAAAACTATTTCTTCCACCCATGTGGATCTGGGCGTACAATGAGGTTCAACTTGGAGAGTTCAAAGATGTGGAGTTGTTTGCCTTGTTCCTGGTTCACATGTGGACGCCTAGAGTGTACCTCCCAAGGTGTACAAGTGATAGTAGTTAGAGGACGAACAATTTATGTGTGTTAGTGTGGGGGTAAGGTCATATGAGGGAGGGTGATAGAGAAGTACCGGGAGGTACCCCTTAGGATTTTGGGAGTAGGAGAACCTTAAGCATACTAACGACCGTCTACTGCTTAAGGCGTATCCTCGAAGTGTTTGTGTCGCTTCTTCAATGTTGAGGTCAGACCTCTATATATACCGCCTCGAGGTTCGGGTCCAGCGCTCTCATGTGTCATTGAGTGGTTGGTCGATTTCCCTAGCTTACGAGGAAACACTAGGCTCATTGCGGATAGGGTTTCTGTGGGAGTTCTAGTTGGTTGTAACACCCGTCCCAAAATGCCATGGTTGAGCCCATGGTTAGACCAGGAACCAGTGCAACGATTTGACTTCAAACATAAATTGAGTAATAACCAACTTTAAATTAATATAAATAACATAAACCAAAGGAAAATCGGAAGCTCTTCCATTAATTTAAATTCCACAATTCCAACAACAATCATGATTTAAAATCTAAACCATAATACAGTCTGAAATTCAACATTAAATCTCACATGAAATATACCAACCTAAAATAGTCAACTGAAATAAAAAAAAAGGTCAACTCCTGGTCCACGCTCCCAAATGTCAGCTTCAATCTTCCTGCTACAGCTTCTACTTGCACCAACTGCAACTCCAGCACCTCAACACATAGCCACAAAGAACTGGAGGGGATCATTTTCCTATTGAAACTGAATGAACCCACTTGGCTTAACTATGCGCCAAACTAAACCTCAAAGAGTTTTCCCAACATTCCACAATCATCACTAGCAATGGGGTTCATCTTACGTCCAAACCATTTTTAATCCTTAACAGTAATGCTAGGTGATGTGACCTTAGTTCATGCATTTTTATCTTACGATCTACCTATGTTTGCCTCGTATTTGATCCCTTTTATATCATGATTTATGTGCTTCTGATCACATTCCGCATTTTACATTGTTACTGCTCGGGGGTCACTTGTGGCCCCATTTGATATGCCTTCTAGTTGTATTTGTGCATGTTTCATGGAATTACATGATAGTAGAGGTGAAAATGAATCCATAGGATCAAACGGGAGCTTAATCAGAGTTCAGACGAGGGAGATACGAGCGTTGCAAAATTGCAATTTCTTCTGTTTGCACCGAGCACCACCCTTGCAGAGGTGCATGGCGTGCATTTTGCCCTGCACTGTAAAAGAGTTCGTTTTTCACTCTTTTGAGGGGTAATCACTTCTATTTCATCACCCACGATCCCATAAAACCCTAGGACACATTTCTGGAGCAAAATTGGAGCTATTGGAGCTTGGATTGAAGCCAACAAACTTTGGGAGAAGTGCTTACAAGTAGAGAATTGAATATCATCACAAGGATTCATCAATGGTGTTCTTGGTGACCAATCTCTTTTCTCTTCTCTTTACTCCATTGGCCATGTGTGGCTAAGTTTCTAGGGTTCATCTTGGATGGGTAGAGGATTCATGCCATGATAGAGGCATGATTGTATAGACTTGCCATGATTGACCTTGGTTGTATGAGGATGATTTCTAGACTTGTTCTTATTGCCATTTTATGACATGTTTGCTTGATTTGGTCCATTCAATGTGATTTGATGCATGATAGTGATTGGATTTCATATATTGTAGGTCTAGGGATTGAAGTGAGTGTGTTCTAAGAGAATAGATCATCTTATTTCAATCATATTCACATGATTTCTCTCTAGGGCATTTTATCGAACACTTGGTGTGCATGTGGATTTTCATTCAAATGAGTTTCAAAGGGCTAATTGGTGAATCTTCTAGTGCTAGGACATTGATAGATTCCTAAGAGAGTAGGATAGGGATTTGATGCTACGAAAGTGTATTGAGTCTATAGAAGTTAAATGCGTGGTCATCTGAATGTAAACTCGATCTTGATTGGTTTGTTTGTTCATTTAGTCCTCTTGAGCATGATGAAACTATCCACCAAGTGAACCCCCCTTTGTCTTTGATTGAACCGTTTTGCTCTCTTGTTTAGTTACTGTCTTTCTTGATTAGTTTATTGCTTATGTGATGAACGTTGTAAACAGTTTATCAAATAACTACTAAGCTAGAAGCTAAGCAGATCGTATTCCACGGGTCTTCTAATGATCGTCTACTCAAATGTAAAGGCAGATTACTCAGGTTTAACACGTTGTGCGTGGTGTGAGTTCCACGACTTCTATTCTAGAAAATGCAAGCAAATTAAAAACTAAATTGAAAGACAGATTGAAAGATTGGTTGACTTAACAAAGACGACAGATAAGCTTAGACTTCGAATCCCCCTTAGTTCACCAGAGCATTGGCAATCAACAGATCAGCGGATTTCAATTATCGTTCAATCAATTCTAAGACACCACCATAACTCCTGACCCTTAGGTTTAAGACTGGCGAACGTTCGCTCTATCCGATCTAGCTACCAAGATTAATTAGCCACCCGAGTATGGTTGCTTCTTGCGATGACTTAACTAACTGGTGGAATTACTAACGATTTATGAGTTACTCTTGCAGTGGATTAACCCTAACTGGTTCCTACGAAAGGCACACTCCAATGAATAGGTTAATTGTTGATTTGGTGTTTTAAAGTGACGCGAGCATTCGCTTCTATCCTCAACTTAACAAGAATCTAATCTAGGTGATCAATCCAGACAAGAAACATAAACAACGAAGAACAAACCAGACATGAAAGAGAAACTGATTGAACTTTGAATCTAATCACCGCCGATCCGTGACCGCTTTAAAGCCCTGGGTCACTTAGGGTTCATCTAGTCTAAGCTCTACGAGTTTAGCTACTCATGTTCATAATGACAGAATCAAAGACAGAAATAGAGTTCATTATGAAAAGGAAGAACAGATAGAAACTGTAAAACCTAATTAAGACGACTCAGGCAAGGCTTCGCTCTTCGGTAATCTTCAATCCTAGCTCCGAGTCTCCGAGGTGAAGGGATGGCGTCACGATCTCTTCCTGGCTCTTTGAACTCTCAAACTCTGCTCTCTCGAACTCCTTAAGTCTGGAACTCGTGAAAGTTCTATTATGAAAAATATATTTGTTTTTAGCCGCCGGTTAACTATTTATACTTAACCTATCAGCGTCGGATTTGGCCTGGACTTTTCGGCGAAAACTTCTGTGTAAAATGCTGGCTTCCGTCGACTGATTCTCCTGTGAGTTTAATGTTTAGAGTTTTCGGCGAGAACTTGACTTTTCGCCGAAAACTTCTTCTTGTATTGTTCTGCCGATTTCTTCTATAGTTTTCGGCGAAAACCTCAGGTCTTTTCACCGAAAACTTATGTGTAAAACGGGGCATGCTTTGTGTTGACTTCATTGACTCCTTGGATCAATTCTGGTGCGGTTCCTTGAGGTTCCAATGCCTTAGACACGTCCTTGGCTACTTTATTTGACGGCAAAAACCTGTGCTATCATGAAAACACTAGAAAACCATCAAATAGACCCGAAACGGGCTAAAGTAACACCAATGGCACGAGATAGAGCAGATGAGTGAATATTCGCTATTCTACCCTAAAAACCATGTCTTAAGCCAAGAAATGTCGCTTAAATGAGGCTGATAATCACGTCAAATCGAGTGTCATCATTATGCTTTTGAACTATTTGATCAAACCAAACTCTTTCTAAATGTTTAGACCGTCTAGCAATTGTGTGAGTATTAGTCTTTGAGAGAGCCCTCGAGGAATACGACCTTGAGTGTGTTAGTAACTGTACCTTCTAGGTTGGTTATTAGCACGTCACTAGGTGATCAAACACAAGTCACTACTTAGCATGCTCACCAACTCATCAATAACATTCATAAATTCACTGGTTCACATAATCATCCCTAGGCAGTCTAGGTTATCACCCAAGTGCAGTTCTCTATACTAACATTCATAATTCATAACATAATCATACCCAAATTTCAACATAATACATGCCACCATTCAACACATCATCACAAGTTAGTTCACAACAAGTCAACGGTCGTTACATTACATGTAACGATCGTTATGTTCCTCAGTTCTACAGAAATAGCAGTTGCTTTGATAGGACCTCAATGACATCGATTTCAATGTCATGATCACCCTAACTCGAGTCTTGAACCATTTGGTTGGGCGGGGGTGTTACAACTTTCAACAACTTGAAAGAATTTCGTCCTTGAAACCACAACTCATCTCATCTCAATAAAAGCAGGGAGAAAAGCAGCAAAAACACAGCAACTACACACCACATTCTAACCTAAAACACTTTCATTAGCAGTTCTAGCAACCCACACTTCCACAGACCATTTCAAACACAACTATAAAGTTCCAACCAACCACCTTTCGTCCTCAAAACAGTAACCAACACAGCTTTCTCAAAACGCAGCAAAACAGCCAAAAGTCGCAGCATTCGTCTCTAACTCAAACCCAAAAACATCTAATCCAAACCATTTCTTCAATGATCCAAGAAACAACACAAACCCCACTGTTCCTTCACACCACTACGGGTGTGCTTCAAACCCAAGGCACACACAAGCTACACCATAAACCCACAAAACTAACAACCAACAGCACTTGCAAACCGCACCCAAACTAAACAACCAAGTCTTCCAAGAAAAGAGAATGAAAGGTGAACATCAGTGAACTAGTTACTCGCAACAAAGACCTCTATCAAAAACTTGTATCTCACTCGCTTCCATACATCACTCAAGCTAAAATCTCCTTCTCAACTCTCCAAGTCACACCATAGCACAAGACCGCTTCTTCCCCCATTGCAGAACCCTTTTCCGAAGCCCAAACAAAATAGCTTCCAACACTTAACAACACCTTACAACCCACATAACCACTAATAATACTTACCCACTCTAGTCTAACCAAACCATGCGCTACATCAAAACACAACAACCCTTAACATCCCGATTCCAAACGCAAACTCAAACTCGAAACTCAGTTCCAACTCCTTAATCAAATTCACAATCCAACCCCTTCCCCAACTTCGAGGTCAACTCCTCAAACACATCCAACACACACATCTAGCAACTCAAGAACCAACACCACAACTAACCCAACAAGGCACAAGAGCAAAACACACCCAACTAGCAACCAAAATCAAAGGACACAACCAAACCTTTAGCATCACACGCTCCTTCCTACCATACTCCCAAGTGTACCATAAGCAAGTTTCACGATCCAATAGTTCCTTCTGATCCTGCCAAAACCTAAGACTTTCATGACCTATTATGATCCTTAGAACCTCTCCACGTCGGTGGTGTCTCCACAGTTTCATGATGGATCACAGAAATGTGATGCCACATGTTCGAACGGTGATAAAATCAGAGTCCATATGCTCAAAATATGGACGAATGAAGAAAATTGGAGTTTCGGTCTCAACGCAAGATGGAACAAGTTGCGTAAGGGGCTGCGTCAGCGACATTCAATGCATAGACGGCGTATAGCCACCTAGACGCCAATTATGCGTCGGTTATGCGATGGTCACTAGGTGGTTATAAAACCCAGTTTTGGCAATTTCAGAAGACAGTTTTTTCGTTCCTTGCTCAATTTTCACAAATACCTTCGACCTCCAACACCTGGAAAACCATCTCGGAGCCCCAGAAATCATTATCCTATCATCATCCTTCATCCCCAACATCACAGAAACATCAAGTGAAGATCAGAAATCCTCCAAGCTCGAAGAAATCGGTGGATCGTTCTACCTCTTTATTTCTAGGTTGTATTTCCTTGATTCTTACTATGACTTGCTGTAACTAAACCCCCTAAGGCTCGAGTGAGTGGAACCTTAGGGTGATTGATGATTTATTACACTCTTATACTCTTGGATTGATTTGGTTTAATTTCAAGTTTAGATATGATTCAGACCATGTACTTCTTCTCATTTACTTGTCTTGTATTCTTGGCCTAGATGCATGATTAGGTTGCTATTTGATTTGGATTTTCTTGACCCATAAGCTTTCCTATCACTGATTATCATGAGTTTGACCTTATCTTGCATCATAACTTGAAAAAGAGCATGTTAGCTATGTCTTTTTAGGTTGAAAAACCCATAAGCATTTCATCGAACACTTGGTGTGCATTCTTGTTAGTTAGTTTAGAGGTGATCCATACCAAATTGATTGATGGTTTGTGCATGGTCCTAATGACTTGACCCATGAGCTTTAGGATACATGTCGGTGTAGTGTTGAAAGATCGTGTTTGCCTTGTTAGGACCGTTTCATCCATTGTTGTGTATTTCATTATTCATGATCTCGAAGGGGAAACTTGGTTGACCCTTATCTCTCCCATTTCACTCACTCTGTGTTTTGTCTTCATGCGCGCTTTGTTCGAATTGTTGTCAACCCCTACATACATGCTCTTTGATCTCGTGTTTGATTTGATTTCTTGATAACTTGATCCTGCATTGATTGTGTTGCTTAAAGTGTTGAATTGTCAAGATCCCTACCCCCCCCCCTCTCTTGAGCACCTCACTCTAAATGAGTAAGCCAATATAAGAGACCCGCGAGAATACGACCATAGCTTCTGGCTAGATATCTTTGTTGAAGTGGTTCTGCCACAGATCAGCGTTCCATGCAAGCCTCCTTCTTCTGACTCCTTCCTCATCATCATTGACAAGCCCTCAGTGCATAATATAAAAAAAGGAAAGGAGACAAGGAGCACCCTTGCATCAAACCCCTCTTTGGTTTTATTGGACCGATCAGCTCTGAGTTTACCGCCACATGATACTCCACCGAGCACACACACATCATAATCAACTCCACCCATCTGCTTGCAAACCCTAACTTCCACATAATCTCCATTAGGTGCCTTGGAGAAATTGTTGTGGAGTTTCAGACTCCTTGGACTGAATTGTTGTCATTGGTCGAATTTGCATACAACAACTCATACCATAGCAGCTTGCAGTCTGCACCGTTTGAAGCACTGTATGGGAGGAAGTGTAGGATGCCATTGTGTTGGGAAGAGGAAGGTGCTAGAGTGTTGACGGGGCCTCAAATTGTTAAACAGACGACTGACCGTGTGAAGGTGATCAAGGATAAGTTGAGAGCAGCTCAAGACAGGCAGAAGTCTTATGTTGACAGTAATGCTAGAGAGCTTAGTTTTGAATTTGGGGAGAAGATGTTCCTGAAGGTGTCACCTTGGAAGGGTTGATGCGCTTTGGTTGAAAGGAAAGTTGGTGCCACGTTACATCGGTCCTTACGAGGTTTTGGCTAAATCTGGTCTGGTTGCCTATGTTCTGGCATTGCCAAGCGAGCTAGAGAGAATACATAATGTATTCCATGTTATCATGCTTAGACGGTATCATGTGGATCCCTCTCATGTGATACAGCCAGAAGAAGTGGAGATCGAACAAGATATGACCTATGAGGAGAAGCAGGTGCCAATCGTGGATAGGCAAGTTCGGGCACTGAGAACAAGCAAATTCCACAGCTCAAGGTGGTGTGGAGGAACCATGAGAGTGAGTCGGCAACCTGGGAGACCGAGGAGAGCATGAGGAGACCATACCCGGAATCGATGGAAGCTTATGCTTCAGGTACTTACTCCCTTTAGTGCTCTTCTTACTTTCTCAAGTCTTGCTTCGTTTGAGTTGTGTTCTAGTTGTGTCTTTGAGTGTGTGTTGTTAGTGAGGGAAGGGAAAAGCTACGAATTTGGAGAAGGGGATTTCATTCTTCTGGGAATCTAAAAGACGTTTAGAGCCTCATCTTCTATTTCAGGTGAGGGCTTAGCGTTGTTAGATAGTGCTGAGTCATGTGAGAAGTTACAATCTGACCTAGATGAACTTAGGGATTTGCATGAAAATGGAAGAGAGTAAAAGGGGTTAATGATTTTGTGACTGACAGTTGTTTGATTGTGATGCTTGGTTGCTATGTTTGATGTTTGATGTTGTGCCGAGGGGTTGTGATCAAATGAATTAATTGCTGAATTGGAGTAGAAATGAGAGTTAGGTTGAATTGGGGTTTGGGTGTAAACCATATGATATCGTGTGATTGTCAGTTGTGGTTGCAGAAGGATGGCCCTGCCAATGTGGAGTCGTCTTGTATAAGACGAACAAGTGGGTAACTCTAGACTTGTGACACGGATGCCCCTGCATTCTTATGCAGGTGGGATAGCCGGCAAGCTAGCCGTTTACCCTCGATGTGATTGACATGTGGAATATGAATGTTCTGAATGTGAGAATTGGTGAAATGTTGTGATGTGTGGGAAGTGTGTAATACCTGAGATGTGAACTTGATGTGAATGATTGAGAATATGAATGGTAGAATCTGAAGGATCCTGCACTGCCCCCTAAACTGCACTGTGGGTGCTAAGTGCCTCTCCAAGGGAGAGAGGTGCGGTAACGTCTTCAAGGGAAAGGCATGATTTTGTTTGTTGAGTCTAGTTTACGATTCCTTCAAGGGAAAGGTCTCATTGTATCCATCAAGGGAGAGGATGTGTCTTTAGACCTCTTCAAGGGAGAGAGGTGCATCGGGCCGGTAGGGGTGGTGCAGGGTAAACTCCATGGCGCCTAAATAACTCACCTAGTAAATGGATTATGAATTGTGTGTGCGAATGTGTGTGATGTTTGTGTTTGTGAATTGTTTTGTAATATGTGTTTGCCATGTGAATGTTGGATCACCTATCATATTATGGATGTTGAATTGTGGATGAGTATTGTGAACTGAACCTATATGATCACCTAGACTGCTTTAGGATATTAAAATCTGGTTAAGGTTAAGCCTGGGTTCCACTATCGGTGTAATGTGTGTAATTTGGAACCGCTCTTCTTGGATATGACAGTGCATAGTTAAGCCCAGTGGGTTCACTCAGTTTCATTAGGAAACTGATCATCCCCCTCTTCCCCCTTTCAATTTCTCGTGGCAAGTAGATGAGGTGTTTGGAGAGGTGTTTCTGTCGAATTCGAGAAGTTAAACAAGCGTAGCTATGAGGTGAAGATTGACTGACCACTTAGAGTTGACATTTTCCTTTGTTATTTTCATATTCAGTTGACTATTGTATTTTGGGGAGTTTTATACCCACTTTCGGAATTTTATCGGTTTTTATCATTGGAGGCCTCCTTCCGATTTTGATCGTTTAATTCATTTTCCTTTCTGTCGTTTCGCCTATTTCATTTATGTTGTTATCGAGTGATGCTCATACCGGTTCAACCATGGGTTTACCTGGGTCAGTTCGGTGTGAGTGTTACAATTAGCGTCTGAAGTCTATTTGCGGGAGCTTTTGCCAACAACCTATAAGCCATGCTGCACAAAGAAATTGCTCCAATCCTTGATGGCTTCCAGTTGCTCGCTTTTTGGAAGCAAAGCAATGGTTGTATCTCTTGAAAACTGCGGCAACCTTCCCTCCGACATCCACATTTGACAGCTCCTTATCACGTCATCCCCCAGCACTCCTCAAATTTTTTTATTGAAACCCAAATTTGAAGTCGTCCGTTATCCTCTGAGTTAACTCTCTGCTCCACATGCTCAATCACCAACCCCCACGTGCTTTGCTCTTTACTTCTAGTGTGACTCCTGCTGCTGGAGCAACGTTATCATCTCTTCCTTTCACATTTTAAGCTCCTCCGCTGCATCTGAATCTTACTTCAGACGAAGCTCCTCAAGCCACACCATGCATTCTTTCTTCTTCGACCAAAATTCATCTCCAAGTTGTTTGCCCCATTTAAATAAATGTTATGCAAAACTTGTAAGCCTCTAAAAAATTGAAGAAGTTATGTTAATTTTTTTTAAAATATGTAGGGGAATAATATATATTTTACTAATACCCAAACTGCTCAAATGTATTTGGGCCTTCAGATTAAAAAGAGACAGATTCAATGGTCCATACACACCTTCAGGCTTCAGCACCATACTGAAGGATTTATTTAGCAGCACCATACTGAAGGATTTATTTAGCACCAGAATGAGTTGTCACCACCTCCCTCATCATTTTTCTGCACTTGATACTCTTCTCACTCATCATTTCTTTGCTTACATTTTAGATGATTTAAGTTGATGGATTATTTAACATTATTATTAGGAGGTTGGAGTTGGTTAGTTAGATAAATAATCGATGAATGTCAATTGGTTAGTTAAAAATTTACAAATATTTTAACTATTTATTGACCGATTTGATGACGATTCAATTGATTGACCGGTCAAAGTTGGTCCGTTACGTCTAATTCGGTCAAAATAATTATAATTGTGAAAAAGTATAAGAGTCAGTAAAAACCGTTTTGATAAAAAAATAATCCAAATCCTTAATCAATGGAACGACTAACTTTCTTTCAACTTCATTGTTGACGGTTGTAGTTGTTCAATTAATTAATTTTAACCTTTAACTGTAACTTAATATACACTACTACTTGTTGTGTTCCTATAATTGTGATTTATTCCTCATTAATTGTCTTGGTGGCTGATGCTGCAGTTTTAGCGGTATCAAATACTACCAAGCTGTGAAGCTAGGGTAGATCGTATTCCACAGGGTTTCTACTAATTGACTACTCAAAGAAGCTGACAATTTATTCAGGTTTGAGCACTTAGTGCGTGGTGTGAGTTCCACGACTTCTAATCTAATGAACAAAAGAAAATAAAAGACAGAAAAGTAAAAGGTTGACTAACGAGAAGATAGACGAACTTAGATTTCGAATCCCCCTTAGATCACCAGAGCATTGGCAATCAACAGATCAGCGGTTTTCAATTCTAATTCAATCAGTTTCTATACACCACCATAACTCCTTACCCTTAGGTTTAAGACCGGCGAACGTTCGCTCTATCCGTTCTAACTACCAAGATTAACTAGCCGCCCGGGTACGGTCGCCTCTCGCAACGACTTAATTAACTGGTGCAATTACTAATGATTAATGAGTTACTCTTGCAGTGAATTAACCCTAACCGGTTCCTACAAAAGGCACGCTCCAATTATAAGGTTAATTGTTCAATTTGATGTTTTAAAGTAAGGCGAGCGTTCGCTTCTATCCTTAGCTTAACCAGAATCTAATCTAGGTGATCAATCCAGACAAGAAACATGAACAATGAAGAACAGATCAAACATGAATGAGAAACTGAATGAATTTCGAATCTAATTACCGCCGATCCGTGACCGCTTTAAAGCCCTGGGTCACTTAGGGTTCATCTAATCTAAGCTCTACAAGTTCAGTTACTCATATCAGAAACAAGAGAATCAAAGGAAACAATGAAGATCATCATACAGAGGAAGAACAGATAAGAACTGAAAAACCTAATTCTGACGACTCCCGCGAAGCTTCAATCTCCTGGATCTTCAACTTTAAGCTCCGAGTTCTCCGAGGTGAAGGATGGCGTCACGATCTCTCCACGGATCTTCGAACTCTCTAAACTCTATCTATCGACCCTAGAGTCGGCTGACTCTCAAAAGTCTGATTTTGAAAAGATGAATAATGATTTTATTCTCTCCTTTGGGCCGCCGGTTTAAGTATTTATACTTAAACCCTAAGTCGCCGGATTTGTTCTATTATTTTCGCCAAAAATTCCTTTGTAAATTGCTGCTTCCGTCGGCTGATTTCTTCATAACTTTTCGGCGAAAACATTATAGTATTTTCGCCGAAAACTTCATTGCAATTCAGCTCATTCCGTCTGTGGGTTTTCTGAAGGTATTTCGCCGAAAACTGTGTAGTATTTTCGGCGAAAATATTGTGTTGGGCAGTTGGATCTTCGGTTCTGAATCCGGTTTGATTTCTGGTTCACTCCTTGAGGTCTTGAATACGTCCATGGCTACGTAAATGATGGCAAAAATCTGTGCTATCACAAAAACACTAGAAAACCATCAAATTGACCCAAAAAGGGCCAAAGTAACCAAATCGGTAGGAAATAGGGTAGTTGAGTGAATATTCGCTATTTTACCCCTAAAACAACGTTTCAAGTAAGGAAATGTCGCTTAAATGAGGCTGATAAACACGTCAAATCGAGTGTCATCAATACCCCACACTTAAGCTTTTGCTTGTCCTCAAGCAAACTGAACTAGAACACACTCAAATTCACAAATGACACGAGATTAAACCGAGATTCAATTCTAACAATTTGGTTTAGACTGTTCCACGTAGAAAGAGTGACCTACACATGCAAGAACATCAACCAAACAAGTTTTCGATCTCACTGTTTTCTGCACACTTCAAGTAGTAGTTTAAACGAAGCTCGTTTCTTGGCAAAACAATTAATTATGATTAACCGACTACGATAACACCAATTCTAATGAAGACTTTAAGCTCTAGCCATGAAGTGAATGTGGAGGTAGGAAAAATGACGTGGCTATCGATTCGACTTCATCCGTTTCTAGATCTGGACGTTACATGTTCTAGCTAGGACTGATTTAAACCACAATTTATTTCGAGTTTTGACTTTTTCCTTTTATTTACTGCATACTAGTGCTCGATACCAAACACTTCACTTAGGTGTTGGACCTGCCTAGCTCACAGTATTTGTGCCTTTGCTAGTGCTCAACCCGAACACTTCACTTAGGTGTCGGGCTTGCCTAGATTTTTTTTTTCAGCACTTTAAAGAACTTTACATTGATTTGCACAACTCGAATTTCACCACTCAAACACTTGATTTATCGATTTAACCACTTGATCCTAGCTAGTTATAACTTTTTACACGAGATTTCGAATTGGATTTCCATTTAATCTCAAGCCACAATCACAGGTGAACAAATATGGAGTGAAAAACATGGGAGAAGCTAGCATCTATCATCTTAGAACGGTGTTATCGAGCTTTGTTATTAACAAACCAATCAATTCAATTAATTCAAGTTTCAACTACTGAAGTGATTTATGATCTGTTCTGACCTACACTCATTTAATATCAGTTCCAACACGTTGGTTACAGATTCTAAGTGGAACAGTCTAGACGTCATTGTTCAAAATTGAAGTCAATTTAACATCAAAAGTCAAGAATTGAGCAATTCTATGCAAGAGAAATTTTAAAATTGAACCACGGAATCACAGAAAATCAAACAAGATCATGCATAATCCTAGAATCCTACCCCATACTTAAACGGTTCTGTGTCCTCACAGGACTAAACTAGAGTAGAGAGATACGAAGAACCTGGAAGGTGATGGTCGGTGTAGCGGATGAGCATGGATAGCACGGAGCGGAGCGGAGTAGCTACTCAAGTTCATACAAAACAAAAACAATAAAAAGTTCAAAAGGATACCGGGACAAGTGTCCCGGATCCACACATAATAAAAGTCAAACAAAGACGGTTAGGGGAATTTTGAAAATATTTTGACTCTCTTTAAGTGGAGGATTGGGTGGTTTTCAAAATAGTTTTCGGCGAAAATAAGAGGTGTTTTCGCCCAAAATTTTAGTTCAAATGCACTGCCGGTTTTTTCAAGTGTGTTTTCGCCGAAAGTAACCATATGTTTTCGCCGAAAATAAGCGTTAAAATCACTGCCTGGTTTTCAAGTTCAATTTCGCCGAAAACATTATAAATTTCGGACCAAAAATATGAAACAGGGAGGTTCAGTGAAAACCAAAAGGCGATTTCGCCGAAAATGAGGTTGAATATTCTCCAAAAATTTTGAACTACTCGGGTGAAAATATTTTCACAAATCCGGCAAACTTCAGAAAATCACAGTTAAATCCACAAAAATCGAAACGACCTCAATCAACTTGCGACTGACACTACGACACGCAGTCTACACAAGAAAAATAAGAAAACAAACAAACTGACACTTTTGGCTCCCCCGAACCGACTCGAACGACGAAAAAGACTGACTCAATAATTCAAAAAAACGGACTCCAACCGTGGGTTGCCTCCCACGAAGCGCTCTCTTTTAACGTCCTTGAGCCGGACGGTACCTGTTAAGGACCCCAACTCAGAAGTTCCTTGAAGTCAATCATCTTCTTCAAGGTGTGCGGTTGAGTGCCATGTAGCACTCCAGAAGGGTGATGCAACCGGTAGTGTTCCAGTAGATCGTGGTTCTGGTTGGATGACCAGTTCTTCTTGAATTCTCCTTCTGGAGGAGGAAAGAGGTAGTACGGCGCGGCATGATCAATGAGCTCCATCTTCTCCACCTGATGCTCATCAAGAGGTCTCTCGGGATCGAGTGTGTATACTTCCAAATCCTTGACATCTTTGATTCCCACGTGCTCGTCTCTGGCTTGATCTATAGGTTGGCTCGGCGGAAGCTCTATTGAGGATATCTCCTCGATTTCTTCATGCTCCTCTTCGGCTTCAACTTCAAGATGGATTGGCTCTTTGTCTTCATCAACCGCCATTGCCAAGGATTCTTCTAGCTCATTATAGTCTTGGATAGGATCATCATCTTCTTCTTCGAACAGCTCTTGAGCGTCTTCTATTATTAACTGCTTTGGTTGCTCGAGCTTGATGTCCGTCGTGAGATGAGCTTGTAACATTGAAGAGATATTATCCAAGGCAGATTGGGTTTTCGACGAGCATTGTTGATGTTCATGAAGCATCTCTTGGTTATCTCTAGCGTCTCTTCGATGCTCTTGTTGGTGTATCTATTGGTGAGCTTGTAGCACTGAAAAGATATTATCAAAGAAGGAGTCAATTCTCGCCGTTTGTTGTTGTTGATGATGTAACAACTCTTGATAATCTTCGGGATATGGTGCTTTATTGATGTACCGCTCTCGGTACCGGTCATCCCACCTATTATCCTGCATAATTAAAACTCAAAAGCACTACCCAGGTAAATCATGGAAATATGGAGGAAAAATAAATGGTAAGGCGGAAAGGTAGAAGAATAATTTGCCAACTCTTCTTTCAAACAATTAGAAGAGTCCCCAGCAACGGCGCCAATTTGATGCTGCAGTTTTAGCGGTATCAAATACTACCAAGCTGTGAAGCTAGGTTAGATCGTATTCCACAGGGTTTCTATTAATTGACTACTCAAAGAAGCTGACAATTTATTCAGGTTTGAGCACTTAGTGCGTGGTGTGAGTTCCACGACTTCTAATCTAATGAACAAAAGAAAATAAAAGACAGAAAAGTAAAAGGTTGACTAACGAGAAGATAGACGAACTTAGATTTCGAATCCCCCTTAGATCACCAGAGCATTGGCAATCAACAGATCAGCGGTTTTCAATTCTAATTCAATCGGTTTCTATACACCACCATAACTCCTTACCCTTAGGTTTAAGACCGGCGAACGTTCGCTCTATCCGTTCTAACTACCAAGATTAACTAGCCGCCCGGGTACGGTCGCCTCTCGCAACGACTTAATTAACTGGTGCAATTACTAATGATTAATGAGTTACTCTTGTAGTGAATTAACCCTAACCGGTTCCTACGAAAGGCACGCTCCAATTATAAGGTTAATTGTTCAATTTGATGTTTTAAAGTAAGGCGAGCGTTCGCTTCTATCCTTAGCTTAACCAGAATCTAATCTAGGTGATCAATCCAGACAAGAAACATGAACAATGAAGAACAAATCAAACATGAATGAGAAACTGATTGAATTTCGAATCTAATTACCGCCGATCCGTGACCGCTTTAAAGCCCTGGGTCACTTAGGGTTCATCTAATCTAAGCTCTACAAGTTCAGTTACTCATATCAGAAACAAGAGAATCAAAGGCAACAATGAAGATCATCATACAGAGGAAGAACAGATAAGAACTGAAAAACCTAATTCTGACGACTCCCGCGAAGCTTCAATCTCCTGGATCTTCAACTTTAAGCTCCGAGTTCTCCGAGGTGAAGGATGGCGTCACGATCTCTCCACGGATCTTCGAACTCTCTAAACTCTATCTATTGACCCTAAAGTCGGCTGACTCTCAAAAGTCTGATTTTGAAAAGATGAATAATGATTTTATTCTCTCCTTTGGGCCGCCGTTTTAAGTATTTATACTTAAACCCTAAGTCGCCGGATTTGTTCTATTATTTTCGCCGAAAATAAGGGATTATTTTCGCCGAAAATTCCTTTGTAAATTGCTGCTTCCGTCGGCTGATTTCTTCATAACTTTTCGGTGAAAACATTATAGTATTTTCGCCGAAAACTTCATTGCAATTCAGCTCATTCCGTCTGTGGGTTTTCTGAAGGTATTTTCGTCGAAAACTATGTAGTATTTTCGGCGAAAATATTGTGCTGGGCAGTTGGATCTTCGGTTCTGAATCCGGTTTGATTTCTGGTTCACTCCTTGAGGTCTTGAATACGTCCATGGCTACGTAAATGATGGCAAAAATCTGTGCTATCACAAAAACACTAGAAAACCATCAAATTGACCCAAAAAGGGCCAAAGTAACCAAATCGGTAGGAAATAGGGTAGTTGAGTGAATATTCGCTATTTTACCCCTAAAACCACGTTTCAAGTAAGGAAATGTCGCTTAAATGAGGCTGATAATCACGTCAAATCGAGTGTCATCAGTGGCCTATGCTTAGGGATCGCAATTTTATCCAAATTTGTGGATATCCATCCGAGCTATCCTAGTGAATCTCATATAAATGGATATCTAATTTAAATGAATGGATTAATATCCATATCCATTAAGTGGATCAAGTAAGATTTTGATTTATGTTGATAATTTTATCCAATTAACTAAGGGCCTATTTGGATAGAGCGATTTAGATTCGGTAACTGGAATTCAAAAGCAATACACAATTTTGGCTTTCCGACCAAAGGTCTTATGAAGGAATTTTCAGGCTATGAATATTTGATGATGGTTTTTCCGACAAAAAAGGTTTTACAGTAGACCCTAACTCTAAAAGGTGGAATTTGGCGGCAAAACTTTAGCAATAGAACCTTAAACCCTTAATGGTGGAATTTGGCGGCAAACACTAAATTGTAGAATTACCCTAAACCCTAACCCTAAATAGTGGAATCTGGAGACAGAACCTAAACCATAAATGGTGGAATTTGGCGGTAGAACCATAAGCCTTAAACAATGGAATCTGACGGCAGAACCCAAACAGTGAAACTTGTGACAAAACCTTAAACGGTGGAATCTGACGACAAAAATTTGGCGGCATTAGACTCTGGTGATAAACCTTTGGCGAAAAAATCCTAAACCCTAAACGATGAAATTTGACTGCTGAAGTGTAAACCTTAAACCAAAAAAAAAATCATAGGTTATGTTATTCATATAGCTAGTGACTGTCTACATCAAGGATTTTCCCGTTCACATCCATTCAAATCTAATGTCAATCCTGAATAGGGGCACCGAGTCTTGACCCTAGAACTGTGCAACACACACAGAGGAGGAAACAATGGGGAGCCAGACCGAGACCCTGCTCACCCTATTTTCAGTCTCGAGCATTAAATTCGAGTGTAAATATGTGATTTTTTTAATCCGGCTCAGTACAAATTTTAAATATGGCCCGTGTTATAGTAATTGGGCACAGTTCATTGTTATAATTTAAAACTTAAAAACTAAATATATTTTAAAATCTGTGTTTATTTTAAGAAAAATTAATATGATTAATATAATTAATCATATTAACCATGTCCTTCTCTAATACTAACATTTTGTTAACATGTGTAGATGGTTTAGTAATTCCAGTACCATTTTATCTCGACTTATGAATGAGTAAGAATACAATATTTGATGATAAATCGTTTAAGTTAATAAAAAATTACTGGTGCCACATTCCAAATTTCATTTAGTCAAGAGTAATAATAATAATATTAAGAACAAATATATCGGGTGCAATGAAATAATGAAAAATAGCATTACATACTAGAAGTAAATAATATATGTAACGTAATATATATCTTGTAGTGACTGTATTATATTATTTGTATAAAAAACAACCTCCAAACCCCCAACTAGTTCCCAGCCTTCAACAGCCCAGAATTCGACCTAGAGAGAGTAGGAGACATTCAATATTTAATAGTCAGAAATGAAATGTAGTAGACATCTGTTACAATCTTCATCAAAATAAAATAAAAATTGGGTGTTGACCCTTATAATTGTTCGCCATAGCGGAACACTTAATCCAACCTTCCATTTACACAAAAGAAATATCAATTGTTAGAAAGATTTTTGTGTCAGCTAGTAGGCACCCTAGTTTTCCAAACCTCACTCTTTCCTTTTCAAGCCTACACCTTCCCCATTTCAGCTATTTTTCTTTATTAATTATTTTCTTGCTCTTTCTTTTTCTCGCATTCAACTATTTTCAATTGTTCCTCCCAAAACATTTAATTCAGATAAATAGGTTTATATTCAAACCATATACTCGTAATCTATTTTCAAAATTTGATTTTGAAATTAAATTTTTAATAATTAACGTATGGGAAGGAAAACTTAGACCATAAAATTCAATAGACTCGTAAGTGATTCGAGCATGGTTGTTATGTTACTAGCAACATATCAGAGTATGCATCAATAACATTCCAGTAAACGGCAAGTAAAACACAAATAAGGTTCAGGTATCTTCCTAGTAACATAACAATCATGCTTGGTTACAGAAAACATGGACCTCAGTTAAATACTCGAATAAACCATATTAGTCCACAACTCGAATCACTACAAGCAACAATTATCTCGGCGACAGATCAGAGTATGCATCAATAGCAGTCCAGTAAACAGTAAGTAAAATACAAATAAGGTCCAAGTATCTTCCTAGTACCATAACAACCATGTTCCAATCACTTACGAGTCTATCAGATTTTTTGGTGTACTTCCTTCTCATACATTAATTATGAAAATTTAATTTCACTTTGAAAATAGAATACGAGTTCACCCCCTTCCCGAAAAACAACCTCAACCACTCGAAGAAGTACAGGTGCCGTTAAGAAGATCAGCTAGAGAGCGGAGAAATGAAATTTCAGATGATTATATTGTGTTTCTCCATGAGCATTTGGATAATCATGGTTTAATGGAAGATTATCCAATCAACTTTTGTCAAGCTATGAAGAGTTCTAACTCTCAAAAGTGGATTGATGCCATGAATGAAGAGTATAAGTCTATGCAAGACAATAAAGTTTGGGAACTTGTCTCATTACTAGAAGGTGCAAAACCAATTGGTTGTAAATGGATATTTAAAACCAAGAAGGATGCAAATGGTAACATGGAAGGTACAAGGCAAGTCTTGTTGCTAAAGGCTATACTCAAAAAGAAGGCATTGACTTTACAGAGACTTTCTCCTGGTTTCATCGAAAGACTCTTTTAGGATTATTATGGCACCTGTCGCTCATCTTGACCTTGAGTTACATCAGATGGATGTAAAGACTGCGTTTCTCAACGGAAACATTGAGGAAGCTATTTATATGGTGCAACCAGAAAACTATGAGTCGGGGGACCCAAATAATATGGTTTGCAAATTGACAAAATCCATCTATGGACTCAAGCAAGCTTCTCGTAAATGGTATCACAAATTCCATCAAGTAATTGTCTCATTAGGTTTTGAGATGAATATTGTGGATGATTGTGTGTATCATAAGTTCAGTGGGAGTAAGTTTAGCTTTCTAGTTCTATATGTCGATGACATATTGCTTGTCGTATATATTATGAGGGTTGTATGCACTCCTCCGACGTTTTCATGCGTAGATCCAACTCCGACGTGCTATTTCCCGGCATAATGAACACACAAATCTCCTCTTTGTTCATGAAAAATTGAGAGAAAAAAGGAAAGAGAAATGGAGATTTTTTAATTTTGAAAATGCAGAGAGAAACAATGGTGGTTTCTCAATTATATAGTGACATTTTCATGTCAGATTTGTACTGTTCACGTGTCAGATTCGTAATACTTGTTTTTACCAAAATACCTCTCACGGGTTATCTCCATCTTGAACCGTAAGATCAATCCGACGGTCCCTATTGGGTTCAACACGGTGCTGAATGACCCCATTCAACATAATACCATTAGCCGAAAATGAATGGTGAGTTCAATGATTCCGCGCGGACCAAAATAAGACCAGCACAAAAAAAAATCAAAATAATGGGAACAAAATTATATTATACTCATACTGCGCTTATTCCTCTGACATGTTATATCGAGGCGTTAAAAATGGCCTTTGTTTCTTGCTGTTTACCCTATAAATAAATAAATAAATAATAAAAAAATTTGGAGTCGCAAAGCATGCTAAAACTATAAAAAATAAAAAATAAAATAAAATAAAACGCTAGCGTATGTTTTGAAAGAGAATCGACATTTTTTTCACTTTACATCTTCTTGCACATGTACAAATGTATAGAAATAGACAAAAGAAGATTAATCGATGGTGCTACCGTGGGGTTGCAAACTGTTTTCTTCAAAAGCATCGGATTGGGTTCCATTGGGTACAATCATTGTCGTAGGAGACCACTGATCAGGAACCATAACAAAATAAGCTGTCATGGCTTTCCTGAACCTTTTCTTATACTGCTGTGGCGATATCACTGTTGGCATCGAGTTCTTCGACCCACCTAGGATTCCAGAGGCCTTCACCCAAGTCTCCAGATGCTTGTCCCACGTATACTGTCTCATGAAATCGATGATTCCAAGCACCAGCTCATGTTTACCCTCGTCCACTCCAACCAGTAGCGAGTAGTCCATCACATCGATTGACTACAGCCATCAATCATTGTCAAAAATCCACATTCAAATATGATACATGTATGTGCGTGTGTATACATGTAATCTATATCATTAGAAGAAGAGAAAAAAAAGGAAAAAACTTACAGCAAGAAAGGCAGTATCATTCCATACAGCTCTCTCTAGCAACCGCTTTGCCTTGTTCCCTACGAAAATTGGAGATGTTGGCATCACTTCAATCAAGTTCTGGTCCAGAAGAACTTTGTTGCTCCCACTTGTATCTGGATTATAACGAGACCGTGATGATCCTTTGAGATCATAAAGTCGAGTCACTTCTCGCCTGAATAGAAGATTCTCCATCACTAGAATATCCATCTTCGTTTCTTTTCCTCCTTTAACCTGCTTTGAAACCTACAAGACAATAAATAAAAGCACACTTGAGCACCGTGCCATTGCCTTCTAGATGAATAAATTCAGCAAATACCTGATATATTCCAAGGATCTTCGCCAAGCATGTTGGGCTTCGAGTACTAATTGATTCAGATAAATACTTGAAATATGCAGGTCCAAACTTAATGAATGACTCCAGCTCTGTCTTTGTAACTTGCTTGATGATAAACCGATCATCCAAAGTTTTAGCAAAGAAGACATTGCTCTTGCCACCCTGGGCTCCCCACTTCTTACAACGACTAAGAGATCTTACAAAGTCTAAATCGCGAGGGCAGCAGATTTTTTTCAAGGCCTCAAACCTCTTTGCATAGTAACATGTAACTGTATACTTCACCTTACCAAGAGCTCCCTCGGCAGTGAAAGAAACTCTGGCATGTATATCCTTACCATGCGATACTGGGTCTGAAACCTGAGAACCTCTAGAACTATTCAATGATAGGATACTCTCGTCCATTGATCCGATACTTTTAAGGGTATCAGAAATAGAGTCATCAAATGACAGAGAGAGTGGATTTACGGAATCCAGAAGTTGAGGCAATGAATCCCCAACATCCTTTGGGGTTTCAGGCTCATACATTTGGGCGTGATAAGCCGATGAGACTAAAGCATATGCTACAATGCTTGTCGGCTCATCATCATATACAGGCACAACTGTATCATTAACTCCAACAGGAAGTAGCAGCCTAGCACCACTTTGCAGTTCCATTTCCTTCAAAATTGGAATATAAACTGGAGTGTACTCGTAAAGAATAAGATTTTTAGGAATAGAAGGACTCCTACCAAAAGAAGTGTTAAATTTTGGAAGTGGAATCCCTATTCCAGTGATGGACTTATATCCAGAGTGAGCACTATTTGTAGATGCTACAGAGCCAAGGGAATGAACTTCTCCTATTCCAGCATTGCCATTACTCGAACTTTCTAAGTCCAAATTTGTAGCCACAGTACTCTCCCTACCTGTATTAGGAAGATTACAACCATTCAAAGTCAAACTAGTTTGAAGACTTTTGCCGGTCCATGCTGCATCTAGAGTATCAGACAAATTTTCTGCAACAGTAAACTCACCCTCTGAATGAACCCTCCGTATAATATTTCCCAGATGAAGGCGGTCAGTTTCCTCTGAGAGACATTGATTCAGTTCCACGTCATTATTAACTTTTTTAACACCAATTTCATGGTTTATAACTTTCTCTGGCATCGTTGCTTGAACATGCTTATCTGAATTGCTAAAGCCTTTAGAAGGCTCCAAAGAATCCAACTCACTCAGCTTCTCAACAGAAGCAATGTGTTTCCCCTTTAATTCTGGAATGAAATTCGTCCGTCTTTCCTGAACATTAAGCATAGCGCAACTAGCTGCATGAACTAACCATTGATCCCAAACATACGAATGAAAAATTATCTGCCTCCTCAACCTGTTAAGATCAAGAATATCAGCAGGTTGGCCAACATTAACCTGCCTCGTCAATATTTTCTGCAAAAATCCACAGTATCAATCAGTATATAAAAGTCTTGAATCGTGGGAAACAATGAATCTTAATTAATCAAAAAGGCAAGCATAAGCAAATGCCTAGTTCCTTAACAGTGAATTGTATAACTGGGGAATTGTCACCATCACCACGCTAGTCATGTTGCAGATTTAATTCTGTATTTACTAGTTACTCAATTCCATTGGAATTATATTCCTTGTTTTCCGTAACAGAAATGGCGGCCGTAATTATCAAATTCTGGAAGGAATTGTCAATTCCTTTCCATTTGTGCGGAATTGAATTCCGAGTAATAGCAGAATTAGGCCCCAAATGGAATCAAATTCTGGACGGATTTTATTCAGTCAGCACATGCACGAGCCAAATGAAGGGAGATGGCCAGACAAATTTTGAAGTATCTGAATTTCTCTCATGGGAATGATTTATTATTTCAAACAATTGATCATGTGATACCACTATTATACCGATGCAAGTTGGGCAAGTGAGTTGACTGAGAGACGATGTACTACTGGTTACTGCACCTATGTATGGGGTAATCTTGTTACATGGAGAAGCAAGAAACAAGACGTGGTCTCTCTTAGTAGTGCTGAAGTTGAATACTGAGGTGTAACCTAGGGAATCAAGGAAAGTATTGGGCTGAAACAAGTACTAAGTTGAGGATGATGAAGCAAGATCCTATTCAAGTACTGTGACGGTAAATCTGCCATCAGCATCGTGGAGATTCCAGTACATCATGATCGAACAAAGCACATACACTTGACAGACACTTAACTAGAGTATCTGCCTACGAGTTTACTGAAAACTTCACCAAATCACTACCAAGAACTTTCTTTGAAGAGTTGATTCAAAAGTTGGGGAAGTTTACTTGTTTAGGACTCCTTATGGTAGAACTCTTGTTCAGTTGGGTATATAACTCTTGTACATCAGCATAAAGCCTAATACAACACAGATTATCTTTGCCCTAGAACTCTATCTCTTATTATAAAACAGATTCGCAAGACACCATGTTATCAAATCCATGTATACTGAGTGGACTACAACAAATGCGTTATTCAGTAAGAACTACCTCAAATTCTGCTTTTTCGTTCTGTAGTACTTGCTCCAACTCCAAACTGTGAAGTCTTGATGATTCCCTCGCATTAACATCATGTAAGCAAGCAGATGAAGTCTTTTCCAATATCTTACGGAAAGTAGTCCCAACTTCAGAAAACAGAAGTTCTGCCACTTGTTGTACCTATAAGACATGCCCGAATTTGCATCACTATTAGCTTTTAACATATGATAGCTTTCAATGAGCTCTGATAAGGGTTTTCTTTAATTTGCACCTCATTTGCTTCTGTCTGAATCCACTCCTGACTATCATAGTTGAATTCAAGCTTTGAAGGTGGAAGACAAATCGAGTTAACACTAATTGAAGCATACCGGAAGCAAGCTACCATTCTCCCAAACCTACACATATAAGGGAAAGGAACTTAGGAGCTACGCTTGATATTAGCTACAATTGACTTGCAGATGAAAGCACAAATGAGATTGCAAATATATAAGACGAAAATGAAAGTTAATCCATACCCATAGAATCGAAGACAATCTCTATGTAGAGAGTGACCACAACTAGCGACCCTGCTTGCAGCTGCATGATTTGAAAAACTAAGCTCCAAAAACTTACCAAAAGATAAGCCCCAGGCAGCATCAGACATAACAACTCTACGAGTAGCAGGTGGGAAGCCATTAATCCGAGGACATCGAAGACACCTATGCCACATCCAGATTTTCCCCTCTCTCTCCCTGGTAAAAGAAATTCAGGCAGCTTCCGAACTGATATAGTAAGGCTTCCTTGCCGATGAGTATAGCAGTGAACATGGGCTTCCGATGGCATCTCACAAGAATGACATTGGTAGTTCTTGGAGACAGAAAAAGTTTATAATACATGTTAGAGGATATGAAGGAGTCTAATAAGGAATACAGTAGAATAGTCTTGAGGAGAGTAAGACCTAAGTACAACACCTAAAGTAGCCTGCACAATTGTTACATTATCAATAACAATAAGAATAACACAGCAAGCGTTTTTCTAGGACAAACCTTTATGGGGGGCAAAACAGAAGAATAGTATTATACCTGATCAAACAGCTGATCTCGTAAAAAACTTCCGAGAGGGCGATCAAAGCTTCCATAGTACTTAATCCGGCAGAGATGGGCCCTTTCACACACAGTCCCCTTCCAAACACATCGTGTCGATGATGATACCAGAATGCTCTGGTGGTCTGAAGGTGATGGAGGGAATTCCTCTTTTGAAGAACCAATATTCTCATTCTGATCAATACCATCTATCTTAAAGGAACCTTGGGTAATATATCCATTAACAGGCAAGAGATCGATGTTAGCATCACTACTGACAACTTCTTGTTGAGGCAATCCTGAAAATGCTAAAAAGACATTGGCAGCAGCATTATTAACATCCACTTCCTCGCCCGACAAAGTGTCTTTAGAATCATTTCCATAGGAAATGCCCGAGATACAATTTTTTGGGAGTCTGTCATTGTGAGAGTCCAACAATTTATCCCCAAAGGAAGATAGAGAGATTGAACTAAAATGAGGAGGTTCATTTGCCTTCAGCCCAACATTTTGGGACATTGTTTGAGAGGGATGATTTTCAGACAACCAATTCAATTCACCATCTTCTATCACACGAGCAGGTTTATCAATAGTAAAAGATGTTGTATCAGTCGTGATGCAAATCTCGGATTCCTTTACACCAGGTGTCTGAGGACTCGCAGGCTTTTCACCAGAAGAAACAATGAAACCAGGTATAGCAGAAATGGATCTAACCGTACTTGATTTATCAGGTAGTGCCACAGTCAGTGGAGACCTCAAAGGGAGCTCTGGCAGCGTTGCACCCTCATCTGCTAGGAAAGATGTCTCCAAAGCTAGGTGATAAGCTGCAAAAACTCCATACTGTACCACATGTTTTACCTTTTTCAATTCATCCCCACTGGCGCCTTTTAACAAAATCTGTATGTTTAACAAAAAGGAGCTCATATATGACTATAAATTACAACATATCACCAGCAACAAGAAGCCCCAGATAAAGTGCAACACAAAGAAAACAAGCACTATAAAGATACTCTGCAACCTTCTTCACACTCTATAGCTTACTGACAATTAAGCTAACCAAATATTGCTTCCAATCTAACTTTACACAGCTGAAGTCATGAGAACGAATAACAACCTACATGGTAACGAATGAATACTGAAAACTAAGCCAAAGAATTACAATCAACAGTGAATGACCTGATGCCAGACTGCCATATATCACTATATTCCCATATTCTTCATCTATAGCAACGTAAACAGGAAAGAACTTACAGTGCAGCCAAAAGGTCTTGGGCAACCCTCAAAATACATTAGGGTCTTGGTCAACTTCTTTCCTCCTTGGCCAGCACTACCATGCTCCTCGAGAAATTTCTCCACATGGAATGAATCACAGTGTCCCATCTTCTGAGTCGTGAGATGATCAACTGAAGGTACTATTTGTGCACCAGTGCAGCGTGCTATACGATCCAAAAGTGGTTTCTTAATGTTTAAGACCAGTGAAATGTCCTTCGCAAGAAGGCATTCCTGCGCACATCTGGACACTGACTTCTCTACTAACAGAACATTAGGGTGGTGAGCTTCAATCTTTGCAACTGCCATCTTCAAATGATCCTTTTCCTGAAAAAGGAAGACAGGCATATAGAATAGTACGAGACATCAACAGTTTCGTTATGTTGATTCATATTGAACAATTAGGAGAAAGGTCAAGCTAATGAAATGCTCAAACATAAACCAAAACCTGTTGAAGCAACGTATCAACGCTTGACAAGAGGTTAGGAACTCGCTGATACTCCAAAGCACCGCTAAGGATTAGAAAACGTGGTTTATTTATTTTTGACATCATTCTCCGGTGGGCAACATTCTTTTTGCAAACCACTCCTTTCACCACCATGCTACAAAACACATAAATTAGAACAATGGTGACTGACAGTACACGACAAGAGTACAGAATCAACAGGGAAAGAAGAAAGTATGAGGCCATTTTATCAGAATGGTGCATCCATGTTTGATCGTGATACGAAGTTGCATTGCTATCCAGGAAATTAGACAGAAAAAAATTGTAATAGAGATCCCTCCCAATATACTCAATGTAGCATTTTTCAGATAATGGTAACTATCCTATATGGACATTCAGAGTACAATAGACTACATTTGAAGAATTGTCCAAGACCAAGACACATGAAATGGAAGAAACTAATCTGAAGACCAACACAAGAACAAAACTTTTAACTAAGATCAGATTACTTTCTTCAGCATGGAAATAGTAAACTACTGGAATCACGATAGGTTCTGATGGCAAGTGATGCGGATAAGGCACTGGCAACCAGAGGATATATCGAATGAAAGCTTGAAGTGGATGCTATTTTACCTCTCAGTGCGACGCCCACAAGCTAGGCACTTAACCTTCACGTATCCACCTGGATCCATCCCACCACCATTGCTTGTATCTGGTTTAAGATGACTAGCTGCTTCCCAAGACAGGGTAGTAATTATATCTAGCCAACCGTCTTTATCATCATCCACACCAATAGGGAGGTTTTCAACTTGTAAGAGCTGTGAAACTAAAGCTCTGAAATGTCCTTCCACCACATTCTTCATTGCCTTCCTGTGCTCCTCGCTTGATTTCTCCTTGCTCCTAAGTTCCCCGCTTCCAAAGCTATTGGAAGGACGTAAATATCCCCACTCGCCTATGGTCCCATCATCTTCTTCATCTTCATCATCATCAAACAAAAGTGTTTCCCTTTCATCTTCTTCATCTTCTGGTTCAGGAGGTAGCCAAAGGACCCCATTGTTCTCAAAATCAACAGGTTCATTATCTGCACTCTCCACATCATATGGAGCAGCATCACACTCATCACCATAAGATTCCGATGCTTCTGCAGCACTCTGGATTCCATCCACACTTTCTGTATTAAAATCCTTTATTAATGGTGATAAACTTAACACTTCATTATCAACAAGGTCTTCTCCATGATGTACATCATGTGTCCCAAATGCATGGTCACAGTCATGAACAGATGTGGAACCACAACATTCATCAACATAAGAGAAATGTGTTGCCTGCAAGCCTGCATGGTAGATACCATAGCAATCATCATCGTCATCATCATCACTTGCAACACTGCAACAAAAGAAAATGCAGAGAAGTTTGATAGTTAATCTGGTTAAGCAGGACAAGTTAGTTCAGAATAACAAAGGCACTTGATAGAAACTTAAAATGGCAACGATGAAAGATAGAAATATTCTCATAAAGAGTGATTTCTTAACAGTTCAAGCCCAGGATGATGAAGAAACAACGATACCAGAAAATTCTCCCATGCACTTAGTCTCCATCTTTCTACTTTTCATTCCCATTCTGATTATCTTATTTCTTAGATTTTATTTTCAGATTCTGCTGCTTAGTCATTGTGATAGGCATATAACATGACCAAAGGAAGAGGAATACTGCTTAAACAAAATGGACAGCTAAAATACACAAGACTAACATATTGGCAATTTCTCACCGTCGGAAGAAGACATACCTGTTCATGCAATATGCATACTGGGTAGAAGAATGAAATGCAGCTCTGGAGGGGTCTATACTACCTCTGTATGCCTCACTTGCTTGCTCAACAGTTGCTGCATCCATTGGTGCAGTCTTCTGAGGACTAAGCTGACCACTATGTGACACACAAAGGTATGGCCCAGTTGAATATGGACCTGTACCAACTGTGCTGCTACTACTGTGACAGGTAGAGCTAGAACTGGTGTTGGCCAAGATTGGCAGAGGTGATGAATTGAGGCCCGGAGTAGCCACATTAGACTCATTATCAATAGCTAAACAATTACCCTCATATTGCTTAAAGCAATAAATTTCAGACCCTCACTCTCTCTTTGTCTTCATAATGAGTTTTCGGGTTTTCAGACGGGTGGAGAACTGCATTTGACGTACACTTAGCACAAAAAATCCGGCCACAAACTCGACAGTGATGTCTTCTGTTAAATACTGTGAACTGAGAATCGCACTCGTAGCATACCCTACAGCTCTGATCAGGCATCCAAAAATCCCTAGACAGATCTGTAGGGTCATTCCTCCCAGAAATCAAGGATTTAACTTTCCGAACAAAATCAGGTAGTCTGTCGTGGGGGGAGCCCATCAACTACAAATCTGCCCCAACTCTTGACACATTATCAAACACTCATCTTATTCTGGTCCAGCAGTGTGCACCAACGATAAATTCTGATAAAATTTCCCTCCTTGACCTTCTGCCAGGTACGGAATACCCTGTCAACAACAGAGGGTTTACGAAGAAAACAACAACGAATATGGCCTTTTAAGAAAAATGAACCATCCAAGCACGACCTACAGTAGGATCATAGAAATGGTGACGAAATTCGGAACAAGCAAAAGTAGCTGACACTATTACCTATTGTTAACCAAGATAAAAGTTGAAGTTTAAGTTTCCCTAATCAGAGCAAAAAGATACAGAACGATGAAAAAAGAACCCCAGCCATAAAATACTAACGCAGAAATACAATTGAAATAGCGGGAGGAAAACAAATATTGATTGAGAGTTCTCTTTCTACTAATCCAACAGAAATTTCAGGTATCTGACTATCTCCGTAAACATAAATATCAGCGATTGAGATATGAAGGGAAGTCATTAGTGGACTGAAGACAAAGCTATGATTAATAGACAAGGTTTGCAATCTACCGAAACCCCTAGACGCGGTGTATCCAGCCGGAAGAATAGACATGTAGAAAGGGAAGAGTAACCCTAACCTGAGAAAATCTTTGGAACGGAAGCAATAAAAATCCTGGAGCGGCTGCCCAATTTGGAATTGGAGTGGGGAACGGGCAGAAACGCCCGGGAATCCTAAAAGAAAAAAAGACTAACAGATCTCTCTGTTTCCGGTTTCGCCAAAACCTGGAGGTTGGGTTCATCGGTAATTCAATTTAGATTAATGGTCAAAACTGATTAATCATTGAAAAATCTTTATTCGTTTATAAATTGATTGGGTGGCCGACAAGGCTAGCTGTTTACTCTTGTTGTAATTAAGATTTCGTGGGATGAATGATGAAAATGGAATGAGGAAATGGATGGGATTCTGTGATGGTATTGATGATGATCATGTGAGGTATTGGAACCTGTACTGTGATTGATAATTTGGGAAATGAATTAAGTGATACTCAATTATTAATGTGAAAACCTAGAAGCGAAGGAGGCTGTACTGCCCCTTAGTTGCATTGAGGTGTTGTGTACTCCCTAAGGGGAAGTTGTGATGATTGAGCTTTGGATTCTCTTCTGTGGTTGAGGATGCGTCTCTGGGACCCCCTTCTGTAGTTAAGGGTGCGTCTGTGAGCCGGCAGGGGTGGTACGAGATAACTCATTGGCGCCTAATAACACACATAGAATTAATTGTGAAGTGATGTGTTGTGATTGTGTTGAACTTCATTGTTGGGTTGTCTTGTTATGATGTGTTGTGTTGTGTTGTGGGATTGTGACATCCTAGGCAAATCTCGCATCGACAAAGCACGGGGGAGATCCATGGGCTATGTGGAATAGTTCAGCATTAACTAACATGACGCGTTTTGGGGCGTAGTGGTGGGGGTTTGATCTTGAGATGAGGAGGTCATGGGTTTGAATTCCACCAACACCCAAAAATAAATTCGTGAGGGTTGGGCCCAAATAGGACAATATCTTGTTAGAAAATGTTGGGATGTTACAGGGATTAAGTATGATGGATGGTGATGTTATGTGGTTATGATGATGTTCATAAAATCTTGTATGAGAACACTCATTTTGTTCTCACCATGAGAACACTAATCTCTACCGATTCTTTTAAACTAATCTAATGGCTTAAAATGCATGGGCATCTTTGTAATTTTAATAATTTCATTAATTAAATCATAAAATACTTAATATCCCATGATTTTTGGAGATTTTGTCTCCGCATTCTTCTCTCCAACACGGTTTCCCTAATTGCATTTGTTCACCATGAATTTACAAGTTTTGCTACAAATTGTTTAGGTACATGATACCTATTAGTATTACATTTGTGTGGAACCTTCCTTGCACGAACATGTTCCTAATTCTTATAATAGGTACACATTTATGTTCCTAATTCTTATAATAGGTACACATTTATGTTCTTAATTCTTATAATAGGTACACATATATGTTCCTAATTCTTATTATAGGTACACATATATGTTCCTAATTCTTATTATAAGTACACATATATGTTCCTAATTCTTATTATAGGTACACATATATGTTCCTAATTCTTATTATAAGTACACATTTTAGTATATTGTCCATGGTGGAATCAATAGGCAAACAAGGAATTTGTTCTAAATCAATGAAATCGACACAAAATCAACAACCAGTAAACAAAATTGGAATCAACATCTAATACACTAAATTATAACATTGTTTCAAAACAAAATTTAGAAACTTCGTACCTAATATACTAGATTGAGACATTGTATCTCAACAAAATTTACAAAACATGTACAATTGGTACCTACTCGACTCCATAGGTACAGAAGAAGAAGAATCAAATTTTACTTAACTCTGTACCTAAGATACTAGATTGGTACCACGGATCTAAAGAAGAAGAAGAGGAAGAATGACGATAGACAACGGCTTTGAAGCGGGCTCCATCTCCGACCAAGCTTCGACGACGGGCGAACGGTGGTGGGAAGCGGCTCTGACAGCGGGCTCCATCGCGAGGAAGAACCCTCTCAGACCAAGCTTCGATGACGGGCGAACGGCAGTGGAAAGCGGCTCTGATAGCGGGCTCCATCGCGAGGAAGAACCCTCTCCGACCAAGATTCGACGACGGGCGAACGGCGATGGGAAGTGGCTCTGACAACGGGCTCCATCGCGAGGAAGAACGGTAGTGGGCAGCGGCTCTGAAGTGGGCTCCATCTCCGACCAAGCTCCAACAACGGGCGAACGGCGGTGGGAAGCGGCTCTGACAGCGGCTCCATCATAGAAACCCTAATGACGACAGTTATATGGGATATGAAGAACAAAAGGATATGACGACAGTTATATAATAAAACAAAATCCGCCCTCGCCCCCTACGGCCAGGCCGGTCCTTCACTCCAAGGCATTCGAAGCAGTTCCATAGTATCGCCTCGAGCCTCTCACGGCCTCAAGACCATATTGGGGGCAATTGATGGGCCCTAGTGTGGATCCGCCCTCCCTCATGGCCAGGGTCCTTTACTACAGGGCGGTCCGTCATCCCCCCCAACCAAAGGGTCACCTGTCACATCGACGGGACAGAAAAGCGGCCACCGCCCATTACTGTTGCCAGTGACTCGCTGCGGCCCACTCAGAGCAGGACACGTGGACCCTGCCAGTCCAATGGGACCTATAAATAATAGGGTCCCCCATTCAGAAGACGACAAGACAGACCCGGGACCATACGCCTGATACTACAAGCTTCCACGTTGTACGCTAAAGGCTATCGGTTCCGCCCACACCAAAGGGCTCTCGCCCGGTACTTCTCTGTAACCCATTCTCCCTACATTATCCACATACTTGCCACCCATCATATACTAACCCCTTGCACGTCCGCCCTGCAAGGTACCATCCGCCGAGACAATCAGAGGACGGATTTATTGCCTAAACCTCCAAAGAACCACAGTATTGATCCATCGGTCCAACTGGGCGGATCAATTGGCGCGCCAGATAGGGGATAGCTAAAACGTCTGATTCTCGAAAGACAAACAGCATGCAGAATTTGGAGGACAATCCCACGAGCGGTACCCCCTCGGGAACGCTCACCACCCCAGCCAAACAAGTCGTATCGGCGGGCGTCCCCCGAGACCCTCGCCCTCACATAGACACACCCTCGGGAACGGCTACGCAAACACACCGTCCAATCCGCCCTCTTGGGCTGGGATTACTCGAGGAGGAGTCTCGCATCCACCCTCCATTAGAAGACAGATCGGCAGCTGATCCCGCTGCGGGGACCTGGCGGCACAGGTGGCTGATCTTCAAAGGCAGAACGCTGAAATGGCGGCGATGATGAAGTTTCTGGTGGCCAAGGCGACCCCAGGAAGTCACGCCGAAGGCTCATCCGGCGGACTGGCTACCGGCATGGCGGACTCGGACGAAATGTACCGACTGTTCCTCCCTCGCCACCAGTCTGGCCCAAAACAACTTGCACACACCTCACTACAATCCGAAAAACTTTCGACACCTTGAAGGCGTTCCAACTTCGCTTGAATCCGAAGAAGTGTGTCTTCGGCGCCTCTTCAGGAAAGTTTTTGGGATTCATAATCACCAGACGGGGGATCGAGGCGAACCCAAAAAAGATAGAAGCTATCATGAAGACGCCACCTCCCAAGTCTGTCAGGATGTCAAAACATTGACAGGGCGGCTAGCGGCAATGAACAGGTTCATTCCGAAGTCCGCCGAGAGGCAGGCGCCATTCTTTGCCATTCTGAAGGCGGTAGCCAAGTTCTCGTGGACGGAAGAATGTTCCAAGGCTTTTGAGGAACTCAAAGCATTCCTCACCACTCCGCCAACGCTGGCGGCCCCGATTCCGGGAGATGAGCTATACCTGTACGTCGCCATCGCGGCTACAGCTGTCAGCTCAGTTCTCGTGAAGCGGACAGACAAGGAAGAGTGCCCGGTTTTCTACACAAGCAAGTCATTGGTAGACGCCGAAACCAGGTATTCTCCGTTGGAGAAGTCAGCCTACGCAGTAATCATCGTTTCCAGAAAGCTGCGCCCATACTTCCACGCTCACACTATTCACGTTGTGACGAACTTGCCACTCAAGACAGCTCTCAGATCCATGGGGGTAGCAGGGTGCATGTCCAAGTGGGCAGTGGAGCTTAGCGAGTACGATGTGCACTTCCAGCCACGAACAGCCATCAAAGCTCAGGCACTGGCAGATTTCGTGGTCGAAGGATGTGTTCGGGCAGAAGGACGCCCAGATGATTACTGGGAGCTTTATGTAGATGGGGCGTCGAGCAAGAACGGAGCAGGAGCGGGCATATTGCTAAAAAGCCCCAGGGGGTCCTGCACGAAACCGCCCTCCGCTTCAGCAAGTCACGGACTAACAATGCCGCGGAGTACGGGGCGCTCATTGCAAGGCTCAGAATGGCTAAAGCCATGGGAGTATCACATCTCAAGGTTTTCTCCGACTCCGCCATTGTGGTCAATCAACTCAGCGGGGTGTACGAGGTCCGGGAAGAAACTCTGGCCCCGTACAATGATCAGGCCAGGATCGCCCTTAAAGGTTTTGAAACAACGGAGAACCACCAGGTGGCAAGGGAAGATAACGCCCACGCTGACGCCCTCTCCAAGCTCGCAACCGCTCTCAGCTTCGAAGATGATAGAATGATCACCGTGGAGAAAGAAAGAGAAGAGGGCGAGTGTATGGTTGTCAGTGACCTAACAAGGATAACACCACCGACTGTGCCACTCACAGACTGGCGCATGCCTATACGAACTTTCATTGAAACAGACGCTCTCCCGGCGGACAAAGCGCTAGCCACCAAAGTCCGTAGGCGAGCGGCAAGGTGTGTTTTGCTGGACGGAGAAATGTATCGCAAGTCCTCGGCAGGCCCATACTTGCGATGCTTGAGTAATGAGGAGGCGTCTTTCACATTGAGAGAAATCCATCAAGGCGTATGTGGGATGCATATAGGCGCCAAAAGCCTTGAAAAGAATGTGCTATTGCAAGGCTACTATTGGCCCACAATCCGTCGGGATTCTGAAGAGCTGGTCAAACGGTGCCACAAGTGTCAACTGTTTGCTAACACACATCACCTGCCCTCCACCGCCCTCCAGCCAATAATTTCACCCTGGCCGTTCGCCTTCTGGGGAATGGATTTGCTGGGACCATTCCCAGAGGCGGTGGGCAAGAGAAAGTACATCATCGTGGCAGTGGATTACTTCACCAAGTGGGTTGAAGCCGAAGCTCTCGCCTCTATCACGGCGTACCAAGTACAGAAGTTCGTTTTGAAGAACATCATCACTCGTTTTAGCCTTCCTATGGGTTTCGTCTGCGATCATGGCACTCAGTTTGATTGTACGGCGTTCCTTGACTTTTGTGAGGAGTTCAAGATACTGGTTCGCTTGGCGTCCGTGGCATACCCTCAGGCGAACGGACAAGCAGAAGCCATTAACAAACTCATTTTGCAAGGATTGAAGAAAAGAGTGGATGCGGCGAAAGGCAAATGGGTCGATGAGTTGCCCAATATCCTATGGGCGCATAGGACCTCATATAAAACGGCCACAGATGAAACCCCCTACACTCTGGTGTATGGAACTGAGGCAGTCTTACCCATAGAGGTTAATCTGCCTAGCCTAAGGATTCAGCATTTTAATCATGACGGTAATGAGGCAGCTCTACATCATAATCTGGACATGATAGAATAACAACAGGAGGATGCAGCTATCCGCCTTGTAGCTGAAAAGGAACAGCTGGCTAGGTGGTACAATGCTCATCTTCGTCCTCATCAACTGGAAGAAGGGGACTGGGTAGTTCGAAAGGTTTTTCGGCCGATCCCCCAACAGGGCAAGCTAAACGCCAATTGGGAGGGACCATACAAGGTCCGTGAAGTGATTGGTTCAAACACCTTTAAACTCGAACACCCTACTGGCGAACCCATACACAAGACATGGAACGCCATGCACTTACGGAAGTACAGTGCCAACGGAGAAGAGGTCTAGCTTACCGCGCCATTCCCCGTGTCTTCTTTGTTTTGTTTTTTGAAAAGCGACCTGCTAAGGGCGTATATGTATGGAAGGGAAGCCACTGTCGCTCCTTATATATATATATATATATATATATATATATATTTGATATTATATATTAATAGGTGAAGTACACCCTAAAAGCCAAGCAAGTTCGGGTTCCCCAAGGCGGAACCCAACGTGCCTATGAGTTCGGATTCCTCGAGATGGAAATCAACTCATCATCATTCGGGTTCCCCAAGGCGGAACCCGATGTCATTCGAGTTCCCCTTGGCGGAACTCAACGTGCTTAAAAGCTCGGATTCCTCGTGATGGAAACCAGTTCGTCATCATTCGGGTTCCCCAAGGCGGAACCCAACCCCAAAAACAGAACTTGCACCGATTGCGTTCAAATTTCCCAAGGCGAAATCTACCTCAGTGATCATGGGAAGTTCACAAAAAAAATAATCAACAACAGAGGGGAGAACAACTGGATAGCAATGGCATTTCTTTTTCGTTCCGACTGGGCGGATTGCTATGTTCGATACAAACAGGGAAACGAAGGGAACAAAAATTACAAGATGAATTACTGGCGCCCGCCTGATGATCCCGTTTTGTCCGCCCGAGACCTCTCGGCCCGGGCCTTCCTTTTCAGCTCTTTGTGATGGAGATTCACCTCGGCGTACGCCTCGGACAACAGCTCCTTGCGACGGTCCGAAGAAAGCACTTGAGAGTCGGCGGACTCCTCCTTGAACTCTTGCGCCATCAGCCTCCGCGACGCAGAGCGAAACATTTGCTCCTGGTTCCAGGAACAGTTGATGTTCCCCCTTCGGAGTTCATGGCGAACGAAAGTGAGGGTGTTGTCCAGAGCGCCCTGCACCCGGTCGCCTAACTCCGCCTCAGCCTTCTCGGCGACCGCCTTCTCAACGTCTGCCCTCAGCGCCTGAAGGGTCTCCTCCGTTTCTTTCAAAATAAGGTCGCGGCTTTCCAAGTCTTTTATCTTGGCCCCCAGGTCCTTGGCCATGCCCGCCTTGTCGGTCTCTAGGAGGACCACTTGCTCCTTCAGGGCTTTCATATCCGCCTCCGCCTGGGACAAGGCTGTCTCCATCTTGTAACGTTTCTCCTGCTCCGCCTGTAAGTCCAACATGTGTTCAATGGCTTGGTTAGCATGCGCAACACGGAGCAAATCCAATTGATAAGAGGTAGTTACCAGAAGCCGGGCCGCCTCCTCTTCCATTTCTTTTTTGGCCTTGGAGTATTTGGCCTTCCATTGTTGAGAGGCGGCCCGGGCCTCCCTCAACTCAACCTCCATCTCCTCGACGCCTTGAGGCTGCTCTGCCCTGTGCGCCTGATCTGCTGACAGCAGTGCCCCGGCGGTACCTAGGAGCTGCAACAAAAGTAGTAACCAAACCGACGGGCGGATCAAATTGCGAAATGGAACGTGGCCGACGAGTACGCAACGCCAATCTTCCGTACACATAAATCTTACCCTGGCCCCGATCGCCATTTGCTCCATCGCCAAGCGGCGGACCCCGTCCTCGGAGCGAGGGTGGTCGATATCCTAGTCGGCCGCCAGTTGGAGGGCGGCCCTTGTGAGAATCTCACTGCCACAGAGCGTTGGCTGCATGGAGGGGAGACGGGCGGTGCTGAACTCCCCTGACGAGGTCTCTGGCCTAGATCCGCCCCCAGTTTTCTTCTTGCCAGAGTCCTTCCTCATGGTCGTCTTTCGGCGTTTTGGACGCTCCAAATTCTGTACTGGTGGGCTCGAGGTCTGGTGAGACCGTTTCTTCTCAGGGCGTTCCTTATCCGCCTTTTCTTTATCTGGGCGCGTCTGGTCCGCGTCTTTCTATTGCTGATGTTGCTCGGCTCTCGAACCTTCGGGTTGAGGCTGTGTGTCACCAGACGCTCCCCGGGTCTTGGCGTTCAGCAATGCCGCGAAGATGGAACTCTCTGCGACAAAGCAATAGCAAAACAAGCAGACATGTTAAGCATCACCACGACAATAAATATATATATAATAAATGGCGCACAACAAGAGACACATCGCCCTCAGTGGTTGTCCGCTTACCACCGCCTTTAAGCCAGGCCTTCAGAGCGTTTAGGCCCCGCTTCTTAAGGTTGTAGTTCCAGGTATTCACCCAGTCTACAATGGCAGCGTCATTCCCCTGAGGGCGGCGGGGTCGATTGAACTCCTCGATTGCACCATACGACCATGTAGGTCGAAGGCGCTCCACCCAGAATGCATCCTCCGGCGATTCAGCTCTTAAAAAGAAGAAGCTGTGAAACCACACGGAGTTCGCCTTGATGGCGTCGTAGACTCCGCTCCTAGAGTACGTTCTCCTCTTTGAGAACGTAATGCCATTCTGCCCAATTTTGGCGTATTAAAGGTGGCGGAATACTCTGGCGCTTGGAGCAACATGCCTTTTGACACATGACACTTTGAAAGCAGTCATGATTGCCCAAGCATGAGGTTGGAGCGCTCCCAAGGACGCTCCCAGCAGATCCAGAACATCCACCTCCCAGGAGTCCAAAGGGAAGCGGAGGCCGTACCTGAGCGCCTCAACCCACACGCCTACCCAACCAGGCGGACAGTTTCCGATTGAGCAGAGTCGAGCGGGGGCGGCGTATGAGAAATGCTGAGGCATGTCGCACTCATTCAGCATCCTCACCAGGGCGTTCGTCCTAACATAGGGGAAGTACCCCGGACCATACACCTCTCGGCAGTCCGCAGGCGCGCCCTCCCACATCTGCTTCCAGGATAAGACCTTATACCCATACTTCTCCACAGCCTCGGTCTGCATCTCAAAACCCCAAGATTCCTTGGTGAACCCGACTTGCCACGACGCGAACCGCCGAGCGCTGTTTGAGGTGGGTCCGCCCTTGAACCTGGCCTCTGCCTGCTGGTGGAGCTGCTCCGCCGAAGGAGTAGGCAGCAGTTCGGCATCCTCTGTAAACACGTACTCCACATCGTAGTCCGCGTATGGATTGAAGGCGATGTCTGTATCCTCCGGATAGGGCATCTGCCCTTTCTGTTTGGGATCTGCTGCATCTGATCCCTCGTCATCAATTTCTTCTTCCTTAGAAGGCTCGGGAGTCAGGGGGACTCAGTTGCAGGGACGGGGTTGACGACGTAGATGCTTCAGAGGACGTATCAGCCCCCGATCCTCTCCTCCCTTCATCATAACCTCCTACAACAGAAGGATAAGGGGCGCAAATCAGAAGAGGAGGAGGAATGAACGCCAGAGGGCGGGCAGATACAGGAGCAGTTTTCGTCCTCGCCTCTCGAGAAGGGCGGGCGGTAGACCGCCATCGTCCCCGCATGCCCCTCAGCACACTCTCTAAGTGGTCATAATCTAAGGACGAGGACGACCCACTAGAAGACATCTCACACTAACAAGCGAAGAAAATGGAAAATACGAGGCACGCAAAAGAAAGAAAGTTAAACACATGAAAGTTTCAAGGACACCTACTTGCTTCGGCGGACGAAGATGATTCAGCGTCAGAAGTCATCCTCTACAGTGTTTTGGAAGGTGGCGGACAAACATAAAAGGGGTGCAAGAAGAAAAAGGCGGATGAACTCAAAGAAATTTGGTAATAGGAAAGGGCGGAAGCTCTCAAGAATTTAGTTGACAAGCTGAAGTGCTGAAGGGAAGGGGGGAGAACCCCTATTTATACTGGTGACGTGGGTAAGCGAAACGTCGCCAAATATAATCGAGCCACGTGTCCCCCAGGCAGTGGGCGAATCGGCTAGTAGCCTGCAAAAAGGAAAGAAAGCGTGCAAAAAGGTTGGAACGCGTGCGAGTTCACCTCAAAAGAAGAGCTCCAACCGCTTCGGTCACCGGTAATAGCATCGGCAACAAGTTAAAACCGCCCCCCACCTTGTACCAGGGCGGTCCTTCACTCCAAGGCGTTTGAAGCAGTTACATAGTATCGCATCGAGCCTCTCGCGGCCTCAAGACCATACTGGGGGCAATTGATGGGCCCTTGCATGAATCCACCCTCGCCCCCTACGGCCAGGGCGGTCCTTCACTCCAAGGCATTCGAAGCAGTTCCATAGTATCGCCTCGAGCCTCTCACGGCCTCAAGACCATACTGGGGGCAATTGATGGGCCCTAGTGTGGATCCGCCCTCCCTCATGGCCAGGGCGGTCCTTTACTACAGGGCGCTCTGTCATCCGCCCCAACCAAAGGGTCACCTGTCACATCGACGGGACAGAAAAGCGGCCACCGCCCATTACTGTTGACAGTGACTCGCTGCGGCCCACTCAGAGCATGACACGTGGACCCTGCCAGTCCAATGGGACCTATAAATAATAGGGTCCCCCATTCAGAAGACGACATGACAGACCCGGGACCATACGCCTGATACTACAAGCTTCCACGCTGTACGCTAAAGGCTATCGGTTCCGCCCACACCAAAGGGCTCTCGCCCGGTACTTCTCTGTAACCCATTCTCCCTACATTATCCACATACTTGCCACCCATCATATACTAACCCCTTGCACGTCCGCCCTGCAAGGTACCATCCGCCGAGACAATCAGAGGACGGATTCATTGCCTAAACCTCCAAAGAACCACAGTATTGATCCACCGGTCCAACTGGGCGGATCAGGTACACATATATGTTCCTAATTCTTATTATAGGTACACATATATGTTCCTAATTCTTATTATAAGTACACATATATGTTCCTAATTCTTATTATAGGTACACATATATGTTCCTAATTCTTATTATAAGTACACATTTTAGTATATTGTCCATGGTGGAATCAATAGGGAAACAAGGAATTTGTTCTAAATCAGTGAAATCGACACAAAATCAACAACCAGTAAACAAAATTGGAATCAACATCTAATACACTAAATTATAACATTGTTTCAAAACAAAATTTAGAAACTTCGTACCTAATATACTAGATTGAGACATTGTATCTCAACAAAATTTACAAAACATGTACAATTGGTACCTACTCGACTCCATAGGTACAGAAGAAGAAAAATCAAATTTTACTTAACTCTGTACCTAAGATACTAGATTGGTACCACGGATCTAAAGAAGAAGAAGAGGAAGAGTGACGATAGACAACGGCTTTGAAGCGGGCTCCATCTCCGACCAAGCTTCGACGACGGGCGAACGGTGGTGGGAAGCAGCTCTGACAGCGGGCTCCATCGCGAGGAAGAACCCTCTCAGACCAAGCTTCGATGACGGGCGAACGGCAGTGGAAAGCGGCTCTGATAGCGGGCTCCTTCGCGAGGAAGAACCCTCTCCGACCAAGATTCGACGACGGGCGAACGACGATGGGAAGTGGCTCTGACAACGGGCTCCATCGCGAGGAAGAACGGTAGTGGGCAGCGGCTCTGAAGCGGGCTCCATCTCCGACCAAGCTCCAACAACGGGCGAACGGCGGTGGGAAGCGGCTCTGACAGCGGCTCCATCATAGAAACCCTAATGGCGACAGTTATATGGGATATGAAGAACAAAAGGATATGACGACAGTTATATAATAAAACAAAATCCTAATTTAGTTATATACACTATTGTTACTATTTTACCCTTTTAGTTTTAGCCATTAGATTTTAATATCACATCTAAGGGTTCTTAGCTATGTTCTTATATTAGAACACTTTGTAGTGTTCTCACGCTAGTTAACCCGGATGATGTTATGGATTATGAGTTATGACTAGAGAATTGCAACTATGTGATGTTATGTGGTTATGATGATGTTATGGATTGTGAGTTATGACTAGAGAATTGCACCTATGTGATCACCTAGATTGTTTTATGATTAACAACTAGTTAGAAGTAGGATTGAGTCTCATTGATATTGATGTTTGTGGAGTATTGGGATAGCTCCTTGTGGTTTAGTTTGGCTCATAGTTAAACCCAATGGGTTCACTAAGTTTCATTAGGAAGCTGATCCCCTCCGAGTTTTTGTGGTTAGGTGTTGAGTGCTGGAGTTGCAGTTCGTGTTTAGTTGTTAGAGTTGCAGCTAGTACCGGTTGAGTTGGTGAAAGGAAGCGTGGAGAGGATCTTCAAAGTCTTGAACCAGGAGTTGACCATTCTTTTACTATTAAGTTGACTATTTTGGGTTGGGACGTTTTGTATCGGATGGATTTATGAACTTTGGGATCGTATTGTGATTCTTGGATTTGAATTTTACCATTGTAATCAGATTTTGGATTTTGATTAATGGATGCGCTTCTGTTTGATCTTTAGGTTATGATTGCTTTTATTATGATTTAAGCTGGTTTATACTCGATCCTCGTTTTAAGTCAAACGTAACACTGGTTCCTGGTCTAACCATAAGTTCGACCATGGCGGTTAGGGACGGGTGTTACAAACAATGTCATTGTAATTTCAAAATTTAGCTAATTTAAATATTTTAGAAATTGAAATTATGAAAAGGAAATTATACAAATGAAATTCTGTTTAATTGGTTTTTTTGTAATTTTGCCAAGAATTAAAAAGAATCACATATAACACTAGTCGAAATTCAATTAGTTACTAACATTATAAGCACTCCACATTAGATTCTTTTATATTTTAGGTGTTCCCCCAATATTATTTCAAATTCGGCTGGTGTTTTTTTTGAAAATTTGGATAACAGGACGACAGGCCCCTATACTATTGAAAGATAACAAACAAGCCCTCTTACAATTATTTGCGCAAAACACACTCCTCTACTTAGAACGCTTAACAAAGAAGCTCTCTTACAATTATTTGCGCAAAACACACCCATCTTCTTAGAATGCTTAACAAAGACACCTTTCGATTAAAATTTGAAAAACTTCGTTATGATTTTGCTGACTCAACCAGTAGGTCGTCAGATTTGACATGTCAGCAAACCAAAACAACATCATTTTACCATTTGGTTAATTTTTACTAAGAAGAGAATTTTCATCCCCTTATCCTTTCTCTCGTAATTACCTGACCTCCACCACAGGCTCTCAACCTCCAATATCCAATCGTCAAATCTCGATAATCCATCGTGCACTACAGAAGGGAAAGGGTGGCAATTGCATAAATGATTGCAGGGATTTTAGGTTGTGGATAGATCTATGTTCCGTCGGATCTATCAGGCTATAGCTCCTTTCGTCGGTCCACCTTGGGGGCTCGTTGATTGGAGGTCATCCTAGCTTCATACAGGGACTTACCTAGGGCGGAGAGCAGCCCGTCCTAAGGGTTTTGTTTTTGTTTTACGATGTTTGAGCCACCCACCCTGAGGGGCTTGGATTCTTCATTTCTTCCGTAAATCCACCCATTGGGTATTTCTTTTTTGAAAATTGTGCCTCTTCTCCAGCCTGCTCTTGCTGTTTCCTAACGATGGCTGGCGTGCGCATGTAGATCAATGATGAAAAAGTAAGGTATCTGGTTGGGGGGACGTCCTCTCATGTGGTGCCACGTGGCTCCTCCCCCATTAATTATATGAAAAGGGGGCTGGGCTTGCCCCAGTATTCTTTACACCGTTTCTTGCCAACTTTTAAGAGTTGCCGCCCTTGAGTTTTAAGCTCCCTATTAAGAGAGTCCACCCTTCAATCCCTTCTCTTCAATCAATAATACCCTCTACATCTGTCCGCCATGACTTCCTCGGATGGTTCATCAACCTCTCTTCCCCAAATGAGTATGTCTTCTTAACCTTCCTTCTCTTATATTTACCTTTGCTTCATCCCTTCTTTCTTTCTTTTTTGTACGCCCTCCTCGATGGCGTGCTATCCTAGTAGAGTTGGCTTGTGTTCCGCCGCCATGTCCTCAAACTCATCGTCGTCTCTAGATCTTGATGTCGTGGCGAAACTGTTACGCCGCTACTTGGTGAGGCATCAAAGTGGCGTTCATGACTCCCCCCTGGGACGTCCGACCGTGATGGCTGGGGCGGTGACTCCTCCAGGGCGTCTTGTCCAAGGGCGCCACATCTTGACCCATACTGGCCTTTGGCTTTTATTCCTCCCCCACTTTTGATTCTCGGTTTCCTTATCTTTCAGATGTCGAGGATCGAAGGCCCACTGAGGAGGAAAAGGCCTTTGGCTCGGGCGATTCTCGGGGAGAGACTTCCTTCTCGTACTCATCCAATGATTCGTCTTCCTCTTCTTCAACCTTCACCGCTGATAGCCAGCGTACGCCCCCATCCAGCGGGAGCCATCCGCTTCCCATCATGCCGATACCAAGGGCAAAAGTGACGATTTGGAGGATGCGAAAGAAGTCTCTTCTATCCGAGGGCGGAAGAAGAAGAAGTTCGTCAAGACTTCTCAAAAAGGTCCCCCTACCATGAGGACGACGACCTGTCCTTCGACCCCTACGTCGAGCCAGAGTTCACCGATATCGCCTCCGAGGATGACGACGTTGTGGGGACTACGGCAGAATAGTTATGCCGTCAAGAGGTGAAACGCTTCAACCAGGCCTCCTCTAAGAGAGACCTTCACCCCAACAATTTTCGTCGCTTCAATTCTCACCAGTAGGGCTTTATGAGCGACTTCCAGGGATTTGAAATTGACGTGTCCATTCGGTCTGGCTGGGGGTACCAAGTAGTGGCCTAGGAGGACATGTGGGAAGGACGAACCGCCCCCGATAGTCTGGAAGTATTTGGCCCCGGCTACTTCCCCTACTTCTGGACGTCCGCCCTAATCCGGATGCTGGATGCTTGCGAGGTGCCTAGGCATTTTAAGTACGCGGCGCCGGCTAAGCTTTGTTTTGTTGGGCAACTGTCCTCCGGGATGGCAAGGTTGCTGGGTAAGGTCTTTCTACTACAGCCTGCGTCTTCCTCTTGAGCCCTAGCAGCTAGACGTCTTAAGAGAGGAGTATGTTCCTCCACCAAGATATTATGTGTGTTCTATCAGGCTCATATCAATCTGAACGGGATCACCTTTATGAAGCGGCAAAAATATGGGAAGAGCAGACCTTTCTCCTCCCTCAAGGCAGACTCCTTTTGGTGGCATTCGTTCTTCTTCTTCAAGGCGGAGGACCCTGAGGACGCTGCCTGGTTTATGAGGCTTCAGTCGTCGAGGTTTTAAGGGAGTATCAACCGATTCGGCCTTCCGCCCCAGTCGTCCGAGCATACCTCCGCTTTCCGCCAATCAGGTGGAATTATAACCTGATTGGCCGAGGGCGGGGGGATCTAAAGAATCTTTTTCCCCCCTCTGGAGGCAAGTGTTGCAGAGCGGATGTCAGTAACGGGCTTGCCCGTGGCGGCCATTTTTTGTCTGTTGCATTCTTTATTGTTTTCCTTTTTTGTATTGTATGACCTTTGCGTTCTTTTCATTGTTTGCAGCAGATTCGATCTTGGACAACATGATCTCCGCCAAGTTCCGTGGGCCGTGCTCGGACACGCATCCACAACTAGAACATGGGGAAGAAAATGTGTTGCTGCCCGAACAGTCACAACAGCCACCCTTGGCTGACCACCAGTAGGTACCCCTAGCTGACACTCAGCAGGCAGCCCCGGCTGTAGACGCCGAGTGCAGGAGTGCCTGGCAGATCCCTTACTCCAGGGAACGCTGCGGGCTGAGGCACAAGACTCTTGCCAGCAAGAAGCGGTCGAGGGGTTATGATCACGGGGGCGGCTCTTCAAAGAAGAAGAAGAAGGTGGATCCGCCTCCCCCGTGCGATGCCTTGCACCTGCCTTTCGTGGCTTCTCTCACGGTGGTAATACGGACATCCTTGAGACCGCTAAGGACCTCTCCAGTATGTGGGGAATGGATTTCCCCAAGGATGAGGACATCGTCCGCTCCTACGCCATGGGCGTCCGGGTACGCACTTACATTCTTGTCTTGTTTCGCCCTGTTCTTCTTATGACCCACGTGACGTTGATGGTTTTCCTTGTATCACTTTGCATCTACTGGCCTCCGCTGGTGGCTTTTTGATGGCTGACGAGGCGCATCATGCTGGCGGAGCAGGTGGCACCATCGGTCAAGCGGCCAAGATTGCCAACCTTGAGAATGATCTCAATGAGTCCAGGGTGGAGGTTGCCCGCTACAAGGGTCTCTACAGCAAATCCCAGAAGTCTATAGAGGTCGAATCCTCCCAACTCCTGGTAGATGTTTCTTCTAAACTTGATGTGCCGCGCCTTGCGTATGATGAATTAGTAACTGAATATTTCTATGAAATGCAGGCGGCCCAGGAGAAACATCAGAAGGAGTTGACGGCGAAGGATTCCGCTCACAAGGAGGTGTTGGCGGCCAAAGACCTCGCTCTCACCGAAGCCTCCATTGAGAAGGATTCTCTCTCCACCAAGGTGGTGACTTTGGAAGGTGACGAAGAGAAATTGGCCAAGGAGTTGGAGGCGGCTGAAGAGAGACTCCACGAGAACGCCATGGCCCTGGTGGACGCCCGTGTGGGGGGCGGATAAGGCCGAGTTTAATGCTCAACGCGCCCGCCAAGACATTGACACCGAGGTGGAATCCCGCCTCGGCCAATGGATGGTCAACACCATTTACTCTGTCTTTGCCACCCTTCGTCATGACCTGCATGTCACCCGACCGAAATTACAGTGGACCAAGCGCGTATGCTCAAGATGGTCAACTAGTGGGTGACGACCGAGGCCCGTGAGGAGGCGTCGGTGGATTTTGTGGTCTTCTCTCTAGAGCAGAAGGTGGCCATCCTGAAGAAGGTGAGGACCGAAGGACGCCGTATATCCAAACTACGTAAGAAGGAAAGGAAGACATCAGGCACTTCTGGTGGCCAGCCTTAAAAGGATTATTTTGTCTTTTTTTTGTGATCCACTATAATGACATTGGGCCCTTTGCCCGGGTTGGTAATGAAAAATCTTACTTTATAATTCTTTCATATGCTCAAGTGTTCCAGGGCGGTGGTGAGCCAAACCCCAGAGGTTGAAGTGTTCGAACTTTCCCACGGGCGGTGTGCTCTTGTATTTTTTTTTCTTCGTACATTTTTTTGAAGATTCGAACCCAACTCTTCGAAGGTGTGTGTTTTCGTACTGTCGTAAGGTATTAACTTTAGAGGGCGTGCCCGTAGAGGGTTCTAGGGCATCGGATGTGTCCGAGCATCTTTGAGGACTTGAACCCTACCTTGCAGGGTTCGAACTCCTCAAAGGTGTGTAATGCCGTATCGAGTGGGGTATTAGGGCGTATAGGTCTCGGACACCATACATGTGAAGGGTTCTGGGGCGTCGATATTCTTGCAAGATTCTTTGAGGACTTGAACCATGTCGTTTGGGGTTTGAACTCCACAAAGGCGTGTAATGTCGTACCATTGTGGGGTATCAGGACGTATAGGTCTCGGACGTCGTACCCGTGGAGGGTTCCGAGGTGTTGATATTCTTACGGGAGGCTTTGAGGACTTGAACCCTATTATTTGGGGTTTGAACTCATCAAAGGCATGTAATGCCGTACCACAATGGGGTATCAGGGCATATAGGTCTCAGACGTTGTACCCGTGAAGGGTTTCGGGGCGTTGATATTCTTGCGGGAGTCTTTGAGGACTTGAACCCTGTCGTTTGGGGTTTGAACTCCTCAAAGGCGTGTAATGTCGTACCATCGTGGGGTATCAGGGCATAAATGTCTCAGATGCCATACCCGTTGAGGGTTATGGGGCGTTGATATTCTTACTGGAGTCTTTGAAGACTTGAACCCTGTCGTTTAGGGTTTGAACTCCTCAAAGGCGTGTAATATTGTACCACCATGGGGTATCAGGGCGTGGATACTGATGCGAATAGATGTGTATGTAAAAAACTGTCTTTCATTGATTGCTAGGTTTTTCTTACAAAAATGCAAAATGTAGTCTTAACATTTCCCCCCAAAATAACAAAGAATAGAAAGCTATACGCCTCTACTCTTCTGTCGTCCCAACCGCTTCATATTTACTCAGGTGCATGGCGTTCCAAGTTTTATGCATGTTCTGATGACACTCGATTTGACGTGATTATCAGCCTCATTTAAACGACATTTTCTTGCTTAAGACATGGTTTTTAGGGTAGAATAGCGAATATTCACTCAAATACTCTATCTTGTGCCATTTGTGTTACTTTGGCCCGTTTCGGGTCTATTTCATGGTTTTCTAGTGTTTTCATTTTAGCACAGGTTTTTGCCGTCAAATAAAGTAGCCAAGGACGTGTCTAAGGCATTGGAACCTCAAGGAATCGCACCAGAATCGATCCAAGGAGTCAATCAAGTCGAACCAAATCCTGCTACCATTTACAAAGGAATTTTCGGCGAAAATCCCTTGGAATTTTCGGCGAAAATTCATGAAGAAATCGGTAGAGCTTGCAAGAAGAATTTTTCGGCGAAAACCCGGCGTCCAAAAATCATAGGAGAACTCAGCCGGCGAACACCTCATTTACAAAGGAATTTTCGGCGAAAATTCTAGGCAAAACCGGCTGTATTAGGGTTAAGTATAAATACTTAACCGGCGGCCCAAATCAAGATATACCTCATAATATGAACTAATACCAAATACTTCGAGGATTCTCAAGAGTTCTGAAGTAAAGTTTAGAATTTGTAGAGCCAGGAAGAGACCGTGACGCCATCCCTTTCATCTCGAAGACTCGGAGCTAGGAGTGCAGATTACCAAAGATCGAAGTTCTGCCGGAGTCGTCTTAATTAGGTTTTTCAGATCCTTTTCTGTTCTTCCTCTGTTCAAGATGAACTCTGTCTTTGCCTTTGATTCTTTTTGTATGAACATGAGTAGCTAAACTCGTAGAGCTTAGACTAGATGAACCCTAAGTGACCCAGGGCTTTAAAGCGGTCACGGATCGGCGGTGATTAGATTCAAAGTTCAATCAGTTTCTTTTTCATGTTTGATTTGTTCTTCGTTGTTCATGTTTCTTGTCTGGATTGATCACCTAGATTAGATTCTTGTTAAGCTAAGGATAGAAGCGAACGCTCGCCTTACTTTAAAACATCAAATCGAACAATTAACCTAATCATTGGAGTGTGCCTTTCGTAGGAACCAGTTAGGGTTAATCCACTGCAAGAGTAACTCAAAAATCGTTAGTAATTGCACCAGTTAGTTAAGTCGTTGCGAGAGGCGACCGTACCCGGGCGGCTAATTAATCTTGGTAGCTAGATCGGATAGAGCGAACGTTCGCCAGTGTTAAACCTAAGGGTAAGGAGTTATGGTGGTGTCTTAGAATTGATTGAACGAGAATCGAAATCCGCTGATCTGTTGATTGCCAATGCTTTGGTGAACGAAGGGGGATTCAAAGTCTAAGCTTGTCTGTCATCTTTGTTTTCAACCAATCTTTCAATCTATTTTCAGTTTTATTTTTTTTAATTTCCCCGCATTTCTTAGAATTAGAAGTCGTGGAACTCACACCACGCACAAAGTGTTTAATCTGAGTGATTTGCCTTTTTATTTGATTAGTCAATCATTAGAAGACCCGTGGAATACGATCTACCCTAGCTTCTAGCTTGGTAGTATTTGATCAACCTGCTCTATGACGGTTCATCAAATTGGCGCCGTTGCCGGTGACTTCTTTTGATTGTTCGAAAGAAGAACTGGCATCTTATTCTTTTACTTTCCATCCACTTCGATTTTACACTGGTTTTTTTTTTGTTTTGGTTATTTGTAGATTGTTCACATGTGTATGCACCGCCGCCCGCTCACACGCTCTCAAACTGCCAAGGACGACAAGGCTAAGAGTGTAGAGAGACCAGGCAGTTCTGCTCCACCGAGACAATCACAGATTCCGAAGAGAGGCAGAACCAATCCACTTCCATCCGTCACTCCGATCAAGATCGAGGAACTGAAGGAGAGTTCCTCATCTTCATCTTCACCGTCATGTTCATCCGCTTCATACACCGAGTCACTTTCACCTCCTCCATCTCCTGTCATGGATGATCAGTTACCACCACCACCACCACCAGGAGGTCAACCACCACCACCACCAGGCGGTCAACCACCACCAGTTGCACAGAAGAGTCTAGCTGACTACAACAAGCTGAGCTCGACTAGCGTTCGATCCTCTGTCGCCGTGCCGCGGATTGAAGGAGATCCTGACTATGAGATCAAGATCCCATTCTTGACTATGATCTCTAGGGATCTACAGTTTGAAGGCATGCCACTAGACAATCTGTGCACGCATCTGGCGGATTTCCTTGATCTCTGCAGCACTTTCAAGAATGGGAATCTCGACAAGAACACTTTTTGCTTGAGAGCTTTCCCGTTCTCTCTGAAAGGCGCTGCTAAGAGGTGGCTTACTGGCAAACCACCTAGCTACTACACCGACTGGGAGACTCTTGCTCAAGACTTCGTCGAAGAGTACTTCCCTCCTGCCAGAATAACAGCCATCAAGGACCGCATCGCCAGATTCTCTCAGAAGGAAGGAGTAAGCTTATATGATACTTGGAATCAATTTCAAGAACTTCTTTACAACTGTCCGCATCACAGTTTCGAGCAGAGGCAGTTAGCTGAAATCTTTGCTCGAGGTCTTCGAGAAGAATCTGCCAAATGGGTCAATTCCCTAGCTGAAGGGGATTGCACTACGCTTACACCTGAAGCTGCTCTTCTTCATTTCGCGAACTGCGCTTCCAAGTCGAGGAACTGGGAACGACAATCTGAAGGGTCAAGAGGCAAGATCGATCTCAAAGCAACCATCAAGGCAGAAGTAGAGAAGCTTCTGAAGAAATCTACTACACCCATTAAGCCACCGACAGCCGCTGTTTATGTTGCCGATTGCGAGTGGTGTGGAGCTTGTGCGCATAATGGAGGCCGATGCCAGAATTTTGGTAAAACAGAAGTCTGGTCTGACGAAGAAGTCAATTTCGTTCAACAGGGCTTCAGCAACAATCAGAACGGTTATGTTGGCTACCGCAACTTCAGACAACAGGGGAATTATCAAGATAGACCTCCCTACAATGCTGGCGCCAACCACAACCAGAATCAGAATAGCCGCCCAACTGGTCCAGCTCAGGATCAAAAGCTGAACCATCCGCCGGCAGGTGTCTACCAGCCGCCGCACCGCAATCCGGGTAATTATGGAACTGCTCCTGGCAATCGCCAGAATCAATATCTGAATAATACCTACACAGGGCAGCAACATCAGAAGGAAAACAACGTCAGTGAACTGGACAAGAAGCTTAGTCAGATCATCACCAGACTTGATGATCATGACAGTCAGTTCAAGGCTCAAACTCTTCTCAACCAAGAACAGATCGCATCCGGTCAAAGAATTGAGCAGGCTGTGTAATCAGATCTCTAGCATGCTAGCATCTGGTCGACCATTTGGCCAACTTCCAAGCCAAACCGAGCCAAATCCGAGAAAGGAGCAAGCTAAGATGGTATCCGTTCAAGAATCGGCAAACTCATCTACTAATGCTTCTTCTAATTTATGCAGGACTGATGAATCTCCTAAGGAAGCACTGAAGGAGGCGCCTAAGAAGTATGATCCTCCTCTTGCTCCGTACTACGTGAAGCCTCCTTTTCCAAGAGCATTGCTGCCGAATGCAAGGATCGAGACTGGCATGTGGGGAGGTAAAGAAGGATATCATGCCGCTCGTAGCAAGAAGCCTTCATCGCCATATCCAGCTAAGTGTTCTGATCCTGGTTCTTTCACGCTTCCTCTAGTTATTAATGATGTTGAGATAGAACATAGTTTGGTTGATCTAGGAGCGTCTGTCAATGTTATGCCTATTAATTTGTTTGAAAAATTGAGCCTAGGAGAACTTGAACCAAATAGCATACAACTTGTCTTTGCTGATAGATCACTGAAAACTCCGAGAGGAGAAATAAAAGACGTTGTTACTAAATGTGGTCCATTTACATTCTTAGCGGACTATGTGATCATAGATACTGGCAAGGATGATTCTACCATTCTCATAGGACGACCCTTCATGGCAAAAAACTGGAATGCAGATTAACGTTCCGAATGGTTCTTTAACGTTCCGAATGGTTCTTTAACTTTGAGGGTTGGTAAGGACACGATAACGTTCCGCCTTAAAGACGAAATGAAATATACCCCTTTGAATGAAGAATCTCATTGCCTAGCTGTTGAAACTGTGGAGTTGACTCCGGTTAACACCGTTACTGATATCTCTTCTAGTGTTCCTAGATCAATTGCTATTGCAGGTGCTGGACAGATTACCAAGCAGAAACCAAAATCTGCTTCTCAGAAGCCGCCAAAGAAGAAGGAATTGAAAGCCTCTTCTTCATCGCCGAGCAAGGAACCTGGCAGGTCGCGGAGAAGGAATTAGAAGAAAAAAAAGACTCAAATGGTCTGGAGACCAGTTGTGCCGCCACCTTCATCCGAGCCAGCTGCACCGCCAATTCATTCCGAGCTACCGGCGCCGGAACAAGGATTGAAGGAGAAGCCAAAAGCATCTCCTAATGAAATACCTACGATCACCGATCCTGGTGATACAAAGCCAGAGGTTAAAGAGAAGACGAAGCCGATCATTCTCATCCCTTCCACCGTCTTCCTTGTAGAGGATGACCCCTCAACAGAGCTATTTCGTCCGTTCAAGATCACTGATCACTGATCACCTTCCCGACGGACGTACCAAGCTTATACACGCTAACGGGAAGAAATTTATGCTTAACGGAGATGCCCCGAAGCTCTACTTCATGAACTCTGATGCTAGCATTAAGGAGAACCTGAGTTGGGATGTCTCCTAATACCGTCCAGGTATCGTCCAGCTCAAGGACGTTAATAAAAAAGCGCTTCGTGGGAGGCAACCGACAGCTGGAGTTAGTTTTTCATTTGTGTCAACCTTAGTGTTTTAGAGTCGGTTCAGGGGAGCCAAAAGTGTCAGTTTGCATGATTTCTTATTTTTCGTGTGTAGTCTGTGTGTCATCGTTTCAATCGCAAGTTGTTTGAGGTTGTTCCAATTTTTGTGGATTTAATTGTGATTTTCTGAAGTTTGCCGGGATTGCGAAAATATTTTCAATCGTGCAGTTCAAACTTTTCGGCGAAAAACTGTCCCATTTTTCGGTGAAAACTCCTTTGAAAATCCCACTATGTTTTCTGGACAATTTTAACTAAACTTTTCGGCGAAAACTCTATGAAGTTTTCGGTGAAAACTTATTTGAAAACCGGCAGACTATTTTCACTTGTGTTTTCGGTGAAAACTTGCACACATTTTCGCCGAAAACTTGAGGCAAAATCAAACAATTTTCTCCCCTATTTCCCGGTCACACTCTCTCTCTCCCCGCACTTCTTCATTTTCGAAAAAAGAAAACCTCTCCCCCAGTTTTAAAACCAAGCCGCCGCCGCCGCCATCGTTCAAACACCGCCACCGCCCATTTGCCGCCGCCGCACCTCTCCCCTACCTTTTCTGAACATTTTGAGCCGTAGATCGTCCGAATCGGAGCTCAAGAGCTACCGTTCATCCAAACCCTATTTTTTCGTTTTTTCACCGATTTCTCTCTCTCCGTTCATTTTCAGCACCCATGGCTTCAAGGTAAGTTGTAGAACTTTTCATTCCGAATCTTTTGACATGTTGAATGCTGAATTTCGTCGGGGTTGACTTTCAGTTGACTTTTTGGTTTACCTCGATTTACGTGCCGACTGATTTCGTGTGAACTAGGTTAGTTGAATGTTTTGGATTGATCTAGCATGCTTAGAGAGGATTGTGCTGAATTTTAATACCATTTGATCGTGTGTTGATATGCTTAAAGATTGATTCTTTGCGATGTTGACTTTATGAGAAATGTCGGTTTGACCATGACTTGTTTATGTTCTTTTGGCTGCCATGTGTGTTCATTCACGTTCATATTACTGTGCCTGCCATCTGAGTTGTTGATTATGCCGTCATTTCCTGCTTTGAGCTAGTAATTGTGATGTGAACCGCTGCAACCGTGGGCAGACGACCCTTGAACACCGCAAGTTGGACACAGTGCACCGAGGTAGAACCGTCGGGAACCGGGGCGGATGAGTACTTTGACCCGTCAGCTATATAATAGCTTGGAACCAGAAGTGTCAAGTCGAAGACGCCACGCCAAGAGATGGATGCTCTTGATGATAAGTCGATCCTTTAGTATCGCAACATGCAGATACAATAAGGGGTTTCAAGAACAAAGTTCTATCAAAAGGGGATTTATTTCATTAAAGTTGTGTCTACATAGGGTGGCCGGCGACCTCTATATATAGGTGAGGGAACAAGCTCTCCTCCCTAAACACTACTTCCTAAATAAGAATAGAATAAAGAGTCCTATTCCTAAATAGAATCCTAAAACCCCTAAACAGTCCTACTAAAAAGGAATAAAACATAAAATAATAGTTGTAGTTTTTAAAGCAGAATAAAAGACCTAAATTAGGTCAAAAACCATAATCTGGCCGCGTACGGCTGCTCGGGCCGGTTGGGCGCGTGTGGTGGCCGGGTGGGCTTGACCGACCGGGCGGCGTGCTTGCTTTGGGTGGCGGTCGCGGATCTGGTGCTCCGGGCTGGTTTAGTGGCAAGGGCCTTGTCCAAAAAACATGTTCTTCGTGGCCGGCTCCATAGAATTCCTCTGATCGGCCTGGCTGCCGGTCTAGGGCTCGGGGCTGTTCTCTCATTGGACTTTCTCCATTTCTGCTCGGGCCTTCTTCTTTAAGCTTCAGGTAGGCATCCAAGTAGCTCCTGATGTAGCTCTCCGGAGGTTGGGTCGGCCTAAGTGTCACGCCTCGGGGCCAAGGACTCCATTTCTTCTCATGGCTCGGCTTAGGGTCATTCCTTGGAAGCTCTCCTCTCCAGGCCAAGTATTCTTGGGCTCCTTTCCTCCTATACTCCAGAAATGCTTCCAGAGGGTCACTTGAGGGGGCGACTTCTTCTTCAGAGCTTCTGGAGATCAGGCTAGGAACAGGTTGAGGTCTCTCTTCCTTGCTAGGGCTTATACCCTTGGACAGCAGCATGGCCTGGAATAGCCTTCCATCTCGTGGAGCCTTTCTACCTGCAAGGGAAGGACTTAGTCGATATTTCAGAGCGTACCTTGGTTTTAGGGCTTGAAGATGGCCTGCCCTAGGCTCTATATGCCTTTTGTGAGGCCCTAGGGTCTTAACTCGGCCTGGTGACCCTGGTGGGTTGTAGGAGTACCGGTTGGCATCAGGGCAGCAATGTTGGATCTCATCAAATTGCCATGATTAGGGTTCAATGTGCTTTGATGTTGACTTTTTGAATGTCGGTTTGACTTCTGATCCCTAATTATGATTTGAACATTTCGGCTAGAATACGCATGCTCTTTGATTTATTGTGATTACCGGTTGTTTACTTTGCTTACCTCCACTCGGTTTTCCTCGTTTCTTTGTGAAATTGAGTTTTTCTACTAAGTGTGGGGTGGGTTTTTAGTTAATTAATCTGGTTTCGTTTCTGGTTTTAGGAATGTCATTCATGAGCGCAGGACTAAGGCGCGCCTTGACACCGGCTCTAGCTCCCGAGCTCCCGCTCCCGTCACACTCGTCGTCTCTGGTCCTCCACCAGCCTTTCCTGGCAGAGACGGGTACCACCTCACCGTTGCCCGCCTACCCCAGCACTACTTCGAGCGCTACCAGAGGCTCAAACGTGTTCCCGGAGCTTACGTGCGCCCACTTTCCTTGGAGTCACTCTTCGAGCACGACGTGGACTGGCACCGGAACGTGCTCGACTCTTTGCTACCTTCAGGACTGCTGGAGCTGACCACCCTAGATGCTGACTTCTCGGACATCGCACTCCAGGAGTTCTGGGCCACGTTCGAGTTGGATGAGCATAAGAGGAGGCGGCGTGGGAAGGTGGTATCCTTCTACCTTGGCGGGGTGTACAAGTCGTTCACCTATGATGAGTTTGCTGCTCATCTCGGGATCTCCCGCGAGCACTACGAGGGACATCACCTCGGCTGGGAGAACGACTCCGACGACGGAGAGGAGTACGACGTGCTCTGGAGCCACATGACTGGAGTGCCCGACGATCGTACCACGAAGCATAACTCAGTTAAGTCCCTCTCTCACCCTCTCTATCGATTCATTCACATGGTTTGGCGTCGTTCTCTTTTGTTTGCACCAGATAAGAGCCACCACCACATCAGCAGAGAGGAGCTCACTCTTCTTCGCGCCATCTGGGAGAGTTATCCTCTCCATCCCGGGTGGGTGCTTCCACGCATACTACGCCAGAAGACGCAGAAGCCGAGGCCACCCAGCTCACTTCTGGGAGGCAACTTCGTGGGCCAGCTCATCATCTCCCTCGGTATCAGCCATGAATATGGCCCGGACATCCCACGACGCAGAGTATATACCGTCGGTGGAGATTTAGTACGACCTCGAGTTGGACCTCAGTCCACAGGTGCCGGCGCCCCCTCCTCTCCAGGTCGAGGAAGAGTTGGAGGAAGAAGATGATGTTGATGAGCCGCGGCCCCAGTCAGAGCCAGAGTTTCATGATCATACACCCTCGCCATATCATCAGGCAGGGTATGCACACCAGTCACCGTCGCCCATTCCAGATCCATATCAGGCGCCTCACCCTCAGCACCGACCGCATCCCGCGGACATTGGAGAGCTGTACGAGTGACTCCAGGAGTGGCAGATCCAAGATACCGCCACTCAGGATGCGAGATAGATTATTATGCAGCAACACATGCACCGCTCTGACGAGCGATATGAGGCACAGCTGGCGTGGCAACGTTAGGTCGGCGACGCCCTCCACCTTCCACCCCCCGACGCCCCTGACCAGCTATGATCGGGTGGTGTTGGTGAACCTAATATCGTTGTTCGGGTTCAAACAAATAACTAACAAAGCTAACAAAGCTAGGGTAGATCGTATTCCAGGGGTTTACTCTACTTCCTTACTCAAAGATGCTGGCAATTTAATTCAAGATTAAACACAAGTTGTGCGTGGTGTGAGTTCCACGACTTCTATACTAAAATGCAAAGATGATTTGAAATGAGAATTAAATCAAAGAAAGATTGAAGATTGAATGATTGACTAGAAAGATGACAGACGAGCTTAGACTTCGAATCCCCCTTAGATTACCAGAGCAACAGCAGTCAACAGACCAGCGATTTTCGATTATAGTTCATTCAGTTCATAGACACAATCATAACTCCTGACCCTTAGGTTTAAGACTGGCGAACGTTCGCTCTATCCGATCTAGCTACCACGATTAATTAGCCGCCCGGGTACGGTCGCCTTTCGCAACGACTTAACTTAACTGGTGCAAATTCTAATGATTAATGAGTTACTCTAGCAATGGATCAACCCTAATCGGTTCCTACGAAAGGCACGCTCCAATTATAAGGTTGATTGTTCGATTTGGTGTTTTAAAGTAAGGTGAGCGTTCGCTTCTATCCTTAACTTAACAAGAATCTAATCTAGGTGGCCAAACCAGACAAGAAACACAGAAAACGAAGAACAAATCAAACATGAAAGATGAAACTGAATGAATTGCGAATCTAATCACCGCTGATCCGTGACCGCTTTAAGCCCTGGGTCACTTAGGGTTCATCTAATCTAAGCTACACAAGTTTAGCTACTCATATTCGATACAGCAGAATCGAGGACAGACAAATCATACATCTCAGGTAGGAAAACAGCGAAGAACTGCAAAACCTAGTTTCGATGCTTCCTGGCAGCTTCAATCTGCTGACTCTCCAACTCCTAGCACTGGCATCTCCGAGATGGATGGATGGCGTCACGATCCGTTCCTGGCTCTTTGAACTCTATCCATTCGCCCTGTCTCTCTCTCCGTCTTGGTTTGTCTGTGTGTGTGTTAAGTGATTCACAAAAGTGTAAGTCCCCCATTACATTAGCCGCCGAATGCTGTATTTATACCTACCCGAGATTTTCTGATTTCAACTGGGATTTTCACCAAAAATAGTAGAGGAATTTCGGCGAAAACTTCTTCCTACTCGGGGCAGTGGATTCCTTCTTACGTTTTTGGCGAAAACCCAAGGGTATTTTTGCCGAAAATACACGTGTAAATGGGCAGGCATTTTCTTCAACTTGAGCGATTTCTCCGGTTGATTTATGTGTGATTCTTCGGGGTTCCAGCGTCTAAGACACATCCTTGGCTACCGTATTCGATGGCAAAAACCTGTGCTAACATAAAAAACACTAGAAAACCATCAAATAGACCCGAAACGGGCCAAGGTAACACAAATGGCACGAGATAGGGCAATCGATTGAATATTCGTTATTCTACCCTAAAAACCATGTCTTAAGCAAAGAAATGTCGCTTAAATGAGGCTGATAATCACGTAAAATCGAGTGTCATCAAATACCCCACACTTAAGCTTTTGCTTGTCCTCAAGCAAACTGAACTAGAACACACTCAAATTCATAAATGACACGAGATTAAACTGAGATTCAATTCTAACACTTTGGTTTAGACTGTTCCACGTAGAAAGAGTGACCTACACATGCAAGAACATCAACCAAACAAGTTTTTGATCTCACTAATTTCTGCACACTTCAAGTAGTGGTTTTAACAAAGATCGTTTCTTAGCAAAACAATTAATCATAATTAACCGACTACGATAACACCAATTCTAATCAAAAAGACTTTAAGCTCTAGCCATGATGTGGACGCAGAGGTAGGAAAAGTGACGTGGCTATCGACTCGAGTTCATCCGTTTCTAGATCTGTACGTTACATGTTCTAGCTAGGACCGATTTAAACAACAATTTCTTTCAAGATTCAAACTTTCTTTAATTTATTTACTGCATACTAGTGCTCGATACCAAACACTTCACTTAGGTGTTGGACCTGCCTAGCTCACAGTATTTGTGCCTATGCTAGTGCTCAACCCGAACACTTCACTTAGGTGTCGGGCTTGCCTAGCTTTGATTTTTCAGCACTTTAAAGAACTTTAGCATTGATTTGATTCACTCAATTACTTGATTTCACCATTTAGCCACTTAATCCTAGCTAGTTATAACTTTTTACACAAGATTTCGAATTGGATTTCCATCTAATCTCAAGCCACAGTCACAGGTGCTCAAATATGGAGTGAAAACATGGAAGAAGCTAGCATTTATCATCTTAGAACGGTGTTATCGAGCTTTGTTATTAACAAGTCAATCAATTCAATTAATTCAAGTTTCAACTACAGAAGTGATTTATGATCTGTTCTGACCTAGGCTCATTTAATATCAGTTCTAACACGTTGGTTACAGGTTCTAAGTGGAACAGTCTAGACGTCATTGTTCAAAATTGAAGCCAGTGTCACATCAAAAGTCAAGAATTGAGCAATTCTGTGCTAGAGAGGCTGGACAGGAATCACGAGGCACACGAGGATAGGCAATCAAGATCATGCATGGTTATCTAACACCCTACCCCACACTTAAACTGTTCTGTGTCCTCACAGGACTAAACGAAAGTAGAGAGGAACGAAGAACCTGGATGGTGGTGTAGTGGACGAACGAGGAGAGTCCATAGCGGAGTGGAGCTACGTAAAATCCTACAAAACACAAACAACAAAAAGATCAAAAGGACACCGAGACAAGTGTCCCGGATCCACACAGAATAAAATTGGGTAGAAACCCGAAAAGAAGAAAGAAAAGAAAAGGAAAAGGATAGAAACAACCTGATCACTGTTCCGCGGGAGGGGGTGGAGTGGGAGTGGCGAACCGCTGCTCCATCTGCTGTCGCCATGCGAGCTCGTCCTTGTGTCTGGGTGACTGGTCGGCCATGAATTGCTGTAGAGTGGACCAACGCTCTTCTGAGTCTCTTCATGTGCTACTCGGTCCTTTTGCCATTGCAACGAACCAGCCGAGTAGTCTAGCTGCCACTTCTCAATACGCGCCAGCCTTTCATTCATCTCCGCGGTGATTTGCGCTCGCGACGGCGGGCGGTCAACCGACTGGTGAATGCGGTGAGGGAGCGATGTGCAATGCTCAATAGTCTCTGAAAGGTCGATGCGCCGTGCTATGGCAAGTTCAGCGCCTATATGCTCAATCGGGATACGAGGAACATCGGGGCCCCATTTGTCACCGAGCTGGAGGTTGTCGATCAGAATTGAAATGAAAGGGCCTCCTGGAAGCTCAGTAGGAAGCTTTTTGGCGGTAGTGCGCTTGTGAAAGAATCGTGCAAGCCACCATCCGGGGTGTAGGTTGGCATCCTCCTCTAAAGCACGGAATAATACGAGCTCCTCCAAAGAAACGTGGTGGCGGCTCGTCTTGCTGCAAAAACACAGAGATTGCACCCAAACATAATGCAAGAATTTAAGAATAGGGTGAAAGATGTCACCGACCGTAGGGTGGACGATAGGTGAGCTCTCATCCTCGCAGCAGGCCCATCTCCACACATCCGGGTAAGGAGCACTTGTGATGGCGTATGTGTCCTCGAAGCCAGCTAATGCGGTATCGAAATTGACGTGCGGATCCAACAAGCGGCCGAACTCGCGAAGGGACTTCTCATGAAGAACACCACCGAGGCGAAAGGAAACGAATTTCTGCTCACGAAAGGGCTTCGGGTGAGGCGCCGAAATGAACTCCAGAACTCCTGGAGTTCGACAAGCGGTAGGGGGAGCCATGAGTGGTCAGCACTCGCAAACCGGCTTTATAAAGAGCGGTGTCAATGGCCGAGTGCCAAGCCGGATTGTGCGCTTTGAGACTGTCAAGAGAAAGAACTGCCACCTTAGCCGGAGGAATGTCTTTGATCTTCTGAAAGACCTCGAGCTGGTGCGGCTCCAGGGCGGCGATGAAAGGATGTACGGCCCCATTGGCAGGTGTAGGAATAGAGGAAATGGGAGTCGCAAGGGTCGGCGCATCCTCGGGAATGATGGCCACAGCCGTCGATTTCTGTGCAGCTAGTGCGGGTTGTCGGGAAGGTGGTGTCTTGCTCTGGCGAGCTGAGGATCGCTGCGCTCTGTCTGCACTGGTAGTCTTAAAACGCTTGGGAGCCCTGTAAAACACAACTCAGAGATGACCAGCATTAGATGACAAGACTCTTACCCCACACTTAAGTTGACAAGTTGGGGTAAACTAATTAACCGAGAGATCATAGAATCAAGATATATCATTGAATAACTGTCAATTCATTAGGCAAGCATGCAGAATGGAATGAGTCATGAACACGATCTCACAGACAACAAGTCACGCTTCTGAAAAGACCACAAAACAATACCAGAACCTAGCCAATTGACACCGACAAAGCAATCAAGAAGAATGAGGGAGAACCAAAAAGTCAACCATAGTCAACCATGCCGAAAACCGAAAGTCAAAAAAAACCAAAAGATTCACAATCAAGGGCTGAACAACTAACCGTGAAGACATGATTCGAGAAAACGATTGGAAATCCGAGGAATCGATGAAAAACTAGAAAACTAGGTCGGCCAGAACCGGAGCTGAAAAACACTGGTTCTAGGGTTTGAAACAGGGGCAAAGGACGGGGGAAGGTTGACTGTCGGCGGCGGCGGTTAAGGAGACGGCGGCGGCGACCAATCGGCGGATTAGGGGCGGTGTCGAGCGTTCGGGCGGCGGCGTATCTCAAAGCAGGGAGGGTGAGCCGAATCCTCAAAGTTTTCGGACGCTGGACCAAAAATATGAGGGGTGGGGCCGCTTAAATAGTCGAAGGATAGCACAAAACATGTTCGGCGAAAAAACTTGGGGTTTTCGGTTCGAAAATTTCAAATAGGAGAAAAAGGTGAATTTGAACCAGAATTTTCGGTGAAAAGACAGATAGATTTTCGGCAAAAACCTTAGTGAAAATGGAGGAAAAATTTTCGGCGAAAAGTTGGTGGTTTTCGGTCCGAAAATGCTGAACAGGAGATACAGGTTGATTGTGAACACACGGCTTCGGCGAGAACAATGACATGCTTTTGCCGAAACACATTTGAAAACGGCGGCTGTCTCTTTTTTTTTATTCGAAAGTGTTTAAAACAAAAACGACTCAAAACGAGAAAATAACCGACTCTAGCCGTGGGTTGCCTCCCGCGAAGCGCTCTTGTTTAACGTCCGTGAGTCAGACGATACCTGGATTCGTGTCAGGATTCCAAAGTGAAGTAGTGCACGTCGATGGAAGAGACAGCTAACCCTTGCAGATACTTCTTAAGCCTATGCCCGTTGACCACAAACGGCTCTTGATCGTGCAATTTAATGTAGACGCTGCCTAATGGTGTCTGTCTGACCACGGTATAAGGGCCAGACCATCGAGATTTCAACTTACCCGGAAAGAGCTTTAATCGAGAATTATATAAGAGCACTTCCTCTCCAGGGTAGAACTGCTTGATCGTCTTCAATTGAGAGTCATGAATTTTCTTGGTGCGTTCTTTGTATAGCTTCGTACTCTCATAAGCATGGAGACGGTGCTCCTCAAGCTCAGCGATCTGGTCATGGCGATTACTACCTGCTACTGCATAGCTCATATTCAACTCTTTGTTAGCCCAGAATGCCTTGTGCTCAAGCTCAACTGGTAAATGACATGACTTGCCATAGACCAGCTGATACGGTGAGGTACCGATGGGAGTCTTGTAGGCAGTTCGATATGCCCATAAGGCATCATTGAGCTTGGATGACCAGTCCTTGCGAGACCGGCCAACTGTCCTATCAAGAATCCGCTTGAGCTCACGGTTTGTCACTTCCGCTTGACCATTCGCTTGAGGGTGGTAGGCCGTGGACATTCGGTGGGTGACGCCAAAGCGTTTGCACACCCGGTCGAATTGTCCGTGGAAGTGGGTACCCCTATCGCTTATGATGAAGCGCGGTGAACCAAAACGCGTGAAAAGACGGGTAAGGAACCGTCCCACCACTCTAGAATCATTAGTGGGTAGAGCTTCAGCCTCATCCCACTTAGAAACGTAATCAACGGCTACAAGAATGTACTTGTTTCCGTTGAAGGGTGTGAACGGACCCATAAAATCGATTCCCCAAACATAAAAAATTTCAACAGTTAAAGAAACAATTTGGGGCATCTCATTACGGTTTGAGATGTTACCTGATCGCTGGCATGCATCACAATGTCGAGCAAAGACGTCGCAGTCACTAAAGATTGAAGGCCAATAAAAACCTGTTTCGAGTACCTTTCTTGCCGTGCGGTTTCCTCCAAAGTGTCCTCTGAACTATCCTTCATGGCACTTACGCATGATGTCAGCTGCTTCAGTGTAAGAGACACATCTTCGGATCATCTCGTCAAGACTGATGCGATATAAGAAAGGCTCATCCCAGAAGTATGATTTGGCTTCTTTAAAGAGCTTTTTGCGTGCATTGAAATCCAGTTCAGGAGGTACAATGCCGTGTGAGAGATAGTTAGCCAGAGTTGCATACCAAGGCTCATCTGAATCGGCGGCATTACTCAGATCTTGAGCGTGAGGAATTGCCCAGGGCTCGATAGCTACGCTGTTAACCTGTTCATATGTTTCAACACGCAACAGCTCGTCAGGGAAAGAATCATTGATAGGGGTAGTAGACTTACCTGTTTGTGATTCCTCCAATCGGGAAAGATGATCCGCTGCTAACTTCTCTGCTCCCTTCTTGTCTTTGATTTCAATGTCAAACTCTTGGAGGAGAAGGATCCATCGGATGAGACATGGCTTCGAGTCCTGCTTAGCTAATAAATGGCGCAGGGCAGCATGATCTGTGTAGACGATGGTATGTGAAAGAACCAGATACTGTCTAAACTTATCAAAGGAGAAAACGATAGCTAGGAGCTCTTTCTCCGTAGTAGTGTAGTTTTCTGAGCATCATTGAGTGTCTTGCTCGCAAAGTAGATAGGATGAAATCTCTTCTCCTTTCTCTGACCAAGAACCGCCCACTTAGAAACGTAATCAACGGCTACAAGAATGTACTTGTTTCCGTTGAAGGGTGTGAACGGACCCATAAAATCGATTCCCCAAACATAAAAAATTTCAATAGTTAAAGAAACAATTTGGGGCATCTCATTACGGTTTGAGATGTTACCTGATCGCTGGCATGCATCACAACGTCGAGCAAAGACGTCGCAGTCACTAAAGATTGAAGGCCAATAAAAACCTGTTTCGAGTACCTTTCTTGCCGTGCGGTTTCCTCCAAAGTGTCCTCTGAACTATCCTTCATGGCACTTACGCATGATGTCAGCTGCTTCAGTGTAAGAGACACATCTTCGGATCATCTCGTCAAGACTGATGCGATATAAGAAAGGCTCATCCCAGAAGTATGATTTGGCTTCTTTAAAGAGCTTTTTGCGTGCATTGAAATCCAGTTCAGGAGGTACAATGCCGTGTGAGAGATAGTTAGCCAGAGTTGCATACCAAGGCTCATCTGAATCGGCGGCATTACTCAGATCTTGAGCGTGAGGAATTGCCCAGGGCTCGATAGCTACGCTGTTAACCTGTTCATATGTTTCAACACGCAACAGCTCGTCAGGGAAAGAATCATTGATAGGGTAGTAGACTTACCTGTTTGTGATTCCTCCAATCGGGAAAGATGATCCGCTGCTAACTTCTCTGCTCCCTTCTTGTCTTTGATTTCAATGTCAAACTCTTGGAGGAGAAGGATCCATCGGATGAGACATGGCTTCGAGTCCTGCTTAGCTAATAAATGGCGCAGGGCAGCATGATCTGTGTAGACGATGGTATGTGAAAGAACCAGATACTGTCTAAACTTATCAAAGGAGAAAACGATAGCTAGGAGCTCTTTCTCCGTAGTAGTGTAGTTTCTCTGAGCATCATTGAGTGTCTTGCTCGCAAAGTAGATAGGATGAAATCTCTTCTCCTTTCTCTGACCAAGAACCGCGCCAACGGCGAAGTCACTAGCATCGCACATGATCTCGAATGGAAGATTCCAATCTGGTGCTGTAAGAATCGGTGCGGTGGTCAGTTGAGTCTTCATGGTCTCAAAAGCTTCAAGACAGGCTTTATCAAAGACGAAAGGAACATCTTTCTCAAGGAGCTTCGTCATTGGAAGAGTGATCTTGGAGAAGTCTCTGATGAATCTCCGGTAGAATCCAGCATGACCGAGAAAACTTCGAACTGTTTTAACTGAGGTCGGCTGCGGTAAGCTGTCAATGGTCTCAAGCTTAGCACGGTCGACTTCTATACCGCTCTTAGATATCCTGTGGCCCAGAACAATGCCTTCGGTAACCATAAAGTGACATTTCTCCCAACTAAGTGCCAGGTTGGTCTCCTCACAACGGGCTAGCACCTTATCCAAATTAGCTAGACACTTTGAAAATGAATCGCCATATACGGAGAAGTCGTCCATGAACACCTCCACCACATTCTCTACCAGATCTCCAAATATTGCAAGCATGCATCTCTGAAAGGTGGCAGGCGCGTTACATAAACCAAAAGGAATACGACGATAAGCAAACGTACCGAACGGGCATGTGAAGGTCGTCTTCTCTTGATCATCAAGCTCGATGGGGATCTGAAAGTAACCGGACATCCCGTCTAAGAAGCAGTAGTATTCATGACCAGCCAATCGTTCAAGCATCTGATCAATGAACGGCAGTGGGAAGTGATCCTTCTTGGTGGCATCATTTAGTCGTCGATAATCGATGCAAACTCTCCATCCGGTAACTGTTCGGGTAGGAATGAGTTCACCCTTTGGATTAGGGATGACTGTGATTCCTCCTTTCTTCGGAACGACTTGAGTCGGGCTGACCCAAGGACTGTCGGCAATAGGATAGATGATACCGGCATCTAGAAGCTTGAGTACTTCTTTCTTTACAACTTCCTGCATCAGAGGGTTAAGTCGGCGTTGGGGTTGTCTAACTGGTTTGAATTCTTCATCAACAACTATCCGATGTTTGCAGAAGGTTTCGGAGATGCCTCTGATGTCTGCTAACTGCCAGGCAATAGCTCGGACATGCTTCTTGAGTAGCCTAATCAATTGCTCTTTCTGCTCGGGAGATAGTTTCAAACTGATGATGACAGGTAACTGGCAGTCCTTCCCCAGAAATGCGTATTCTAGGTGGTCAGGTAGCTCCTTCAAGGTAAGTTCTGGCGGATTCTCATATGAAGTGGTAATCCGACTCGAAGCTGGCTCAATATGTGTAGGCGCAGTGGTGGGTGTGAATGTCGCCTTCTGTTCATCTAGTTCATCTTGCCATAAGCACTGCTCTGGATCGTCTAATGCATTATCAATCCCTGAAATCAAACACAACTCTAGCGGATCACTAGATAAAGCATTAGTAAAGGAGTTGGCCGAAGCCAACTCTAGGGGATCAACAGCATAACATTTATCATCTTGGGCAATAGAATATCTCATGCTATCTTTAATGCAGAATGCAACACTCTCTTGACCTACAGTTAAAGTTAACAGACCTTGTTTGCAGTTTATATTCACACCAGCAGTTGCTAAGAAAGGTCGACCTAGGATAAGTGTTCCGTCTAACTCACGAGTATCTAGAACAACGAAATCTGCCATTATGGTAAACGGTCCACAGCAAACAGTTACATCTTCTATCATACCTCTAGGTCGTTTGACAGACCTATCGGCTAAAACGAGATGCAGAGTAATCGGTTTTAATTGCCCTAGATTCATCTTTTCATATAAATAAACAGGCATAACATTAATAGAAGCACCAGAATCAACCAGACTGCGATCAATTTTAATGCCATTAATAATGCACGGTAATGTAAAAGAACCGGGATCAGGACACTTAGCTGGGGGAGGTGGCGGCTGTCGAATGGGAGATGGCGCACCGAGAATAGACGCGCATTCATTAGTAACCGTGATAGAGTACGCCTCCCCGTTCTTCACTTTCTTCACGAGATCCTTAAAGAATTTAGCAAGTGGTGGTATGATTTCCACAGCTTCAGTCACTGGTATCTTGATCTCTGCAGTCTTAAGAACATTGTACCACTTCTTGTACTGAGTGTCGTGATCCTTAGCCTTGCTCCTTGCAGCTTTTGGGAAAGGAATCCGAGGAACATATGGCGCTAAAACAGGCTTAGGAGCTGTCCTAGGCAGAGGAGGAGGAGGGCAGATGCTTCTTCTTCCTCTTCTGTGATATCCTCAATTTTTGGCATATCCATGGTGGCACTGGTATCTGGCATTTCTTCAGGTTCTGGAGCCTTGGGATCAGTTGTTTGTTTGCCGCTCCTGGTGGTAATAGCTTGAGCGTGTTCGCTCTTTATACCAGAGTCTGCCTGAAATGCTTCTGGATTAAGGAGAGGATTGCTAGTAAAGAGTTTAGTCATATTACTTATAACATCCTCTATCCTCTGGCTCTGAGCTCTCTGTCCTTGATTTAGTGCAGCTTGAGCTTTTAGTTGAATGTCGTGGTCGTCAAGTCTGCTCATAATCTGATCGAACTTCTTCTCATAATCCATGTCTCTACTGTAGTACGAATTACCCTGAGACTGGTGTTGTCCTCCAATGAATCCCGGAGGTCTATAATAAGGATCTACTAACCGGTTGCTCTGGTTCCGTGGCACGTAGTTTCTGTAACTGGCATAGCCTTTCTGATTATTAGCGAAGCCCTGATCGATGAAGTTGATCTCTTCTGTAGACCAGACTTCTGTTGTGCCGAAGTTAAGGCAGCTTCCGCCGTTATGAGCACATGATCCACACCATCCACAGTCAACCGAAAAGACGGTAGCTGACGGAGAGTCGAGGGGAATACCAGCTGCTTGTAGATGCTTCTGAACTTCTGCCTTGATCTGCTCTACAACACTTATCTGACTCTTGGTTCCTTCTCTTTGCCTCTCCCAGTTTCTAGATTTTGAAGCACAGCTAGCAAAGTGTAGAAGAGCATCTTGAGGAGTGAGGGCGGTGCAATCTCCGCCAGCTAGGGAGTTGACCCACTTTGAAGATTCTTCGCGCATACCACAAGCAAATAATTCAGCCAGCTGTCTTTGTTCATACCCATGGTGAGGACAGTCAAAGAGAAGAGACTGGAACTCATTCCAAGTGTCATACAGGCTTGCATCCTCTCTCTGAGTGAATCTGGAGATGCAGTCTTTATAAGCAGTTGTTCTTGCAGGAGGAAAGTATTCCTCAACAAAATCCTGAGCTAATGTCTCCCAGTCAGTGTAGTGACCCGACGGTTTACTGCTGAGCCACTGCTTAGCAGCACCTCTAATAGAAAACGGGAAAGCTCGAAGATATAACGCATTCTTATTGAGATTCCCAGACTTGAAGGTGTCGCAGACAGCCAAAAAGTTGGTTATGTGTGTGCAGGGATTATCATCTGGTCTTCCCTCGAATTATATGTCCCTAGAGATTAGCTCCAAGAGAGGAATCTGAATCTCATAGCCAGGGTCATTGTCATTAGAGAGCACAGTGATGGGTGATCGGAGGTTAGATGCGCGCGGCTTACTGTAGTCCGCAACACTCTTAAAAGTGGACATTGCGATAAGGGAAGATGGAACGGAAGTGATCTGCTTCTGTACCTGCTATGATCTGCAAGAGACAAAAAGAAACACAACCGATGTAAAATCGAAGTGTAATGGAAAATGAAAGATGGAAGGGTAGAAGAATAAAATTGCCAACTCTTCTTTCAACGAAATAGAAGAGTCCCCAGCAACGGCGCCAATTTGGTGAACCTAATATCGTTGTTCGGGTTCAAACAAATAACTAACAAAGCTAACAAAGCTAGGGTAGATCGTATTCCAGGGGTTTCCTCTACTTCCTAACTCAAAGATGCTGGCAATTTAATTCAAGATTAAACACAAGTTGTGCGTGGTGTGAGTTCCACGACTTCTATACTAAAATGCAAAGATGATTTGAAATGAGAATTAAATCGAAGAAAGATTGAAGATTGAATGATTGACTAGAAAGATGACAGACGAGCTTAGACTTCGAATCCCCCTTAGATTACCAGAGCAACAGCAGTCAACAGACCAGCGATTTTCGATTCTAGTTCATTCAGTTCATAGACACCATCATAACTCCTGACCCTTAGGTTTAAGACTGGCGAACGTTCGCTCTATCCGATCTAGCTACCACGATTAATTAGCCGCCCGGGTACGGTCGCCTCTCGCAATGACTTAACTTAACTGGTGCAAATTCTAATGATTAATGAGTTACTCTAGCAATGGATCAACCCTAATCGGTTCCTACGAAAGGCACGCTCCAATTATAAGGTTGATTGTTCGATTTGGTGTTTTAAAGTAAGGCGAGCGTTCGCTTTTATCCTTAACTTAACAAGAATCTAATCTAGGTGGCCAAACCAGACAAGAAACACAGAAAACGAAGAACAAATCAAACATGAAAGATGAAACTGAATGAATTTTGAATCTAATCACCGCCGATCCGTGACCGCTTTAAGCCCTGGGTCACTTAGGGTTCATCTAATCTAAGCTACACAAGTTTAGCTACTCATATTCGATACAGCAGAATCGAGGACAGACAAAGAATACATCTCAGGTAGGAAGACAGCGAAGAACTGCAAAACCTAGTTTCGATGCTTCATGGCAGCTTCAATCTGCTGACTCTTCAACTCCTAGCACTGGCTCTCCGAGATGGATGGATGGCGTCACGATCCGTTCCTGGCTCTTTAAACTCTATCCACTCGCCCTGTCTCTCTCTCCGTCTTGGTTTGTGTGTGTGTGTGTTAAGTGATTCACAAAAGTGTAAGTCCCCCCTTACATTAGCCGTCGAATGTTGTATTTATACCTACCCGAGATTTTCTGATTTCAACTGGGATTTTCACCGAAAATAGTAGAGGAATTTCGGCGAAAACTTCTTCCTACTCGGGGCAGTGGATTCCTTCTTACGTTTTTGGCGAAAACCCAAGGGTATTTTCGCCGAAAATACATGTGTAAATGGGGCAGGCGTTTTTCTTCGACTTGAGCGATTTCTCCGGTTGATTTATGTGTGATTCTTCGGGGTTCCAGTGTCTAAGACACGTCCTTGGCTACCGTATTCGTTGGCAAAAACCTGTGCTAACATAAAAAACACTAGAAAACCATCAAATAGACCCGAAACGGGCCAAGGTAACACAAATGGCACGAGATAGGGCAATCGATTGAATATTCGTTATTCTACCCTAAAAACCATGTCTTAAGCAAAGAAATGTCGCTTAAATGAGGCTGATAATCACGTAAAATCGAGTGTCATCAGGTGTCCTTTTCCTTGTCCTTTCTTTTTATTTCTTCTTTTCGGATTTCGATCCAACTTTTTTCTGTGTGGATCCGAGACACTTGTCCCGGTTTCCTTTTTATCTTTCATCTGTTTTTGTTTTGCAGGCAGTTGGGAGATTCCCTTTGCTTCGTTTCGGTAGATTCCCTCTGCTCCGAGGATCCGTGCTCATCCCCTACACCAACCATCTCGGTCCAGGTTCTTCTACTTCACTCTGAACTCTAGATTTAGTCATGTGAGGACACAGTCTGATTTAAGTGTGGGGTAGGATGCTAGAGAACCTTGCATGAACTTGATTGCCCTTGAATGTGTTTTTGTGTGCCTCGTGATTCCTTTCCAGCCTCTCTAGCATTAGAATGGCTCAGTTCTTGATTTTTGATGTTAATTTGTTGTTCAATCTTTCATAATGATGCTTAGACTGCTTAACCTAGAACTTGAGAACCAACGTGTTTACTTTGATGCTAAATTGCCTGGTCAGAACAGAATTTTTAAAATCACACTTGTAGTTTGTAGCCTTGATTGCATGAAAATGACCGAATCCGAATAGCAAACCAACTGTGAGCTTTTGATCCATTGCACGTAACTTACAGTTTCAATTCTTTTTGAGTGATTTTCTGTTTGCTTGAATGAGTTAGAATTTGCATGAGACCTACTCGAGACCACACGATGACACGAGTTCTAGAATGATAAGGGCACCTAGATTCAGCTACTAAGCCAGATAGCCTACCAAACGATAAATCCATTAGGTTTAAACCCTTGAGCTTGGCCTGTTCTTTCGGTTCGATATACATTACAGCCATTTCCCATTCTTTCATTCCCTGTTGATCCCCTGTGGTTGTAGTTCTAGATTGACCTACCGGAAGTCGGTTTGTGGTAACCTGCCTATTGCCATTAAATAGGTGGTCTTAGCTATTATGTCCAAACGTGTAAACCCCTCTAGCAACTAAAAGAAAGAATCGGCACAAAAAAAATCAGAAAAGTTTCAAGTTTAGTCAATAACGTTCTTCTCCCTACAAATGGAAGAACGAAGTCAAAAGAAAAGTAAAAAAAAGAAAAAAATGTTAAGAAATAAAGCGCTAGGTTGCTTGAGGGTATCATAGGACGAGCGTTCACTATTCCATCCGTGTCTGGTTAGACGGTAGGAAGTCATAGGCTAGATTCGAGGGAAGTTAGTCGAAAGCTACACCGCACCAAAGCCATCATCATACATTCCCATCATCCATCTCATCATAAACCCTTGTAGTGTAGAATTCGTTACAGTCCTAGCAGGGAAGTCCTTCTTGACGAGTTACTCGTGTTGTCACAGTGGTGGAGATGTGGTCGAATTGCAAACTTATGACAGAATTCAGTAACAGGAAATGATTGAGAGCAGAAACACGTCCTTAAGCACAGAGAGTGAAAGTTCCCCGTTTACTAAATATTTCCTGTGTGAGGAGTCTGGTCAGTCAGGTCAAATTCGTGCATAATTGATTGCGATTACTCGTCGTGTGCAGTTTATTAGTGAGACCAGGTTGTTTGGCTGATCAGTATGCATGTTAGGTTTTTTGTTCTAGGAATTATCTGTCTAATAATTCATTGTGTTTGATTGAACTCCAATTTAATAAATCTTATCATTTGTGAACATGAGCGTTTCTATTCAGTTTGCTTGAGGACAAGCAAAAGCTTAAGTGTGGGGTATTTTGATGACACTCGATTTGACGTGATTATCAGCCTCATTTAAGCGACATTTCCTTGCTTAAGACATGGTTTTTAGGGTAGAATAGCGAATATTCACTCAAATACTCTATCTCGTGCCATTTGTGTTACTTTGGCCCGTTTCGGGTCTATTTGATGGTTTTCTGGTGTTTTCATGTTAGCACAGGTTTTTGCCATCAAATAAAGTAGCCAAGGACGTATCTAAGGCGTTGGAACCTCGAGGAATTGCACCGGAATCGATCCAAGGAGTCAATCAAGTCGAACCAAATCCTGCTTCCATTTACAAAGGATTTTTTGGTGAAAATCCCTTGGAGTTTTCGGCGAAAATTCATGAAGAAATCGGCAGAGCTTGCAAGAAGAATTTTTCGGTGAAAACCCCAAGTTTTTGCCGAGAACCCGGCATCCGAAAATCACAGGAGAACTCAGCCGGCGATCACCTCATTTACAAAGGAATTTTTGGCGAAAATTCCATCAGATTTTCGGCGAAAATTCTAGGCAAAACCGGCAGTATTAGGGTTAAGTATAAATACTTAACCGGCGGCCCAAATCAAGATATACCTCATAATATGAACTAATACCAAATACTTCGAGGATTCTCAAGAGTTCTGAAGTAAAGTTTAGAATTTGTAGAGCCAGGAAGAGACCGTGACGCCATCCCTTTCATCTCGAAAACTCGGAGCTAGGAGTGCAGATTACCAAAGATCGAAGTTCTGCCGGAGTCGTCTTAATTAGGTTTTTCAGATCCTTTTCTGTTCTTCCTCTGTTCAAGATGAACTCTGTCTTTGCCTTTGATTCTTTTTGTATGAACATGAGTAGCTAAACTCGTAGAGCTTAGACTAGATGAACCCTAAGTGACCCAGGGCTTTAAAGCGGTCATGGATCGGCGGTGATTAGATTTAAAGTTCAATCAGTTTCTCTTTCATGTTTGATTTGTTCTTCATTGTTCATGTTTCTTGTCTGGATTGATCACCTAGATTAGATTCTTGTTAAGCTAAGGATAGAAGCGAACGCTCGCTTTACTTTAAAACATCAAATCGAACAATTAACCTAATCATTGGAGTGTGCCTTTCGTAGGAACCAGTTAGGGTTAATCCACTGCAAGAGTAACTCATAAATCGTTAGTAATTGCACCAGTAAATTAAGTCGTTGTGAGAGGCGACTGTACCCGGGTGGCTAATTAATCTTGGTAGCTAGATCGGATAGAGCGAACGTTCGCCAGTCTTAAACCTAAGGGTAAGGAGTTATGGTGGTGTCTTAGAATTGATTGAACGAGAATCGAAATCCGCTGATCTGTTGATTGCCAATGCTCTGGTGAACGAAGGGGGATTCAAAGTCTAAGCTTGTCTGTCATCTTTGTTTTCAACCAATCTTTCAATCTGTTTTCAGTTTTATTTTTTTTAATTTCCCTGCATTTCTTAGAATTAGAAGTCGTGGAACTCACACCACGCACAAAGTGTTTAGTCTGAGTGATTTGCCTTTATATTTGAGTAGTCAATCATTAGAAGACCCGTGGAATACGATCTACCCTAGCTTCTAGCTTGGTAGTATTTGATCAACCCGCTTACGACGGTTCATCAGGTTCCCCTAAGGGTTGTTGCAGCTTGAAAGTTGTAACATCCCAACCTTTTCTGACAAGATATTGTCCGCTTTAGGCCTCCCCCCTCGCGGATTTGTTTTTGGGCGTGGTGGGATTCGAACCCATGACCTCCTCCTCTCAAGATCAAACCCCCCACCACTACGCCCCAAAACGCATCATGTTAGTTAAGGTTTAACTATTTCACATATACCATGGATCTCCTTCGTGCTTTGCCGATGTGGGATTTTCCTAGGATGTCACATACACCCCCCCTCAGGGACTCAACGCCCTCATTGAGGTTTGCCACACCATCGTTCAAGAGGGACGGGGAGAGGCTCTGATACCAGTTGTAACACCCGACCCGAATCAACCCGGTGGAACCCGTGGGTGAACCAGTTTTGAGTACTACCAAGCGAAAATTGACAGAAATAACAATCAAAACCAAACTTTAAATAAAAGTCAACATGTGAGGCCTCCATAAAACCATGAAAACGTAAACTGTTTACAATCCCAGATCCAACATTAAAACCCATGAAATCCAACGTGAATCCAAGGTACATAAATCCAAAGAAAACCCCCAAATAGTTGATGTGACTTTAATTAGTGCATTTTAAGCTTATGAATGACCTATGAAATGCCCGTGTGTATTCGTGAAATGACATGACTTATATGCTTATATTGAAGTTTTGTGCAAAGTGTCATTTTGTTGTCCGGTTGCCACTTTGGAGCCAAATTCGTGGGCTATTGGAGTTGCCTCTGTGCATTTTCAGGTTATGGCATCAAAGTACGGATGACAAGGAGCGCATAGGAGCAAACGGGAGGTCATTTGGAGTCCGGACGAGGGAGATATGAGCATCGCAAAATCGAGCTTTCTGCAGAGTGCAGGGGTGCACGCCGTGCAGGGGTGCACGCCGTGCACTGTCCCCTGCACTATAAATACTCTTATTTTTTGCCATTTTGGGCAATTCTTGGATATCTCTTGAACCCCAAACACATATCCACGAACCCTCAAACCCTAAAACACATTTTTGGAGCAATTTGAAGCCATTGGAGCCAGGATTAAAGCCAACAAACCTTGGGAGAAGTGCTTACAAGTGGAGAAGTGAAGATCATCTCAAGGATTCATCCATGGTGTTCTTGGTGACCATTCTTCCTTCTTTTCTCTTTACTCCCTTGGCCATGTGTGGCTGATTTTCTAGGGTTCATCTTGGATGGGTAGATTAGTTGTGCTATGATAGAGAGATGATTGTATAGAACTTGCCATGATTGATCTTGGTTGTATGAGGATGATTCCTAGACTTGTTCTTAATGCCATTTTATGCCATGTTTGCTTGATTTGGTCCATTCATTGTGATTTGATGCATGAGAGTGCTTGGATTGCATAGATTGTAGGTCTAGGGATTGAAGTGAGTGTGTTCTAAGAGATTAGATCATCTTATTTCAACCATTTTCAGTTGATTTCTCTCTTGGGCATTTTATCGAACACTTGGTGTGCATGTGGATTTTCATTCAATTGAGTTTGAAAAGGCTTTTTGGTGAATCTCTTAGTGTTAGGGCATTGATATGAGAGTGTTGCCTAGCCTTGTGGTCATAGAGTCTTAAGAGAGGGTCTTGTGTCTTGGCATTTCATCAAACACTTAGAATGCATCCTTTTTTTTCACTTAGCATGAGAGCGAGAGCCTAAGTTGAGTGGTATTGGGATAGGGATTAGGTGCTACGAGAGTGCATCGAGTCTATAAAAGTGAAATGCATGGTCATCCGAATGCAAACTCGATCTTGATTGACTTGTTTGTTCAATTAGTCATCTTGAGCATGATGAAACTACCCACCAAGAGAGCCCCTTTGTC